>JAFNEN010000110.1:0-600000 GCA_019343175.1 Oedothorax gibbosus
GCGCAAAGGCAGAACTAAGGTAAGAATAGAGCCCGCTGCCTTATATCGTCTGCGTGAAACTTAATTTTTCGCTACCTGGTAACTGTGTAGTGAAGTTTGCGTTCTTGTTCTTATTACTAAAATAAAAACTGTTGCTATTTTCTTTTGTTAAAAATCTCTGCTAATTTCTCTCGTTGAAATATTTTTTTATAATTGCGTGAAAAAAATTCGATTTTTACACTATAATTTTTATATCAGACGCGTGCGAAAAATTATACTTTTTAGAAACAGTGATAAAAAAACTACTTTTTTTCACCCAAAAGCAGTGAAAAAAAGTACTTTTTTTTCACTCTTTTTATAAGATGCCAACATTTTAAGTAAAATTTCTATTTTACAATATTCATAAAATCCAGAAATTTATTTATCTGCTTTATTTATAAATACGTGAATTTTATTATTCTTTTATTTTTGAATCAGTATCCATGTTCAAATGTTTTACTTAAAAGTAATGTAACTAAAAAGTAAGTTTGCCTTTTCGTAGTTCCTGAGATTTATCGATGAGTTACTTTCCATATTAAATAACTGTAACAGAGTTACTTTTTTAATTGAGTAACTGTAACATAGTTATATTTTTATCTGAATAACCGTAAAAAAGTTACTTTCCATATTAAGTAACTGTAACAGAGTTACTTTTTTATTGTGTAACTGTAACAGAGTTACTTATTTATTTTTGTAAAAAAGTTACTTTTTTAATTGAGTAACTGTAACATAGTTACTTTTTAAAAGTAACTTTCCATTCCCTGGTATTTAGTTTGTATTTGGGTAAAGTATACACTCGATAATGCGAAGGCTGTTTTCTTTCGATACATCGAAAGTCTTTTATAAACTATTTATCAACTATGAAATTTTCGTAGTCTCCAAAAATATTTCCTTAAATTTTAGTTAAATTATTTAAGATTTTTCCAGCCTCTCAACATTTCATTCTGGATTCATAATGATTCATATTTAACAAATTTAAGGTATTTTTAGAATAAAAATTTAATTGTTGAGACTAAAAGAGTCAAAAGTTACTTTCAAATCCATTGTTTTTTATACCAGCATCTCTATTTTGCAGATACGCCAGATCCAAAATAGCCATGACCGGATCTATGATTTCTTCCAGAGGGTCGGGCCCGATCAAATAAACCCGGAAGCGGTCGTGGAAATTTTAGAATACCTGGCGGAGACCAGGAGGGGCCTGGACACCATTCAACACAGCAACAGGTATGTATCACTGTCTTGGGCTGAAATTTAACTGAAACGCTTTGAATTCGCACGCGTTTGCCCTGCGAATATGTTCGGTTTAAGCTCCGCCTGGCGAACGCTCTCGAAAAACAGTATTTTTTAACGGTAGGTCTCTAGCAACTCAGTTACAAGTTTAAAATAGTAATTTTGACGCGAATTTCTTTTGCAGTGTAATGCCAAACCGCTCTATTGCGCAGTACGCGAAACCTCTTCTCAATTTAAAAAAGTACGAATATTTAACGGGGGGAAAGTATTTTAGCTAGAATTTACCGTATTTACTACAGAAAGTTTCGTTTTTTTTTACGGCAGGTCTCTAGCAACTCAGTTCCAGTAAGTTCAGAATGGTAATCTCGACGCGAATTTCTTTTGCACTGTAATGCCACACCCCTCTAATGCTTTGCTACTGCACAGCTCGGAACAACAGAGCAACGAGAAGAAAACCTTACCAGCGGCCGGAAAGATTGGCGAACTACAGACTATAAAAAAAAATGCTGCAAATCTACTAGTTTTTCGATAAGAATTTTAGTTAGTATATAAGTGGCAGGGAATTAAGGCTATTTTAGTTGTTTTTGAACGGTTTGTTTTGTTTGAAATGCTGTTAATACATATATTGTGAGAAAACAGTCTCGTTAAAAATCACATTTTTCCCCCTCCTCATAAGATGGCCGATATTCATATAGAGGAGGCGGACGAGCAAAACCGTAACACCAGGGCCAGCATCCTACGAATGAATGACGTGTGTCGGCAAGCGGAACGTGAAGAAACTGACCAGGCGCTGAGTGAGTATATAGTACTTATTTAACCCTTTATCTACTGAGAGAGAGAGAGACGGTACTTATAAGAATCACTTATAAGGTCACGGATTTTCTTTTCGTTGTTTATTTGGAGAATATGGGGGCAGTTTGGAACTTTTTGATTGCATTGTACGGATTTAGAACATCAAAGTCGACAAAAAGTGAAGTAAATTCTTCAAGAAAATTTAACTTTAGTTACCAGCGCCAATTCTATATGCTCTGACGGTATTTATAAGTCCCAGTTAAATTTAAAATACCATACCGTTGTATTAGTTTTCATTGTTTCAGGGAAATTAATGGTAGTGGGACTTCAATTAATACAATATTGAGTTTCAAATATTAAAGACTAAAAACGGTAAATCATATTTATTGAGCGCAGATAGCTTAAAATAGTCAAACACCGATAATTTATATATAAATATTGAGTGCATTAAGGGTTAAAAGTATCATAGGCGATTAAAAAAATTGAATACCCAACCCTGAAAGTCAACAAAACATCACGGATTTTGAACACCAATGGAGGACGGAGTTCGTGGCCCAAGCCTGGCGCCATGAACCAGACTTAGAACTATTAATTAGGAATTCGCCGACGTTCTCTCTCTGTGGTAAGCAGCATTTACCATTACAGTAGAACTCAAATTATCCGGAGCAATTTGACACCATGAAACAATCGAGATTTTTTTGTCAATGAACATATTATTTCCTCCTTTAGAGATAACAAGTTTCCCACTTTTCATAAACTTAAAGATAGGCATATTTTTTACCGTTTGCAAGAGAATTTTTTGACGGATTTTAAGTGCAAACCAAAATCCTTGAAGCGCATTGCATTGATTTAATTATTTTTATTAATGTGTGTTGTTTCAGAAAAAATGTCTGAAATCGACACAAGCGACACTTTTAGGACTCCCCCCCCCCCCCAAACAGAATTTTTTTAATTGTATTATGTAAGTTAGTTTTAATCTTATTGAGGTTTACTACTAAATGCTCCACCCATTGGCATCTTAATTAGTGCATTTAAGTATTAAGTTAGGCATTGGTGTTTTAATTAGTAAATATAATGCATAAATTTTCTTTTTCTATTGAGTTAGGACAAATATTCATGTTAAATAAGATCTCCATTTTTATGTTTCAGGTGCATGGCATTTGCCAGTTCTCCAAACGTGTCACCGATGTCCAACGCTCGCTGGGAGTAGAACTCAGTGGGCTGGGCTCTTTTGTCCCAGCCCACTGGGTTCTTCGCCCAGCGGGACGTTTAACCATCCAGCAGTACAGCTAATATTGCCCACTGATAACTTGTACAGCCTACTGAGTTCTACTGTCGTAGAGTACATCAGCTACAAAAGCAAAGTTGTGTGTTCAAACATCGCTTTCTTGTCCAGAATTGTTTACATCGACTACATTAATGTTATCTGGACAGTTTCTAACGTACTATAGTAGTTTTCTTTATCCGTGCAGAGTTGCGACAAATAATTTACATTGATTTTTTTTAATTTAATTTTTCATTTGTTTTGTTACTTTGTTACTTGATTTTATGGTTTTAATTCGAACAATGCTGTTTTAATTTGTCATTTGTTACTTTCTTATTCATACTGTACTGTTACTAAGTAGTCCAATGTTTGAATGACTGCTGCATTTTGTTTGTGTGTTTAAATTCATTGTTATTGACTGCTGCGTTTTCTGCATTTTGTTTCTGTTCTTAAATTTATTATTGTTATTGACTGCTGTGTAAATATTTGTCTTAGTTTTGTGAAAAATAAGGAATAAAGGACTCAAATCCCGATGACTGATCTTTGTGATTGACCCCTTTACATAATCGGGCTTTTATTAAGACCAGTTTTTCAGGATATACCGTTTATTTATCGTATACAAATTTTAATGTAAAAAATACCTTTGTTTTCTTAAACATTTGTTTTTCTTGGTGGAAGGTTGAAGTTTTATTTGATGAATGTTTTATTTAAATCTGAAGGATTATTTTGATCAGACAAGAGGTTGATTATTGAATGGCTAACTTTTTATTGATAAGCTCTTTCATTGCAACTAAGGAATAAAAGTGAAGTTTCTGTATTTTTAAACAAATTATATCTGTTAAAATGTTGTTAGTACAATATATATAGAAAATATTTCAAAATTTAAGTATTACAAAATAAACAACACAATTTTTATGCATTAAAAATATTTTAATTTTTTTTTCTCTCCCGGTTTAAGTGAAAAGCACTTTCGTTTCTCTTATACTTTATCTATTATACGATTTTTAATTCCAATAACTTAAAATTCTAGGCGTACATGTGCATTACTAGAAAATGAAGTCCATATTTGACATAATTTTATCCGGCTTTATTGGTTCAACAATTAAATGTGTGGCAACAAATATATATTTTTTAAGTTAAACTAACAATCCAACGTAGTAAAGAATAGTTTGCTTTCTAGCAAATTTTACCAACAACAAATCAGTTATCTTCACCAAGCTCTGTTCAGATGTAATTAATGAAATTGCAGGTGGAAAATTATTTCATCAATAAAGCTACTTGAACTTTCACTTATTATACGACGAAAAAAGTTTAAAATGTAAGTTTTAAAAAGTGTTTGGTAACTTTACTGAATAAGATATTGTGTCATAAGAGATTTATATAAATTTTTTAAGAGAAGCATACAAAGCTAAGTTGATTCGTGTCCCATTTGACACCACAGTGTTATTATTTATAAATGATCCAACACAGAACCACGTGTATTTCACCACAGTACACATAATATCTTAATCTATGATATGTCTTCTACCTAAAACCATAGTTTAATTCATGATAAGTTTTTGTTTAATACTTTAAAAGTGTAAAAAATAAGGATACACTTTTAACTTACTATGGATTCTCCAAAATAACAATACTGTTAAAATGTTGTAGTGTAGAAATATTTGTAAAAAAAAGTATATTTTTCTCCTCTGTTTGTCCCTTGTCCCATTAGCTCTGCGTTCCATTAGCCCACACTCTCCCCTATTTTATTAGTCATTTGTTATTTAATCAACCTTTACTTTGGTGATTTTAAGTAGTCCAATGTTTGAATGATTGTTCCTTGTTGTTTGCGTGCTTATAAATTTATTGTTATTTTGTGTGTGTAAATATTTGTGTTGTTTTTATTTATGAAAAATAATGAATAAAATGCTCAAGTCTCGATGATTGAACTTTGTGATTGACCCTTTTATAGACAATCGGGCTTTCATTACGATTCAGTTTTTCAAGATAAAATCTTTATTCAACATATACTACTAGAAAGAAAATTAACATTTGTTTTAAAATTATAAAGTTTAAATAAGTTGAATAAGTTAGCTTTGTTTATTTGAGAAATGTTACTTTAAATAACTGCATTTTTTTCTTTTTATTATTGAATTGTACTTAAAACATACTTTTATTTAGAATATTTAATGATTCCGACGGGTTCTTAAAAGTTCCTTAAGAACTCTTTAATTTTTAATTTCAAGGACCCAAAAACTTTGTTTTTGCAACAAGCCATGTCAACTCGTTGATTTTCTTAAACATTCGATTATTAACTGGTTAATTATTAACTTATTGTATACCGATAAACTTATTGATTGCAACTAATTCTTTAAATCATGCTCAAACAAAATTTTAAGTCTGTTGGGTGTTATTAAATGAGTAGAATTTATTAGGTGCTCCTCAATTCTCAGATTAAAATCTCACTCATTCGTATTTTATTTTATTGTAATGATAACTGAAAAGTAAAAGCATTGAAAAAATTCAAAGCAATGCAAAACATGAGCTTTATGTTTAATGGTGGATTGATTTTAAAGATAATGCAGTATGACACCATCTTGTTACAACAGCATGGCATCTACTTTATTAAATTGATGTACTTTTTCTAACTATGACTTTTAAAATTTTTATTCCTTTATTAAATAGTCATATTATGTTGCATCCTTATGCATCTCAGTTGTTTTATGGTTTTCAAATAGAAATTATTTCATAAATTTAAAATTTTCGTATTTTTAGGGTATTTTTCTCACGTCATTTATTTCAGCTCTATAGCTTCAAAAAAATTATTTTGTGCAAATGGTTTTCTCCATATTAGCGATGCCATGCCTTTAAAGGTATATATTCTTTCTCTAAGCATTTTGCTTACTCACAAGACGTGTTGACAGAACCAGCCACTGTATACAGAAGTATACAGTGGCTGGTTCTGTCAACACGTCTTGTCAGTAAGATAAAATGTCTCCCCAGGCAACTTGTTTTCATGGTGGTTTTCGAGCTTGGAAGTGATTTTTTACGGCCTCAAGACTGATCCAAAAGCAACAACCCAAAAATTCAGGGTATAAAGCAACAGAAGAACGTTCTGGAGCTGATAAGATAAGGACCCCTCAATTCTCCATCCCATTTAACCTTGGGGTGGCATTTGCAATCTTTGTCCCTTCACCCTCCCCCCACGTCACCTTTATTATTAACAACATTATCTTGTTCTTCTGGGGATATGATGTGAAAATCTCCACGTAAATTGCTCATAATTTCTTCCGACTATATTTTTAAATCGGAAACATAAATTGAAACACGAAATATATTTCTGCGTCGGCGTTTTTTTTAATAAACAAATTGATCTTCCGAAACTGCCTCTGAATTATCAAGAATAATAATAATAAATAATATCAATTTCTTTATTGAAATATTTATTTAATTTTGAAATGAATTAAAATTTAATAAAACTTAATTAGCGTCAGTTCCTATGTTTGGAAACAGGCGTAGCGTTTCTCTCCAAAATCCAGATGTGCAATATTAGCAGACACAACATTCGCGTTATAAACCTTTTTTTCATCTGATACAAAGGAAATGCAAAACAGATTTCTGCGGCACCCAGTTAAAAATAAACAAAATGATCCTCCACTTTGCAGCCACCTGCAAGCAATTATCGGCAAGTGGTGCCGTGCTCAAAGCGGACACTTAGTCCTCTGAGAGAACACTATTTTGAAATAGGCGTGTCGGTTGAAGACTTAGCAGTTCTAACGCATAACAATGGGAACTCATGCGTAATGACAGACTAAATGCGGCCATCTTTGGTCACTGAACTGTTATGTAATTTAATTTAATCATTAGCATTTTCTATATTTATTAAAATTAATGAGATAGTGGTAAAGGTTTTGTGTGAGTTTAAGTTACTGTTTAATGTCGGAGAAGTGAAGGCCAAAATTTTGTAGTTTTGTTTACACATTTGAAAAGTTTTTAGGATTTACTTAATACAGTGAATATTTTTTTTACTCGCATTATTTCGCACTATAAAATTAAAGAACTTTGCCCCAAAGTTGAAAACAAAATTCTAAAAAAAAATGATACTTTTGATGATTTTTAGGTACTGTGTATCTTTAAGCTTTTTATAACGATTATGATAACCAGAACTTCAAAGTAAATAATAAAGAAGTTTGGAACAAAAACTATTTATATGTATTTACAGGAGAGACCAAAAAGTGAGCAAATTCCTTTCCGCATTCAGTAATTCAGATGACTTGTGACCAAACATGGACACCCGGAACTATGAGGATGGGTAGAAAAGGTGTGTAAACAATTCAAAATGAAAACCCTTAGGTGACAAATTACTTTTTCGACGACTGTCCGCTCAGAGCACGTCCCCTCTGAGCACTGTCCGCTCTAAGCACGGAACCGTATAGAGTCGCATTTTAACTCCTCTTTGTCCAATGTGTTTTCCATTCCTTTTGTCAAAACATCCTTCGAGACAAAGAACCTCAAAGGGCTTTATTAGAAGAACTCGTTACTTACTCCCTGTTCTCATGCGTCCAAGTTTTTCAGTCAAACTTGTTTATAGCTAGTCCTGATTTAACGAGAACCCGGATTTACCGAGAGTCCGGATTTAGCGAGGACTATTTTCTGTCTTGCGAAATTTCTCTATTGACTACCCCGACAACTTTAGAGTGATTTCCTCGGAAAATTCATCTGCAACACTTTTTTTTAATATCTTTTTTCAAAATACTAAACAATCAAGGTCAAAAATATGTTTCAACAGTGGGGGCGAAGTTTTCTGGGGTGAGAGTTATGATATTCAAAACAATGCTCTGTAATTTGTTAGGAAACGTAAAGTTTTGGATTGACCCGAATGGAAATTGTACGGAAGTTGGATGAAGGTGTTACAAGTCTAAATTTCAAAAAATGATATATGTACTTCATCTACTGCAAGTGTTTTCAAGAACAGATCGTTTATTAGGGGAGAGCGGGGCTAAACCGTACACCCATTTTTTTGGGCCTGGATTTCAAGCTAGACGATCCCGTCAAGTGCTATAGTCTGGAAGAAGATCGCGCGAGTTTACAGTATAGATATCGTTTCGCTATGCGTATGAGTATCAGTGTCAACCTTGCAAATAAGTTAAATCTTCAGCACTTAACATTAGTTTATACATGTTAGTAGCTATCAGTGGTTAATTAGAAATGAGTTTAACAGCATACTTTTTGTATTTCTCTGGCGAAGGAATTCTCTTTTTACCTCACAACATTCACATTTTTAAAGGCTCAAGGCAAATGCGAATCCGACTAGTGATCCGCTTGATAATGTCAAACAAAATTAGTCTTATTTAGCTTACTTATTATAAATAGCAAACAAAGGAATTAACCCCACCTACCTTTGTATTCAAAAATACAAGTCAAGTTATACTTTAAGTAGGACACTAATTATATAGTCAATTACCACGCTTTGTTATTTAGTAGAATAGCAAATTAATCGTCGTCAAAATTTACAAAATGACTGAAATTATGCTTCTGAAGGTTAAATACATGTAAAAACTTCACCTGAGTGTTATTTTTTCCAACAACAACATTAATTTTTTAAATAAGTTTAGTAATTTTATTAAATTTTAAACATGGAGTGGCCATTTAAAACTATCTACTACAGAAATATAATTTTATAAAAAAATTAAAAAATTCAATTTCAGTTAAAAATTTTAAATTTAATCTCATGTAGTGCAAAGAAGCTTACGCACTTCAACCAATTTGCTTATCCCTCGGAAGGTTAAACTTGAAAATTAATTGGTTTATGAATTGAATCGGTATCGAATATTTCATGTCGAGATTGCTGTGAAATGAGCAGCAGAGAAAACTTCTTTGAAAACGCAATTTCCACCGTCCCCCCTTGACGTTTCAAACTCTCACTTTCAGAAATAAATATTCATCAATTTATGTATTTGTAAAATTTCATTTAAACCAATGAACAAATTTACATAGAATTTTTTTCACTTTCTTATACTGGTGAGTCGAAATGCATACTACTTCCAAGTTGCAATACAAATTTTGAATTTGTTTAAATTTCTCAGAAATGCTTAGTTCTCATATTTGATGCACATGTGCTCTGCTGTGTCCACAGAAATATTCACGATGCCAACTTATTTTAGACGACACAAATGAAATGTGAAACAGATTTCAACGGTGCCCAGTCAATGATAAACAAAATCATTCCCACAGAAGCACCTGCAAGCAATTATCGAACACCAAGTGGGCAGCTGCAATGGGTATGAAGTCCCTTTCCTTTTCTTTGTCAAAATAATTTGTCTAAAACGGGTGTGGACCATCGCCAAAACATTCTTCGAAACAAATAATTGCAACGGCCAGTATTAGATAAATAAGTTATTTAGATCCTGTTCCTGAAACAAAAAAAAATAGAAACGATTTATCTATTCTCGTCAATTTTAAATTTAATCAATTAACATTTATAGAATTTATCTATATCAAAACAATACAATAAATATTTGTATTTTTTAATTTACCTAGACCAAAAGAGATAAGTGTAAAGTATTTTCATTTACCGTTGTTCTTTTTTTAGATTAAAACTGAGATAGGGTACTGAAATGGGAGCTATAAAACTATGGGAGCTATAAAACCGTAACTGGATACTATCTGTCACCAAGGTTGGACAGGAAGCAGGACACTAGAAGAAACACTGCTTGTTTTTCCCCCCAGGAAATCCTTATTTGCCCACTTGTACGGTCAGGGCAGCTGTGACCTCTAGTCATATTTTGTCTTGACCTTTAACACCATTTACAACCCCGAATCCCCACCAAAAAATCTAAGTCTCAAGGACTTTTGGCGACAGTAATTCTTCCTATGGGACCATCGTCTAGGGGAAGAAAAAACAAAACATAAACACATTGCCGAAAAATCTCCCCACTCCCACACAACCCCCACTTTACCCCCTCAAAAGATTTGACCCAAAAAGAAAGATTTGAAAAGATTGTGTTGTTGTCAATTATAAAACAATTCTTTCTTGAACTCCTGTTCCTACCTTTAAGCATTTAACAAATTAGTAATTCTTCAACAATTGAAGAACTTAGTGGAAGAACTTGCTAAGTGACAAAAAGGTGAAAACGAAAAATGAGCTTTGAAGTTTTTACTTTGCACTTAAATCCGTTAAAATCGGTACTAGCAAACGGTAAAAAAAACATACTTAACTTTGAGTTTATGAAAAAGGGAAAACTTGTTGTATATAAAGGATGGAATATGTATTATGTTTATTGACACAAAAATCACAATTTTTTTTAATAATATTATTTAGAACGTTCTCTCACTGAGCTCTTCATTCAACATCATTACATGAGTTTAGGGTCGGTCATTATTTTTTTTCTGTTATAAGTAGAATACTTATCCATTTTTCAAATTCAAAATAACTGAACAATTGATTCATAATTAACATTTAATTAATGGTACATGCATTTAAAACTCAGTACTAATTAATTATTCCTAACTGAAAAAACTTTAAAAAAAAGCCTATTGACTAGAATTAAGCATGTATATATGGAAAATGGACTTAATATGAATTTCTTAAAATTGGCAGTAATTTAACTGGAATCATTAATTGTTTAAAAGAAATTGTTTGTAAACAATTTTATCAAATGTGAAGTAAAATTCTCATGCAAGCAATTGATCCATCAATTGCATATAATGGTAACACCAAATAGTTAAATAATTAATGCTAAAATTCAACTATAAGTTAACTAATCAATTCTAAAACTCAACTAAATTTCATCATACTGCAAAACCTTGTATTCCTGTATTCCTTGTACTCTTTTTTGTATATTTTTTAGTTTAATTTAAGTTTTAGAAGTTCTTAAAATTCTACTTTTTATTATTTATAATTTTAGTGATGATGATATTTCTTAAACTAATTTTAAATTAAAAACTTAAACGATAATCTAACATTACATAAGAAGTTCTAATGTGTGCTTCGTTTCATTTAGCATTTTTGTTTCAAACATATTAATGCACTGAGTATAAAAAAAATTTAAGCAATAGTTTTTGCTTAAAAAGTTAAATAGTAATTACTTTTACGATTGAATTGAGAAAGTAATCAGCAATAAGGTGACGTAGATGTTACGAGAATTATAAATATTACACACAGCATTCCAAAAACAAAAAAGACGCTCTCACAGACTCCCAACAGTGAAAATCGACAGAGGCACAAAACCACACAGAAGCAATCCATGTAACACGCATAGTACAATGCGGATTCCCGCCAAGCCATTCACGTGATTAAAGAATCTCCTTTCCAGGGCTACAAGACCAACAAAACGATAAACTCACAACCAACAACGAGCCTCATTGTGATGCCTCAAGAAATAGCTATTTAAGGAAGCTCAATGAGCCATTGGCCATTAAAAAAATAAATCTTGTCACAAACCGAGAAATGGTAACAGACCACCCCGTAGATTTTTGTTCTCACATGATCGCCATTTTTCTTTATTGGCCCTTCTCCTGCTTCCGTATCTCATGCGATATCTCAACACAGAAAATATCTCAAGACATGACAAAGCAAAAAAAGGAATATCCAAAATAGCTATTCCAAACAAAGGACAACCAGCCTCGATTTGGCTAAGTGTTGATAACGGCCTATTATAGAGCATCCATCCCACGACGGCACACGCTACAAGACCAACAAACAGATAAACACACAACCAACAGGGAACCTATCTCTCAATGTGCCATCGATTGTAAAACCATAGACTTTGTCACTATCCAAGAGATAGCGACAGACCACCCTCTTGATTTTTTTTCTCACACGAAATTTTTTAACAAGAGCCCTGCGTTTTATTGGGGCCTTTATGGCTTCCGTATCTCGTGTGAGATCTTGCATAAAATATCCCAAGGCAAGCCTGAGAAAGAAAAAAAAGAATGCCACAACAGCCATTCCAATAACGGCCTCCATTGGGCTAAGGCTAAGTAGATACTTATAATAGAATATCTTTCGCACGACTGTACGCGTTACGAAAATAACAATACCGATAAACATATACCGATCCATCTTTTCACCGACCACGTTTGACAAGAATAGTACAGACCATCTTCCTGGAATTGGTTCTTATACGTTTTCTTCGGCTTCCTTATCTCGCGCTAGAAAATAGTCCACAGAAAAAATAGCCCAAAGGCAAGACTGTCTCACTTCAGCCATTCATGTTCAACACATGGTGGAATCTTTTTCTCTCCTCGGTACGCTCGGGAAAAGCAACAAAGATAGACACAGACACAACAAACAGCTCGTCTCGTTTTGAGAAGTCTCAAGACATGGTCCTTTCCTGGACTCAATGGGCCATAAAAAGATCCATCATGTCACCATCGGTGTTTGAGAGGAGAATAGGGACCGACAATTTACGTGGAATTCTTTCCTAAACATTCTTTTTGGCTTCCGGTTCCCGAGTAAGGATCATTGCAAAAAACTTATTTTTCTCACATTTTGAAAAGTTGTACATAAGTTATCGCAGAAAAAAGGCGATGCGACGCGGTTATCTGTTTCTGTTATATTCAGTTTTCAACCTAAGTTAATATTAATTATTATTTTTTTTAATATGGTTCATATATTTAAAGGAGGCGCGTAGGGGATACCTAAATATTAGTTAATTTCTTTTTCAACATGTGTGGTCAAGCGATGAATGTTAAATTTTGGGATTTGAAACTGGCAATATTTCAAAAGTGTTCAAGCACTAAGAACTTAGATGTCAAACTAACTTTCCAAAGATGTGTTCGTCCAGGACAGGATGTGAAACTGATACCCTAAGCCGTTATTTGAAAGACGGAAACCATAAATTGTTTTTGGGGCCAACCTTTCGTGATGGAGGGATCAGAGGTGATGGGTTGTACATAGTAGTATCAAATTTCGAAATACAACTTTTACACCTCATCTTATTGCGGGCCTTATTTAAAACAAAATATTAGGGAAAAAAAATAGTCCGTTTTTTTTATATAAAATCGATTGATGATCGTATCTTTCTGTTCTCTTTCTTACTTTCAATTCAGACCAAAGAACACGCATTCAAAGAATTTTCGTAATTCTCAACGAAAAAGTAAACAATGTGATTTTTAAGTACTTTCCAAGTTTATATAAGTTTGAGGGACGTCGATTAGTATATGTATTGAAATTTTCTTTGTAAAAAATGACCCTTGTTTTATAAATCAAAATTTATAGTGCAGAAAGAAAACAGCATCCTATTATGAAAAAATGAAAACGTTAAAATTTGATAGTTGCAAATTGTTTGCTTCAAAACTACCCAAATGATTGCAGATTCAATCCCTTGATCCTAATAATGACTCTTTATTTTCCAAGGGAAAAGTTTAGCCACCCTTGAGATAATAACTCCTCAAGTAAGTCACACACGATCCAAAAAGTAAATTCTTCCGAATTTGAATCACTTGAAGTACCGAAATTTATTGCCAGTAACTTGGTTTCCACTCTCCCTCCAGATGTATTTTGTGGATTCGAATTTCACTTATCCGCTCCAAAGGCAAAAAAATCACCCTTGAAGATGGACGCACATGGTACACCCTGGATAGACAAAGACAACTCCTCCTATCCTCCTAAGGTCATCCTGTCCCAACCCAAACATACTTTGTATCTCCACCGCATCCGGGGATAAGATGACCTTGAATGACTTTCAGGGCAAGGAGCAATAAGACATCAGACCCGATCCCCCCCATCATTGACAACTCTACCTAACGCCTAACGTTAGTAGTCGCACCCCACACATTTTTTGTCTATCCCCGTATTTGGGGATTGTTTGACCTTGAATGACTCACATGTCACCAAGTAGTAAGACATCAGACCTCTTTCCCAGTTTACAGCACCTTCTTCCCCACTATTCAGTGTTGCTAGACTTGGCTAAAATTTACCATTTTGGCTAATTTTGGATCCGCTGGCTGATAAAAAAAATTAAGTCATTTGCCAAAACTGTTTTGACGTAGGATAAAAGTTTTCTTTTCTTGTATTCACAGTATAGTATTGAGAAATGTCAATCGGTAGCACAAGCCCCAAATTTATTGAAAAAAATATTTTGATAAAAACTTACCCAAATGATTGGCTGATTTTTAACCTTTTTTTATTTGTTGTTTGACTGGGTTTGTGAGTTGTAATTCGTCTATTTACATGTATTGAGAGCAACAAAAAGTATGTCTCCGATACAAAAAAAAATGCTTAGAATGTCTGTGGAAACACCTTAAACCAGTGTATTTCTTTTTTAAACAAGGATATGGTTATTTTTTTCAGATTTTAGGGCTGTTTTTGGTTTAATGCTAATAGTTTTCTTATAACGCATCGAAAAGCTTTTTAAAAATAATTTTTGAAGAAATTCCACCAATTGAAGTATTTAATTCTAGTTTCCATGCAGTAAAAAACATCGTGCACTGAAGGTTAAAATTGTATCCGATTATTCATATTAAAAAGCATTAAAAAATGGTACATATGAAAGTATTTAAAAAAAAACTGCGTTTCCTTTGTGTATCAATTAACAAAATCAATCAACAAGTGTCATTTACAAAGAAGGAAAAAAAAAGTTTTTGAAATTTAACAACAAAAAGCATTTTATTTAACTTTGATGTCGATTTTAAGCCAATTAACCTAAATATTAATCAAAGATAAATCATATAACACTCGATTGCTGTCATATTACATTGTATCTATGAGATACAGACAAATTTTCGCATCCTATTTAAAGAAATTACATTTTTCTTTAAAGTTTAAACTTGCCCAATTGTAGGTTCTTAAATAATTAACGGTAAGAGGTTTATCTCTACCTATTCACCATTTTTTTACTAATATGTTACATAAAAAGCATATGTATTAGAAAAATCACAGCCATCGAGTATTAAATATAAATTAGTCTCATTTTCATTTGTGTTATAGCAATATATGAGATACTCTGTTTTTGCAACAGAACCTTTTGATTTAAAGGTTCAATTACACAAAGAAACTTCAAAACAGTCTCATCAACGCCCAATCTGTTTATAAACTTGAATATTCCTAGCAGCAGCTGCATCGTCTGACGATGCTGGGAAAACATAATTAAAAATCGCACTCGATGTATATTTAGTCTTTGTAAAATGTGAAATGAAAATACTTTGTGTCCTTCGGTCGGAGCGTTATTAGAAATTTTCCACCAACACTTTGTTTAAGTGAACGTAACTTTACCTTTATGTCCATGTTATCAGTTGAGTCATATAAGGTAACTATAAAAATTTTTGGCACTTGAAAAATAAAACTTTGGAAAGGGTGCGGCGTATTTCTTAATGTGTGTACAAAAAGCGCTCGTAAGCAACAACTTCGATAAAATAAAAAAGTTAAAACTAAGTCAAATGTTTAGAGAAAGTGGCTACCAATCGCACTAGTCATATCTTGTGCAAGACAATAATGATAAAATCAATTTTGGAATCATTCAATTATCAGAATTGCTACAGCTTTGATAATTTTATCGCAGACATTCCTAATTTCGGCTCAAAAACTGCCTTGAAAAATCGTAATGATGCAAAGATACCCATTAAACTAATTTTGACTACCAACACAATAGATTTTGCAGGACATTCAGTTATTTTTTATTACCAGGAGGGCTATATGTTGATTGAACTCGTGATAACTCGGAAGTTGCACAAGTTGGCATCCACAATAGAACCAGTGTCGCAAAAAAAAATCCGAGTCATGTTAAAAAAAACACCTTTTCTTAGAAAGAATTCCCCATGGGAGGCGCGGGGGGTCTGTCTCTTCCTTCCTAAACACTGTTGTTGACGGATTTATCGCTTTATGGCCCACTTTGAGGGTCATTACAGTGGCCATTACCTAAAGGCATGACAACGGCTACTGAATAGGGTGTGTTGTTGTTGTCTCATCTGAAGAGCTTAGTGGAAGAACATGCTAAGTGATAAAAAGGTGAAAACGAGAAAAATGACCATTGAAGTTTTTAGTTTGCACTCAGATCTGTTGAAAATGGTACTTGCAAACTGTAAAAAATACATTAAACTTAAAGTTTAGGAAAAAGAAGAAACTTGGTATCGTTAAAGGAGTTAGTAATATGTTCATTGACACAAAAATCTAATTTTTTTTTAAATGTCACTTAACTTGTTGTTTCACTAAGTTATTCATCTGATGTTTTTATCTCATTGTTGCTTAGAAGCGTGTAATAGGAGAGGGGATCTTTATGGCACTGCATAGGAATATAGGAGGATCAGGCTGATTGGATGGAAAAAACATGACAATGGCCAACTGTTGTAACGGTTTTTTCTATCTCATTGTCACTTAGGAGCGTGTAATAGGAGAGAGGATCTTTATGGCACTGTATAGTATAGGAATGCAGGAGGATAAGCTGATTAGATAAGATGGGGAAGGTCGACATTGACGCCCAATAGCAATCCAACAACCCGGATGGTCAGGAGTAAATCGCACCAAAAGATATAGAAATGGAATAACTTTGGGCTAATTCCATGCCAAATTATCCTTTCTGTAGTGTAAGTCGAATGTGTAAAAAGTGATTATCACTAAAACTTTTAACATTAAATGAAAAATAGTGGAATAGCTGATCTACGCTTATTAAAACTAAATAATGTAACGTGCTTTATTGAATTTGATTTATTTTTCAAATTTAAAAAGGTTTTAATCTTCTCTTTAAATTGTGATTTACGTTACACTTACATGGAACTACCCTTTAATAACACATGGCGACTTTTACACATAATTCTTGATTTGAAGTAAAAAAAAAAGGTGTTTTTTTTTAAAGAATTTTGTTCCTGCGACTTTTGAACCTTAGTAGAATTTATTTTGGTTAAATAATTTATTCATAGGAATAGACCGACATTGTATTTACATTTCTGAAAATTGCCAGAAAGGCGGGGCCTGTGTGGAGGCGGGGTTTCAGCCAATTTTCTCACACTTACCTTTATAACTTCCAAAACCCTTACTTAAAAAAATTAAATTTAACTTTAAAGATATTGTATGAGTAGAAAAATTTTGAAATTTTGTTCCATCAAGCAAATTTTTCGCTTTTTCCCTTTTTAACTAACTTAAATATTTTGCTGAAAATAAAATTTCAATTTAAAAAAGTAAAAAAAAATTTAAAAAAGTAGCATTAAAAAACCATAATTTAATTGAAGTTTTATGAATTAAAAAAAACCGCATCAAAATACGGGGTATGGGGGTGTCCGATCCCCTTAAAAAATATACTTGCAAACAATAAAAAAAAAACTTATACGATTTCTGAAATTTTTTTATCTTTAAAGGAGGGAATAATATATTTATCGACACAAAAGTACTTTTTTTCTCAAAAATGTCATATATCACCTTCTTACACTAAGATCTTCAATTTTTATTTATCCTTCTCATCAAAAATACTGCAAAATATGCTTACTCAAAATAGATTATGCCACTCATATAACAGTATGAAATATCAATTATATTTTTAGATTAAAAAAACATAATGCACTGAACTTATATCTTCGCCTCTCATAAGAATTTCAATTTATCCCGTATCAATTTATTCAAATACACATGAAATCCCAAAATCGCCAACTATTCCCCGCCATATGCTGTAAGATTAATTTGTGTTAAGAAAATCAACTCATAGGAAAGCTTCTTTTACCCAACTAGAGATACTAATAAATTCGGAAATATACACATCCTTATAAAAATATAAGCACATTTGTAATATTAATAGTTTACATCTAGGTACACATATAAATGCTGCTAGAGATGTCACGGAAAAAAAGATTATTGTAAGCAGGCGAAAAATGTTTTAAAAACAAATAAGTGCATAAAAATTAAGCATACGAATTAGAGACTTATCTGCGTCATGAAGGCATATACTTTATAATTAGTTAAAATAAAGATTTTTTTCCGAAACTTAAAACTATATGTATTTGTGTACTATGAGGAAACTTTTTTTTATTCGTGTAACGTTTCGCCTTAAATTTGATTGATTTGTTTTTTCTCCGAAAAGTCAAAACCAGAAAGAAAAGAACTATTCTTTAAAAACACCAGGCGAAAATCACTACTCAATCCCAATAGTTCCTTGTGTCCAAATCTTTCCTGGAAAGTCAAAACATCCTTGCAACTTGATTCTCCATTTTGTCAGCTATCTTGCTAAAACTCATAAATCCATCAATTGCAGGTGGCTGAAGCGGGTTGGATATGCAGACCCATTTATTTTAATTTGAAGCTTTCCAATCCTTAGTATGCTTGTGGGAGTGGAAGGCATTTCGAGGAAGAAGTATCGCATACTTTTTTGTTTTTGTCTTGCAGTCAATGTTTGTAACAACCCTATGTGTATGGGGTGCAAGAATGTGTTTATATCCTCACCTCAAAGTGGTCATTCGATCCTTACCGTTTTATTTCCTTTAGTTTCTGATAAGGTTTCTTTTGACACATGAAATGGGGGTGGGGGGTCAGAGTATTTTTTTTTCTTTTTCACCTCCTGCTGCGTTTGACCCCCTGCTGTTTCGTCCAAAGATGTTTCAGAATCATTACACAAGATCTCATCTGGTTGACTAGAAACCATGGTCCAATTAAGAAGTGAGGATACAGGGTCTCATGGGAATGTTTGTCACAACTCTAAAGGAGTGGCGTGCAAAAATGCACTTACATTCTTTTCTCATAGTGGACATTTGATCCTTTCAGTTTTATTTCTTTCAATTTCAGATAAAGCAAAGGTTCTTTTGACACACAAAAAATGTATGGGGGAAGGTTCAGTGTATTTTTCTACATTTTGACTTTTGACCCCAGCTGTTTCTTTCCAGGGTGCTTTAGAATCCCTCACAAATCACATAGTTAAAGTATTGACCGGAAACCGTTGGTCCAATTAAGGAGTGAGGATATACAGGGGCTTCATGAGAATAATTGGGGGAAGATTTGCAAAATAAGGAGCTAACATTCGATCGATGTTTGGATCCTTAGGATACAATTTTTCAGGGAAAAACTAATTTTTGGTGAGTTTTACACCCTAATCTTTTTTTCTGCAGTTAAATGACTGATTACTTAGTAGATATTTAAGAGAATTATTCTATTAACTTAACCCACTAACATCGAAAAACGGAAATAAGCGTTATTGAAAGGCGACACTTGATGGAGATATAGGAACACTCTTCTAGACTGATGATCAGAGACCAGTAACTGCAAGAACTCCCATTGACAGCTCCCTTACGGGCGGCAATTGCTAAAAAAGACTGACCATTTCCCTTGTAAGCAGGCAATAGCCCGGGTGTAGCTCTAGTGCGACGAAAATGCAGCTCAATTTTAACTTCACCTATACGTCAGCGTTAAGAATAACAAAAGAAAATAACAATATAACAACCACACGAATTTTTCCCCATGCATTCTTACAATATGGGTCATGTCAAGGAAAAACAACTTCTACAGGGTGCAAAATGATAAAAACTACTGATTCAATTTACTTCCTATTAGTTGATACAAGATACATGCTTGTATATTTTGTTCTGAAATATAAAAAATTCCAAATGTAGGCTATCCTTTCTATACATAGTCAACTTGTGAAATTCATTGTCAAATGCAAATACTATGTTCATCGAAATTGACTTAGGTTGCATTTTCATCGAGGAAATGAGAACAGCGGGCGGAGTGATTAAGGATCAATTGCACTGCTCAAAACAATTAGGGGAACGCATGGTGTAAACCCTTTTGCTACCAATGATTCCATTTGGAATCATCAGCTTGCGATTTTTTTCTGACTAAGTTAAGCTCGCACTTACATATATATCGTTAGATAGATGAATCATGACTTTTGAAGAAATAAATAATGTTTGTTTTAATTAATTAAAAATATGAAAAACATGGCAACATAAAATCCACCCTGAAACAATTTTATTAAATAAATTGACCCTAAACTCTTCATGTTTGCATTTTTAGATGTTTAAAAATTAATTTTAACTATTTAAAAAAAAGTTTTGAAAAAATTATTGTTACAATTTGTTCAAAAGTTATGATTATAATTTTTTCCTTAAATTTTAATTAAAAAAATTAAGATTTTTTCCCCCTGTTTTTTTTATTATTTCATTCTGGATGCATAATGAATATATTTCACAAAATTTAGATTTCGAGAATAAAAATAAAAAGTTGGGACTGAAAAGGCAACAAAAGTACGCAGAGTGCTCTCCTAATTGTTTCACGCAGTGTACTTTCAAGTCCGCCTTGTCCAACAAAACATGAGAAGAAAAAACAGAGGACACCCGCACTGGCTTCAGGATTGGAACACCACAAAGACCCAAGATTCCAAGAAACGGAGCAATTAAGATAAGGGCGGGAAAAGGTCTTCATTTGGGGACAGCGTGTGGGGTCCAATCTTTCAAGGTCATGTAAAATCGGAAACTGTGGGAGTGGGGAGATATTGGGAGCTGCCTCCCTAGGCATGAGTTGACCCATTGCGGTCCCATCAGAAGAATCACTGTCGCCAAAAGTCCTTGAGACTTTGACTTTTAGATGGGGATTCAGGGTTGTAAATGGGGCCAAGGTCAAGACAAAAAAAAAAGAACAAGAGGGCCACAACTGCTTTGACCATGAAAAAAAACCAAGCAGTATTTCTTCCATTGTCCTGCTTCCGGTCCTGTCTGGTGGCAGAAACTGTCCCATTAAGGATTTATAGATCCCATAAATCCAGTAAAGATAGGGACGGACACCATTGGAAAAGGCCTTCCTTTCTTCCTTAATAATTGCTTACAGGTGGCTGCGAAGTGAAGGATCATTTTGTTTATCTTTAACTAAAAAAGAGCAGAAATCTGTTTTGCACTACCTTTGTATTAGATAAAATTATTTAAGTTTTATAAAGAAGTAATTACCATTATTCGTTATTCAATAAATTTTTGTAATAATTCAGATGCAGTTTTGGAGGACCATTTTGTAAATGAAAAATCTGGTGCCGCAGAAATGTGTTTCGTGTTTTCCTTTATGTCAGCACAAAAAGGTTGTAATCGAGAATGTTGTGTTTATACATTTCTAGTTTGAAGATATAAGTTATGTCCTATACACTTACATTAAGAGCAATATAATTAATTAATCGTGGCAAGTCCAAATTAATTTTAAAATGGACTACTTTTAAATATGTAGTAAAAATTGCAACTTCGATTCCAATCTTTCGACATAAAGGAATGAGTGAAACACTTCCATGTGTGAATTCTTTGGCATTCTTGTTTCAAGAAATAATTATGACATATGTTCCGTTACATTTATGGAGAGTTTTAAAATACACAGTTCAAAATCAAGACAAAGCAATGATCTGCAGGGAATCCGAGTACGGCTCCACTTTTCGGTCCGTTATCATTTCGTTGGCCTTATAGTAGTCATTGAATAAAGCGATTTAAAATTATCTTCGGAAGAAATTACCAGCGATTTACACAGAAAGTTTTGCATTTCATTTCATCTTCATTTTAATTTCTGAAGATGTTAGAACTTACTTCTAACATCTTCATTTTAACAACATCTTCTGATAATTTCTTATCAAATTGATGTTGCTTAAACTGGAGGCGAACGCGAAAAATTGAAAATGTCAGGGTGCTCATCCAAAGATAAATGGGGTGAAGGAGTAAGGAATAAATATCTTATCAGCTCTAGAACGCTTTGGCCTGTTGTTACATTACACCTTTTTTTGTGTTGTTATTTGGACTAGTCTTGATCTCATGAAAGCTGACACAGTGATTCCAAGCCCAAAATCCACCATGAAATAATCTTGACTGCAGCAAAGTTTTATTTTATTGACAAGACGTGAAGACACAACAAATGGTTAGCGAGATGACCTACCATTGATGGCAAGATATCGCCTATTTGGCGAAAAGTTTTAAATATGTTCTGCATAAATACTATCGCACTGTCTTTTTTTAGTTTAACTTTTAAAAAAATGTTAGTTGTCACTAATTAAATATTTGAACCAATAAAAGCCGGATAAAATTATGTTAAATATGGACTTAATTTTCTAGTAATGCACATGTACGCTTAGAATTTTAAGTTATTGGAATTAAAAATCGTATAATAGATAAAGTATAAGATAAATAAAAGTGCTTTACCCTTAAATCGGGTGAGAAAAAAAAATTAAAAAGAATTTTTAATGCATAAAAAGTATGTTGTTTATTTTGTAATATTTATATTTTAATATATTTTTATTATATAGTGTACTAAAACATTTTAACAGATATAATTTGTTTAAAAATACAGAGGGTGATTGGAATTTAGTTTCAAAAATTTAGAAGCTAATATATACTAAACCATTAACAACATTCAATAGATTTAAGAATTTGTTAAAACTTCACTTTTATACCTTAATTGCAATCAAAGAGCTTATCAATAAAAAGTTAGTCATTCAATAATCAACCTCTGACCTGATCAAAATAATCCTTCAGATTTAATTTAAAACATTCTAATAAAATAAAACTTCAACCAAGAAAAACAAATGTTTAAGAAAATGAAGGCTTTATTTAACATTAAAATTTGTATACGATAAATGAACATTGTATCCTGAAAAACTGCTCTTTATAAAAGCCCGATTATTTAAAGGGGTCAATCACAAAGATCAGTCATCGGGATTTGAGTCCTTTATTCCTTGTTTTTCACAAAAACAACACAAATATTTACACAGCAGTCAATAACAATGAATTTAAGCACACAAACAAAACACAGCAGTAAATAACAATGAATTTATTTTGCACGCAAGAAAAACGCAGCAGTCAATAACAATGAATTTAAGCACACAAACAAAATGCAGCAGTCATACAAACATTGGACTACTTAGAAACAGTTCAGTATGAATAAGAAAGTTACAAATAACAAATTAAAACAGCTATGTTCGAATTAAAACCATAAAACCAGGTAGGTAGAGTTGACAAAGTAACAAATTAAATTAAAAAAATATCAATGCAAATTATTTGTCGTAATTCTGCACGGATAAAGAAACCTACTTTAGTACGTTAAGAAACTGCCCAGATAACATTACTGTAGTCGATTTTATACAGTACTAGAAACTCAGTGGGCTGGTACGAATATAAAATGTAAACAATTCTGGACAAGAAAGCGATGTCTGAACATACAACTTTGCTGTAACCTGTAACTGATGTATTCTACGACAGTAAAACTCAGCAGGCTGTACAAGTATTCAGTGGTCAATATTAGGTGTAGTGCTGGACGGTTTAACGTCCCGCTGGGTGAAGAACCCAGTGGGCTGGGGCAAAAGAGCCCAGCCCACTGAGTTCTACTCCCAGAGAGCGTTGGACATCAGTGACACGTATGTAGAACTCTTCGATCTAATAAGTGTTATTCATCTGAAACATAAAAATGGTAATCTTATTTAACATGAATATTTGTCCTAATTCGAAAAAAAAAAAATTTATGTAGCATATTTACTAATTATCACAAAGGTTACATGAATTTATATTTAATATCAATCTTTGTTGCAAACTCAATGCGATTTTTTAAGCATAATTATTGCCTAATCACATAATCAATAAAATCGGTTTGATATATGAAGTTTTTTATTCCGTTGGATTACTTCCCACTACTTCTAAGTACATGTACAAAAATTGAAACAATTTGAAACGAGAGTATAAATATATGTTTTTGAGGTAAACAACAAAATGTAACTAAGATAGATTTTATATAAAATAGTTAATTAACTCCTAATTGGATTTAACTGTTTTAATGCGTCGATAAGGACACAAATATACTATTCAGACAATCGTTAAAGTTTTATTTGCAATTAATATACATATATTTAAGTATTTAACTAACTACCATGGGAAACTTGTATCAGGTCAATGCTAAATAAAACATTGATAACTCTTTTTTCCATTTACACTAGAAACAAAATTTTTGCTGATTTATGAAGCCAATGAAATGCTCTTTTAAATATGTAATAATAAAAAAAACCATGTAAATTGACTGAATTTCGTATTTTTAAGATATACGGCTACCTTATATCAATGGATATTTCACAAATGAAAAATATCGTACTTACGTGGAAAGGGACGATTGGCCCTGTCAGCCCAGATTCTCTGCAGTCTGTCGATGCAGATAGATATCCCTTGGGAAGCATTCCTCAGCTGGTTGTCGATCCGACAGTAGACGAGATTCGAAGCGTCCTAAACAAAATGAAACTTAAGTCGACGTCGTTTACAAAATCGCTGCACTGTTAGAAAAGGGTTCTCAATTGAAGAGCTTAGTGGAAGAAAATGCTAAGTGACAAAAAGGTGAAAACGAGAAAATGAACGTTAAAGTTTCAAGTTTGCAATTAGATCTGTAGAAACGTTACTTTCAAACGGTAAAAAAATATACTTAAATATACTTAACTTAAATTTTATAAAAAAAAGAAAACACTTGTTATATTTTAAGGAGGGAATAAAATGTTCATTCACATAGAAAAATTAATGTTTCCAAAAAAGACACTTAGCACGTTCGTTCACTAAGCTTTTCAATTTTGAGCTAATGCTCTCTTTTTTGGAAACATCGTCGGTTTATACTAGTAGCGTCGGAAACATTCTATTTCACATTTGAGAATTTGCATGTTCAAAATTCTAAGAATAATTTAGGAAATCATGATATTTTCTACACAGGCCTTAAGTATTTGTTTCTACTCCTTTGTGAATACTATGAACACCTTCATTTCCCAATAAAAACGTCACCTTAAACTGTAAACAATAATTTATAAATAACAGAAACAGTTTAAACTGATATAATTTTAAAAATTAACGCTCAAATTACCAGCTGCACTCTTTCAACGGAAACTATTAAGAACAGTGCCTCTTATCCCATTGATGACGACTCGGTGATTACCACTAACTTTAATTTCCAGTTAAAAACTTTGAACTTTTAAAAATTTTAATTAGTATTATAATTTGTCCAACATAAATGAAATGGTTCAAGACAGTAATTTTCTTCATTTGTCTTATATTTAAGTACATTTATACAGAAAGCTCATTTTCGCGGACAAAATTTTGTTGCCACTCGACGTTTATGAGTAATTATGATACTTTACAGTAAAACTCAGTGGCAATTCCTTTTCTTCAAAATGATTTACAGGAGCTTACCGCAGATTGTGATTATGTATGGCGTTGTCTACATTTTCTTGAACCTGTTCCAAATGCTGGATGACACTCATAACATTGGGAATGACACGTTCAGGTGGTATCGGTCGGTCTATTGTAAAAATAAAAAAAATTTATCAGGAAAAGAGTTACCCAATATCGACTTGCAGTAGCACGAACAGAAGAGAAGAGTTAAGGGCGAATGAGCCCGAGTGACCACGGATCTCCAAAACAAAGTGCCTCTGTGTTAATCCAATGGAACAAATATTTTTCGAGGTCAAATTTCTCCGGCTGTAGAATTCTCTGTATAATATTTTTACAAACGTTTTTTTATGATAAATGTAGCTGACTTGCAGGTCTCTATAGTTCCGCTTTTTGAAATTGGTTAACATATTTTGTGTAAAACTATCTATTAAAATTAAAAAAACCTTTATCGAATTAATTTCAAAAATTGGGAATATAGGGAGGGACTTGTAAGTCAGCTACATTTATCATATAAAAATCGTTTGTAAAAATATTTAATGCAGCCATATAAATGTTGCTTACAGAATATTTTTTCCATTGGATTAACACAGAGCTACCTTGGTTTGGATACCCGCGAAAGAACATATATAAGAGTAAAATCGGAAACCAAATTTGAGCCTCTCTGTAAAAGGTAATAAATATAAACACCCTTCACGGATAAATAAAGGGAGTCATGCTTAGCAACTTAGCACCTTTTGGTGAAACAAAGTTGCCATTTTTGTTAAATAAATGATTAAACATAGTTAATTAGTAAAATTATTGGTAAAATGATGATGAAAAGTTAATTTTCCTATTGGGTTTATTTATTATATTTCTTTTATATATTAGATAATATTGAATTATCATGAATTATAAGTTACTCTGAAATAAAAAGTCACAGAAGAGAAACAAAAATCCAATTTAAATTATGTGGTATCTTTTTAATTAACAATGCTTTAAAAATCACTTGACGGACAAACGAAAACTTTATTGCTTCCCTTCACTGTTCGGAACAGTTTGTTTTCTAGGAGGCCAATAACTTAATTCTTTATTAAAATATTATTTTTTTTAAGATATGACAGGTTTATAACTTTAGAAAGATACAATATGAATGTATTCGGCAAAATAATTAAATTGCAAATTAACGCACAAAGAATGAAAATTAATAAATAAACAAAAAATGTTTTAGAGTATTTTTATTTTTTTTGTTGTCATTACCTTTTAAACCAAATATTGACAGAACACCCTTGGTTGGTAACAAAAAAATGGCTCAAGCAAAACGGCTTGGCAACTAAAACCTGTAAGTAACCTGTATGTGGTATTTGACATTATTAATTGAAAAGCTTAGTGGAAAAACGTGCCAAGTTACATTTTTCAAAAAGTTGAGATTTTGTGTCAATGAACATGTTCATTATGAATTCATGTTCTCTCATATTTAAAGATAACTAGACTCCCCTTTTCATATATATATAATATATATATATTATATATAATACTATATATATATATATATATATATATATATAGTTATAATATATATATATATATATATATATATATATATATATATATATATATATATATATATAATATATATATATTATATATATATATATATATTATTTCGTAAGTGCCGTATTTTACATATCTAAGTGCAAGCGAATAACTTTAAAGCTCTTTTTTCACCTTTTTGTCACTTAGCACGTTCTTCCACTAAACACTTTAATAGCCATCGTATTGCTTGATTATACAATATAAAACAATGAATAGGTACCTTCAAATGGGAACGCATTTTGAAACGTGGACAGGCACTTTGGTGCAGAAATGTTCCTGGTTTTCTTTTTTTCTATTTGCTCATTGGCATACTGTAAACAGTAAAACAAATTTTTCAAAACTCATTACAAAATCATTTGTTTATATGAACATATTAAAGAATTGCAAGGGGATACAAAAAAAAATGATGTACAAATAAATATTTTGTCAAATACTGTTTTATGAATGCATATTTAATATTGGAACCATTTAAAAAACTTTTCCACGCTTTTCTTACAAAGCGTTGGCGGCCGTCGTTGGCTAACAGGCGGCTATCCCGAAGAGATTCGGGAATGCCTATAGCAAGATAAGATTCATTATTTATATTTTCATAATATTGGTATCAATTGTATTACAGTTGAACTCGCTATATTTACATTAGAAAATATTTGGTTGGTTCAATGTTAGGTTTATTTAAATGAAATCGCTTGTTGCGAGCAAGCCTCGGATTCAACGAGGAATATTTTTCTATTTTGTATTTTTTTTAACTACACTGTTAAAACTGAAGGTGACAATTGGCACCCCTTGTGGGTAATGACGTCAGAGAGACCCATAGGGGTGCCAGAATGGTTATTTGCAGTTTTAACAGTGTAAGCTATCAGTTTACAAGCTAAATCAATTCTTGGAAAAGTTTACCACCATTAAAATCAACTTAGTAAAAATAATTTAGTTATTATGTGTCTGAAAAATTTACTTACTCTACTTAATTCAATCATTTAACCTTTTAAAAAGTTACATTCGATAATATATCTGAGAATTACTTATTACCTGGTGCAGATTCTGGTAGAACTCGGTGGGCTGGGTAATTCACTGAAACAATTGTAACATGAGCATCAATGACGATATTTAAAATTCTGAAAATCTATTCAAACAACTATCATAAAATAATTGAAGAGCTTAGTGAAAGAACGTGACAAAAAGTTAAAACGAGAAAATAAGCTTTAAGCATTGATAAAAAAAAACCCTAAATTTTTTCAAAAATGTCACTTAGCACATTCTTCCACTAAGCTCTTCAATTAATAATAAATGAATGTATTTAAAGATTGAAATTTTTTGAACTTCATTGGTCAGTGTTCTATTTTATTGTTAATTTCATCGACATCTTTCAAACACACAAAATAAAATGACTTTTTAATTTTATATTATCCTCCATTTTTTAAAAAAATAGAATCATATTCATACATACCTTAGAAATAGGATTTAACACTTTAATACATACTCTGCTTTTGAAAATAATGGAAATACTGTACTTAGGTATACGTACGTTGTGTTAAATAAAAAGCCATTAATTAAGTTGTAAAGAAAAATTGTGATTTTAAAAAAAGTCTAGAGTTAAAACGCGTAGAGCAGCTCCAAATCCACTGGCAAGCCAACTACTAAAGGAAAATATAGCAAAGAATAGCAGTAGAATACATTCTGCTTTTCACCACATACAACAGAGCAGGCAGGCAATTTAAAGGGTTGCTCGAAAATAGTCAAGTCGAAAATCGCCAAAAAGGCAGGCCAACGTAAGTTACCGAGACCTAAGTTGCATTCCCTTGATGTATTATTTCTATTTGATATTACTTTAAGTAAATTAAAGCCGTTAAAGAGTTTCATTTGGTTTGCTTGCCACGTAGATTTACCTCTTTTATTTATAAACATATTTATAAAAAAAATCTTTAAAAAGGGTCAAAATTGAACTGTAGGTCACAATCATTTTTACCGAGCCAAAGATATACTAAATCAGCCAAACAGCAAAACTAACCAATTCCTACAACCTACAACCCTTGTCTGCATGAGGAAAAGTGATTTTCTTTTATCTCTTTTTGTATTCTAAAACTTATACTGTTGGCTAGTGGTACTGACAAGATGGGAGTTTGAAAAAGTAAGCAAAAAAGGTAAAATATGCAATGACGGAATCAATAACTAAGAAGCATTTTTTTATTAGTGTTTATATTCCTCCCTTTCGTTGGATTGGGAACCTAGTCTCCTCCCAGAAACATGTTATCAAACTAAATAAAAAAGTACTTTAGAAATAATGGGGGAGCAGTTAAGCAGGTATATATTTACCCTTGCCCTCCTCTACATGTACCTGGCCAATGAAAGGTAGGACCCGACTACAAATCATAAAGGAGTCGCAACAACCGGGTTTTATCAATCAATTTTTAGATGAACTGACATTAATGAAAGATGATTTTCTTTGATGGAGCGCAAATTGGTAAAGTCTAAAGTTGTTTCTCAACAAATGCTCCTGGAGTATGGACCTTAATTTAAAATACAAATGAGGCAATTCGTTCAAAGATTTAAAGTGCTTTAGTTAAAGAATTGTTAATTCAAAATGTTGTTTATTCTAACTAATAATCATTAGACGTACTGTCGTTTTTACATTAAGTCGAATGTTGGATAAGATGAAACTATTTTCAAGATAAATAATTCTGTAAGTCTCTTGGGTTTCTTAATCTTGTTTTACGGTAACTCCTTCATTAAAAAACACTCCTTATTACACTAGGTACAGTAATTGGATTAAAGAAGAAAAAACCAATGTTTTTTTTTAAAAAGCTTATAAACTGATGTTGTTTCAAGTAAACATGCATTTTTGGATCCTCCGCTTTGAATGTCTGAGTTCTTTTTTTTTAAAGATATGCTGGTTTAATTATTTGTTTAGTTTACATTTAGTTTTGAATAAGTTAAGTCGGTAATATTTTGATGATACTCATTAATTTGTAAACCGTGAAAATGTGTTATATTTTATCTGTCGAGAGAGACAAAAAAGATCTTTAGGCATGGAGGGGTATTTTCTTTTTAAAGAGACTAACTGCCGACTGAAACTCGAATTTCCAAAAAGCCATCTGCACGTAAATATACCCATAAAGTAGTCGGCCGGACCTGTGTGAACTTGTGGAAATAACCTTTGAATGTGGTTTATTTTCTTTCTCTCTATGTGTGTGATAATGAAGATTGTAAGTAAGGATTTTAGTAAAATACGCATTAATGTTTATTAAAATTTGCAAAATCTATTTTATAGGCAAAGGTGAAATAGTCTTTATCCAGCTCCTATGATTTAATGCTCAGACGATTTTTAAGATATTCTCTCCTCTGTTTTTTTAAATATTAATTAGAACTCCAAACTTTTCTCTATACTCTGTCAGATAAAATTTAGAAATTTTATATATTTTAAACCTAAAATATATTTTCAAGTAATTTTTATAAGATATACTTTGAGTCTATGAGATTCACTCCGTTCCTAAAAAAGAATCAATCTTTGCAATAAAGTTAACACATCAACTTGAAGATCTCTTTGAAAGTTTGAAGTCGATGAAATTTCTGTCTTGTTTACCAGCGTCCAGTTTTGTTTACCAGTGCTTTGTTACCTTGTTTACCAGTGTCCAGTTTTCCAGCGACTTCGCCCCTTTCAGAGTTGCCATCAAAAGGGAGTGCTTGGGATATTAAACACAATATGTTTTTGTTAATTTTAACTGTTTTTTTACTGAACATTTTTTTAACCCCAATTTCCTTTTATTTGATAGAATAGTCCTTAAAAAAATTATAAAATCTGTACAGAAATGAAAGAACAAGTATCAGTACTTCTTATTTCTCAAGATAGTGGAAAAAAACTGCCGTGAGACAGGTATGTCAACACCAAAAGTTATTAATGCATTTTTTGTAGGGGAGTTGATGGGCCTGCTCACAGTAAAAGATGCAATTTCCATTATTTTGAACTACAATAATTGTAAATTTTTAATGCGTTGTTCTTGCATCACTCAGTCCCAACAATGGATAACAAGAAAAATCTCTCTACATAGATTACTAACTTTATAAACCCAGCAATGCACGGAAGACCCTTAATAATGGTTACTTGAATATAAAGTAAACTTCGAGGACAAGTCAGGAAGTGATTGAGTTCATGGCATGGTGCCTGTTTTGCAGTTCTAAGCTGAAAGTTTAAAAAAATATTACCAAAGAGAAACAAATGCTCTTAAAAATACCCGAAATAAGTGACATTTCTGTTTGACCACCTTCCTCTATTTATTGCATTTGAAGAGCTTAGTGGAAGAACGTGCTAAGTGACAAATAGGTGAAAACGAGAAAATGAGCTTTAAAGTTTTTCGTTTGCACTTAGATTCTTAGATACCTTAAAAACGGAACTTACAAAGATAAAAAATAGACTTGACTTAAAGTTTATGAAAATTGTGAATCTTGTTATCTTTAAAGGAGGGAATAACATGTTCATTGACAAAGAAGTCTCAACTTTTTCAAAAATGTCACTTAGCATGTTCTTCTACCAAGCTCTTCAAATCTGCTGCAACAAAGAACTTTTCTCCCATTGGTTTGAGGGTTCCCATTTCCACGCCTTTACCACCATTTAAAGTGGTTTGGGTCATTTTGATTGGATTTCCGAGGTCTTGGGGGGCATCTTGAGATTCAAAGTGATATCGAACTGCCTCCAGTCCAGTTTCTCCCCCTGTAGTTAGTTTGTTGGAAAAAGCCAAAAAGGTCACAAGTCGCTGATGTCGTTGAGGTGTCTTTTTTACGTATAAATTCGAAGTACGTTAATTAGTTTAAGGGGATCGGACACCCCCATTCCCCGTCCTACCTCGATCGGGCTGGCTAATGCTAAGTCTATGGGGAAAAAATGATTTTTTTTCGGATGAAAAGCAATGAAATTATAGGAATAATTTGATGCGATTTTTTTTAATTCATAAAACTCCAATTAAATTGTGGTTTGTTAAGGCTACTTTTTTTAAAAAGTTATTTACTTTTTTTAAATTGAAATTTTATTTTTAGCGAAATATTTAAGTTAGTTAAAAGGTGAAAAACCGAAAAATTTTCTTTCTGGAACAAAATTTCAACATTTTTTTACTAATACAATATCTTTAAAGTTAAATTTAATTTTTTTAAGTAAGGGTTTTTGCGGAACTTTTAAGGTAAGTGTTTGAAAATTGGCTGAAACCACGCCTCCACACAGGCCACGCCTTTCAGGAAACTTTCGGGGGTCAGAGGTCAAAAACTCGTGGTTGGGAAGCGCACTTGGGGGTCTATCTTTGGGGGTTGTTATCTATTAGGGGTTCTTTTTCAAAAGAATCTTTGAAAGAAGATCTGGTGTTCCTTGTTTGTTAGATTGCTGGGGTTTTTTTTTTTGCTTGCTGTTAAGAAATGCTTATTTTCTACTCTGTGATTGAGAGGTGTCGTTCTAGAGCCCGTCATTCCACTGCGCTCATAACGTGTAGTTGGTTGCCGCCATGATTTGATTTAAAGTTGCCTTAGCTTATTGTACTGTTCTGTGTTATAATTTGCATTATAAAGATTATTTTAAAATAGTTCAAGCTGAAAAAAGATTTCAGGATTTTAGTTTCGATAAAATTCTTTTACTATTTTTTTTTAATTATAAATTTAATTTTAATTATAAATATTTGTTTACTATGTATTTTACAAAATTTTCTTAATGAAGTGCATTTTTTAATGATATAAATATTTTAATACAAAGTTTGAAAAAAATATGTAACTAAACAAATTGAATTTTTTCTAAAAAATCACACTCTTTATATAAAATACTTGCACTACTATAAGACTACGGACTCTTTCATTATACTTTACCATTTGTTTACGATAGAAACAAGTACCAAATTTATAATAATAAAAATGTAGTTTTGTGTGTTTATGTGTGTGTTCCTTATCTATAATAATAAAAGAAAGAGTCTGTCTGTGTGTATGTCTGTCTGTCTTCGGATCGTAAAAGACCTACTTATACTGCCCTCAGAAATTCGAAATTTTAAAGATAGATTCTCTTTAATACCAACGTGTGCACCTGAGGCTTAGTTTTTTTCATATTTGTTCCATTTTTAGAGAAAATTCAATTTTCTGAAAAAATACACCACTTTCGCTCAAATCTGATAATTTTTTCTCTTTCCTGATGCCATCGGCTGAAAAAATTAAATAAAACTTAACGAAAACATTTAAAATTCAAAATGTTTATTTTATTCTTTCGCCATTACTTTCAGAAACTAAACTCATTATTTGATCTTATCTATTTCGCCTTAAAACCGTCATTTTTTTGGTAATCAACTACTTACAAATTTATTTTAGGAAGTATTTTACTACTTGTGAAAGGAAGTTTGCTAAAGGCGGCTCTTTTTTTTTTTCTTTGAATGCATCAAAGTAATGACCAAATGTAACCAAGTCGCGAAAGTACATCTACAAATCATTTAAAGTAAATAATTTCTACAACTAGTGTACTACATTGATGCGTACTTGAATGAGAGAGGAAAACATATGGCAAAACTAAGCTCTAGGCTTAGTAACACTACCCACTAATAGTCTAAATTTAGAAATCAGAAAAGTACGTATAACTCTCATTATTTGCACGAGTTTTTAAATATGATTTATTTTTTAACTATTTAATATAATACCAGTAATTGTAGAAACACAAGGAACATCGCTTTGTATGGGAAAATTTTCTTTTTTTAAAAAATATTTTAGTTATTTGTGTATATTATTTTTTTAAAAAATATTTCAGTTTTTTTTAAAATTTAAATTTGATATTTTACACTACGTACTTGATTTATGTCATTGCAACTGCCTTTTTATCAGAAATATTGTATTTGAATTTGACTGATTGCTATACTATATTTTTCATTGTCCGTGCATAAAATGGAGCGATTCATTGACCCTTTTCCAACTGTAGGATAAGTTTATGCTATCTTTTTATAATTTTTTATTATTTGTTTGATAAAAATAATTGTTAATTGTATTTATATTCTGGAAGTCCAGAGAAGCTCCCTAGTATCTGTTTGATACAGTGGCGGATCCACGGGGGGAGGGGGAAATTTCCCTCCCAAAATCTTAAAATTCAAACTAGATAGAATCGACTTCTAAAGAAATGTTTTTTTTTTACTAATATTTATACTACAACTCGTTGCATTCTCAACTTAGAACTAGAACATGGAAAAAAATATTACGGCTAGGGCGAAGTTTGAAGAAATATCGTGTGGCGTCGAATTTTTTTTTTTTTCATTTGTACTAAACTAAAATATAAACTAAATAAATGTTAAAATTATTTACACACAAATCATTTTATAATTTAATTTAATAATAGAAGCTTGTCGTTTAATTTCTGTACAACAAATCAGGTGATTTAAATTATCTAAGTAGTTAAATTTTAACTATCATTTTATAATAAAATTTTTCTTAATGGGGTTGTTTCAAGGAGGATCTGGCAATAGCTCTGCGGTTTTGTTTTCATATCTCTAAAATTACTTTTGTTGCTATTCGAAATTGAGTTTTCTAATTTTTTTTAATTACAACTTCTTGATGTACTGTTCATTGTTTTAATCATTTATCAATTAAAACTTGCATTGAAAGAAATCGGAATTTTAAAAATTAACAACGTAAATATTCTCTTCGGAAACTCGATCCCGAATACCAAAACAACAGTAATTCGAGAGACATGAAAACAAAACCGCAGAGCTATTGCCAAATCCTCCTTTAAACACCCCCATTTTTATTCAAAAAATAAGACATTAATTATCGATTAAATGATACAAATATGAGTTATGTAAAAATACAAACTAATTAATGTTTATAAAAAGTTATTAGTAATACATACTAAATTACTAGTAAAAAACTGCATTTACAATGGAAAAATAAATTAAAAATTAATTTTAATTAAAACAATGTTAATTAAAAATAATTGTAATTAAACATAATTACATGTTTTTAAACTTTAATATTATTGTTAGATGCTTCAAAAATACTTCTATGGGCATAAAAATTCAATAAATCTTCCCTAGACCCCTCTCTATCTGAGGGTATTAAAGACCCTCGTCCCCCCCCCCCCCAAATTGTCACCCTGGATCCGCCCGTGGCAGTCCACTCAGCCGAATGAAACTCAGCCGAAACCGCAAAAAGTAGCCAACTTGGTGAAAAAGTGTGGTTGGGCTTGGCGAAGAGATCCCCTTCTGCTGATAAGGGTTTGTGGTTGCTTTTCTCCTACGAAAGCGTTGGCGATAAGAATTCAACCGAAAGGTGCTTGCAAAGCCAAATCGGAGCCGAAAGTTATAGAATTGGTGAATGCCCCCTGCTCATGATGTGATTGCGAATACAATGCGATCCCCGTGCAGACCAGGAGTCATAAAAAAAGGCCCCATGTTCTAAGAACTCAGACGGGTCCTGTTTCAGGTGACAAATATAACCAGACAACAGGCATTTAAAGGATGGGTAAAAGAAATTTACAAAATAATTTTTTAATAGAGCTATATTGAAGGATCAATATTAACATTTTATTTATTAATTAGTAATTTACATTTAGCAAAAAACTGAATTGAAGTAGAGAAATAGTTAACTATTTTATCACGTTTGATATATATACACATATATTGTTTCAAATTTAAGTTGTGTTTCTTTACTTCCGTATCGTTAATTATTACTTTAAAATATCTTATAACTTGGCCGTTGTTTACACTGATAATTGAATTGTTTTGTCATAACAACTTGTGCTTTGTTCAACTTTTTCAGTCCTCAAAATTCTTTATTTGCTGTAAAAGACAAATACTCAAATTATATGTTCATTTTGGGTGGAGCATAAAAGTTCGATGATGGGCATTTTTAATATTTAAACAATTGTGTCTATAACAGATTTTGATATCATAATTTAAATAGTATTAAGTTCATATGTCAATATTTCATTTACTTGAAAGCGCCACGCCAGCGTGAAGCGCTGTGTTAAGGCATCATGGCACCGTCGATACCTTCGCATGTTCTGTATCCGTCTTAGTCATCTTATTAACGGCCCGTGTTGGACCAATAAACGCCGTGTATATGTGACTGGTGCACGTTAAATCTGTTGACGTTCAAAGTTCTGACACCATGTACGACGTCTCTATAAGATTGCGTGGAGTCTGCGCACAACAGTCTGCGCACTGTACCGGGTGCGGGTTCAATTCCCGCCTTCGCCCTGGGTGTAATTTCTCTTTCTGTGTCAGTAAAAATTCTGTCTGTCTTATTTGACGAAGGTTTATAAGCGTTTCTCTGATCAAGCACACAAGCCGGAAATGCATGTAAACAACCAACCATATATATAGTTTTAGAAGTTTTTATACGTGACGAACGACAATTGGGTTTGGGCTGAATTAACGTCGCACTAAAGCTACAAGAGGACTATTGGCCACGGACCTCATATTTAATCAGGGTCAAGTGACGAGGCCGAAACCCGAACTGGCACTTAGGTAGCCGTATCGCGACTTCTTACGCGGCGTCAGAACTTAGGACTACGGCAGATTTAACGTGCACCAGTCTCATATACACGGCGTAATTTAATGAGATTTTTTTTTTGCAAAATAAAATTTACTTGACCTTCAAACACATTCTAATTAACAAGCCGATTATATCAAAAGAAGTTGTTTTTAAGGGGTAGGGGGTGTTAGGAGTTAAGACATTTCTAATCGAAAAAAATATACATATGTATTTTGAACATACTCGCATTGAAGCACACTCATGTCTGCTTAATATAAGGTATCATATCATATGTACAAATCATACATCTAAATTCAAACAAGTTTTTGAAATATTTACAAAAACGTCGTGGTATTTTAATGATATTTGACCAATACTCGGCTTTTATAATTGCCCCATTCTGAATTACATGTTTTTAGAATTTATTGCTCACGAAAACCCCATTTCTATTAAACCAAACCATTCCAAATGAATTGAAATTTTTTACTATATGTCAACCATATTTATATGCTTGTTTCAATGCCTTTACCTAGCTCATGAAAAAAATTACAGAATAATTTTTATATAGAGAGCTATATTAAAATAAAGGATCAATATTAATATTTAATTTATTATTAAACAAAACAAGTAGGGTTTGTTACAGAATCTGTCACTTAAACCGCTTCCACACAACATTTGTGTTCAACAGGAAACAAACTATTTATACACCTCAGAAAGAAATTCGGCAAACAGAGCCTTTAGCTAGTTGTAATTAAACATTTAAACGATAAAATTAGTTATTTTCATTAATCTTCTTTCTCAGATTTAATAATTAGACTTTATCGTTTGCTTAATTTGTTTGAAGTTCGAAGAATAATAATGTTATCTTTTTTAATAAATATCTTTGTGTCGTCACAAGTTTACCATTTACATTTCTTTCGAAAATTCAGTCATTTATCGTTTGTTAAATTAATTTACAGTTCGAAAAATATATAATTAGTGCAATTGATGCTTTAAAAATAAAAGCGTAACTTTGCATATTTTTTATGCCAAGTTAGAATTCGCTATGCATCCTTCTTCATACATATAAAATGAACCATCAAAAGAACTCTATTGTGATATTACAACAATCCAAACTAAATTAGAGATCACATAAATAAATATTCTTTCAAAAGTTTTTATTTTTATTTTTGATAAAGTTTCTTGTACGTTTAACGAAATGGCAACAGTGAAAATATTGAATAAAAATAAAAATGGAATTTGCATGTTATTTCAATGTAGATTAAATTTTTAGTTATTTAAATTTTAAATAAACTTCTACTTAAAATTTTTTAATGAAATTTGGAATGTAACCTAATCTGATTTTTTGCTTCAAAATGACGTATCCCACTTGTCTGTGGGACTTGTGGATGGCAACAGTGAAAATATGAATAAAAATGGAATTTGCATGCTATTTCAATGTAGATAAATATTTTAGTTATTTAAATTTTAAATAAACTTCTAATTTAAATTTTTAAATGAAATTTGGAATGTAGCCTAATCTGATTTTTTGCTACAAAATGACATATCCCACTTGTCTGTGGGACTTATGGTTCTTTCTGTGAAAGTGGGTGACAGACGGACAGACAGACCGACGGACTGAACGATTATAATACCTTCCACTTTTTACGTTATAAACGTAGTGTGGAAGCTAAAAAACAGGATTGGGGATAATTTTAGCCTTTTCAATGCTCAAAATTCTTTATTTGTTGTAAATGATTAACACTCTCAAATTATATGTTCATTTTGGGTCTAACATAAAAGATCGATAATGAACAATTAAAGACCAAATATAGAAATGACATAGCTTGTATAAATGAAAAAAACATGATAATTTTAATTCCATATTTTCTAGATTCAAATTTGCAAACATTGATTTATTTCTAAATCATTTACAGTATTTTTTTTTGCTTGATTCTATCTTTATTTTCATCACTAGACTTCTATTAATTTTAATACTAGATGATATGTACTCTTTAATTGATTTCAGTCATTCCCTGTCAAATCAACCAATTGTCTTAACCTTGACATTTCAGAAGTGGATAAGGTTTGATACATAGGTAAAACTAGATGGCAAAACGCAGTGTCTAATTTTCCACAAATTATTTTTTAAGGTACCACTGGCATATTTCAAGTGACGCCGCATCATTCTTGCTTATATTCCTGGATTTCAATGGCGATTTCGTTGATTGGTAGTGTGGCGGAGTAAGCTCCGCTCATTACATTAGTAAGATGTCACGTGGTCACAATGCGCCAATCGAGACCATGTTTTCATTCCTGAGGAACTGTTGCCACTCAAGAAACATGCTCCATTGACTGTCAAAAAGTCTCAGATTGGCCGAATTCGGCAACACTATGACGTCTTGAAACAGCTGTAGAACATTTTAATGCTTTTTAAACCGATATGCTAAACATATATTTTTTTTTAGAAAAACAAGTTTAAAATTCCCAAAACCACCACTTTCAAATATCTATATTTGTTTCACTGACTGTGATTAACTATCAATATGCTATATTTCATAATAGGAGGACAGTATAGGTTTGTATCAAACTATTCGCGAAATCGTTCCATTGTAAGGCAGTGAGTTATTTAATTGGTCCTTTCACAGGAAATTTCGCTGTTGCGTATTTGTGTATAACTTGAAACAAATAATATTTATTTTTGCCGAAAATAGAAATTATAAGTCTAGCAACTTTTGAAACCAAATCTTAACTAATAATAACTAATACCTTTTAACCCTTTAATGTATGATTTTTAATTTTTGCTTAAAAAAATATTTTTTGATCTTTGATGATCATACAGTATGGGAAAAATATTTTAATAAAATCATTTTACCCTGGAACTTAATTATATATATTTTTTTTAACTTTGGCATCGCCATAGACTTAGCATTGAGGACGATGTATTAAATTTGGAGAAATTGTATCCTTTTGATTGTATGCAACATAAATATTTTTTTTAATTTAAATAATTACCTTATTTACTCTAAACATGAATATAGCGTTTAATGGATGACATATAGCTAAAGTTGCCCAACATCAAGAATATTTTAAAGTAATTTTTAAATGGATTAACGTGTGTGTTGCCAAATTGCAACAGTATGCACTAGTGGGCTAAACTTGAAGTTTATTATAACATATCGCTAAAAAATAATGCAATTTACTCATTAAAATATGTTTATTTTGAATATTTTTTTTATCAGAGAAAGTCACAAAAAATGGTAGTAATAAGCATTTAGTTATTGGTTTCAGCTCTAGACAATATTATCAGCTACATTATACACTATGGTATACTAGCAGGAGTATAAATTATATAAATAAGTTTAAGTACAACTCCGCTACGTTTTAATATTAACCTATAAACTACTTGCTGATTTTGCAACAATAAATATGGTATGCGCTTAAATCGTCTCGTAGTAGGATATTTGTTGCGGAAAAACGAAATGGCTCTATTCGATAAATAAAATCTTATTTTATTTTTAACATTTTCGGATCCTCGACAAATGAAATATTGTAGGGTAACGAGTACAGTGATTGGCCCCCCTCACAGTGATTGGCCCCTCATTCATTATTGAAAATAATAAGATGTTAAAGCCCAAAATAGGTGTGACAAATGTTTTTAAAATTCCCGCCATTAACGTTTGCCATGTTGGCAACAACATTTTGGGCTTTAATTATTTGGGCTCTTATTATTTTCAATAATGAATGAGGGGGCCAATCACTGTACTCGTTACCCTAATTCGTTTTTTCCCCCGAAAGAACCTTAAAAATAATAAGAATAATAATTTCGAAAATGATAATTAAATACTATTCGAAGAAGTTATGTTTTCAGATACTAATATCTTTCTAAATAGAGACAAGATATTGTGTATCTTTCAGTTAATGTAAAACAATTCATTATTTATTATTAAAAAGTATTTTTTTTTGTTAAAACGTTTGTTTTTGGAAAGGTTAATTTCCAAACGTTTAGTAGATCACTCCTTCATCATGAAATCCCATGCCTGATCTACATCACACACTTATTGTTATGAAAAAATAGGTTTACATTTACCTATATCTAAATTAATCACGTAAAAAGTAAAACTAATTTAAGCATTTAAATTATAGCTCAGCTAATATAAAAACAAATAGTTGATAATTAGGCGACGAACTTAGCAAAATGTAAGTTATTATCCTCTAATTCGACATTAATTAAACTTAAAAAATAAGATTTATTTGTACACACATGGCTACTTTCGATTTTTAGCAACCAAATAGCTTTGCTCATACAACTTTGAATGGTGGACACTGGCCTCCCGCAGAGCCAATCCATCATTGTGACAGCCGCTCTCTTCAGTAAAATTCCCAGCCCCTTAGTGAAAAGCTAGTATCAGCTATCTTCGGAGGGGCCGTATATGTTGGTTTGTTTTCTTAAACACAATTGCTATTTTAGAGCGATAAACCAGCCAAATTTTTAGCCATATTGAAGTGCAGGATAACGAAAGAAAAATCTATGTTGAAAACATTATCGCCATAATGGTGAATATGTTGCCATGAAATTTGGCGAGATTTTGCGGTTTAGGGCGTTCGGCTGAGTTTCATTCGGCTGAGTGGACTGTAACCGATCCGCCCTTGGTTTGATAACAGGTAACACGACACCTCCCTGCAAAAACTGGTTGGGAATCTGGCTTTGAAATGCAGAATTAATTTGATTTTTTTAACCATCAGTTTTATTGTAATCGTTATTTCTTTTATTATAAGATAAAAAAAATCTTATTATTATGTAACGGTTTCGAATTGTATAGGTTTTGCACCACCATTGATAGAAATTTTTATTTGCTGTCATCATTTTTTATTTTTAGTGAATTTCAACTTTAAGTTTTATTTCAATAATATTTTATTTCAAATGTGCTATTCACGTCACAGAATTACAAATTCCTTATATTACATATATTCCTTTTATTGCACTTTAACTTTTCTCTAAATATAAACGGAAATGAATTTGTTTTTGTTATATATTTTGTTGCAAAATGTTTGTAAATAAAATTCTTTGTTTAGTACAAATTTATTTTGTACATATAAATAACATATATTTTTTAATGCTGTAACGTTTTCATTGAAGTTTTACAAATTTTCTTCTATCTGGCATTTGCTTGGTTGTTCATAGTAATGTTTCCATAGATCCCACCGGATATTAAAATATCTATAACTGTTTATCCTCCCATTCTGTAGTGTCTTGAGTCAGAGTGGTATAATTCTCTAAAAATGTTTTTAATATTGGGAATTTTACCGTGTAAAAAAGGCGTTCGTCATTCACGTTCGCCCCAACACAAGCATTCATTATCCAACTGGTGATAAATCCAGTTCACAAAAATTTAATCAGTATACGGTAAAAAACATTCCAAAGAAAAAATTGCTATTCATGTACGAAAAAAGTCAACGAACTTTTCATTACTTATCATGGCAAAAAACTGTTTCGAAATCAAAAACTTGTTATTTATATTAGTTTTTGCATTCTTATATCCCTATCTCCAAGCGTATAGGACGTAATTTAACAATTGCACATTACTAGCGTGTTAAAACTAGCTTATTTCCTCATTTTAGGAATGGCAAGAAATTTACCATTCTCAAACCTAAGACGATTCATCACAAAAGAGTAGCTAAATAAAGAGAAACCATTGAGAAAACTACCCAGAATCACATTCACATTGACAACAGATAACGCGACAGCCCCTGCAAAAACTAGTTGGGCGACAAAAAAACTAAAAAAAAAAATGGTCTCGTCCTCCCTGACGGGGGGGGGGGGGGTGCTTGTCGAGTCGATTCCCCCAGGCTGGTCATTAGCGCCGTCAAGACAGACTCGGACCCCTACTGTCGGGGGCCACGATCGGATCCACTTGTAGGGAGTGCTTGGGGGGGGGGGGTCGAAACCCCTCTCTCTAGATAGCTGTATTGATAGGCTAGAGATTTTGGTTGTTGCCCCGCCTCCTGTGTTGCCACTAAATTCAGGTTCGTTAGGGAGCTATGAATTTGAGAGGGTAGGCGTCGGCCTTAAGATTCAAAATTAACTTAATGAAGAGGTAAGAGTTTTTCTATTGGTTTTCTTAATTATAGTGTATCAATGGAAATAAAGAATTAAAATAACTTATATTTTTAACGATGCTTTAACAATTGTGTATCAACCCGCTTTTCCGTGGTATTTCAACCTAAAAAATTATGACATCGGTCGCAGTTACGAACTTCAAATAAATGGTGATATAAATTTTGTTGTCCGGTGTGAAGGACCGGTTTAAAATTGTCAAGAATAAATTGTGGTAAAGTTTTAATAGTTCCAATATTGGCTTGGTTCACAATTAAATACACATTTATAAAACATTATTTTCCAAAATATATATAGTACTACAAACAGTACTTTTACATGAACTATTTTTAACTCGTATTATATGATCATGTAAATCAAAATATGTTAAGCTAAATATTTATGAAACGTAGTAAAATATAATTATTTGCTAACTTTTTTTTCTTTGGTTTTAACTAAACCAATCTTATATAACTTTTTATGCCAGAAAACCAAATTCTTAATATTTATTTTTAAAAAATCAAAGTAGTTTGCAGACAATTTTCTGTCATTTCTACTTTATAAAGATAATATTACTTTGTAGATATTACAGGTAAGGAAAAAAAAGTTCCTTACACATTTTCTCTACAAGCAATTAAACTATTTTTTAACGCTTAGAAATCCGTTTAGCTAAATTTTCATTTAATTATTTTCGATGTAAAAATATTTGCTAAATTTTTCTATTGGTTATAACTGAATCGTTATTTCTTTAATTAGAAATTCATTCCTACAGGTCCAGTAACTTCTAAATACTTTATAATTAAAAAAAAATTAACGAGCATAGCTGGATTGTTACAAAAATCTTATTTCCTGTATGTTTTTCTTTCCAGTGAGAAAAGGTGCCTTCTTACTTTCTAGGGCTAAATACAAATTTTGCTAAGTACGCAAAATTGTTATTGATAAAGGGCTGCACTTGACCAAGTAAATAAATTTTTTATAACTTATTTTGTTAACTGGTTACGTTGAAAATGTTAAATTAGCAAAAGCATTGGAAAATATTTTGATTTTGACCGAAAAGAAAATATTCAGAAAATTATTAAATAGACAATTGAAAAAAGTTTTTTTTTTAAATTTTCTTTAAAATGTATTTAAATTATACTACTCATTTAAAAGCCCAATCGAATCTGTTAAAGGCAAGATTTCAAATATTGATATATTTTTTCAAATAAAACTTAACTCATATATTTTATTGTTATGTGATTTTATGTATAACCTTCATTATTAATTTTTAAATACTACGCTTTTCATTACAATGATTTAATTTTCAAACTATATTTAGTATAAGCTAACTCCCCTGGATGTTTTTTTTTTAAATTTAGAGATATATGTATAGTTAAAAAATGATTTTCCCAGTCTAAAATTATTAAACCCTTAAATTCAGATGTAAATTGAAGTTCAAAATCAACTTTTTTTGTAAACAAATACTTACATTTGATTGCTTTACATTAATGGTCATTCGTTAAAAAGTTCTCAGTTATTTTTGAATTATTTTTTTAATAAAGAGTTGTCATCTTTAAAAAAAACATTATCTTTTTCAGGAATACTAAGAAATAAACTAGAAAGATGACAAAAAAATTAATTCTATAGCTAACTAAAAACAGTCTTGCCATTTTTCAAGTAAATTTGTTTTAAAAAAGTCAGTTTAAATTATTTTAAATTTCATGGCAATTCATTCAGACACATGATGCAGTTAATTGATAAATTCAAATTAAATAATAATTTTCTTTCTTATTTTACAGCATAAAAATATTCCATCTTGAAATTTGCCGTCCGAATTCCTGAGCAAGCAATGAGCCAATAGAGGAAAAGAAAACCAGTCACATTTCGGCACAAAACTACCTGTCCACGTTTCAAAATGGCATTCCCATTTGAAGGTACTTATTCATTGTTTTATATTGTATAATCAGGCAATCCGATATACCAAGCAAGGGTATTTTGTCACTATTTGGTTTAAAAAGTAATGACAACAAAAATGTAAAAATACTCTAAAACATTTTTTGTTTATTTATTAATTTTCATTCTTTGTGCGTTAATTGTTTTGCAGAATACATTAATATTGTATCTTTCTGAAGTTATAAACCTGTCATATCTTAAAAAAATTTATATTTTAATAACGAATTAAGTTATTGGCCTAGAAAAAAACTGTTCCGAACAGTGAAGGGAAGCAATAAAGTTTTCGTTTGTCCGCCACTTGATTTTTAAAGCATTGTTGATTAAAAAAATACCACATACTTTAAATTGAATTTTTTTTCCTGTGACTTTTTATTTCAGAGTAACTTATAATTCATGATAATTCAGTATTATCTAATATATAAAAGAAATATTATATTATAAATAAACGCAATGGGAAAATCAACTTTTTATCATCATTTTACCAATAATTTTACTAATTAACTATGTTTACTTATTTATTTAACAAAAATGGCAACTTAGTTTCGCCAAAAGGTGCTAAGTTGCTAAGCATGACTCCCTTTCTTTATCCGTAAAGGGTATTTATATTATTTATTACCCTTTACAGCAAGGCTCAAATTGGGTTTCCGATTTTACTCTTATATATGTTTTTTCGCGGGTATCCAAACCAAAGTGGCTCTGTGTTAATCCAATGGAAAAAATATTCTGTAAGCAACATTTATATGGCTGCATTAAATATTTTTACAAACGGTTTTTATGTGATAAATGTAGCTGACTTACAAGTCCCTCCCTATATTCCAATTTTTGAAATTGATTCGATATAGATTTTTTTAATTTTAATAAATAGTTTTACACAAAATATTCCAACCAATTTCAAAAAGCGGAACTATCGAGACCTGCAAGTCAGCTACATTTATCATAAAAAAACGCTTGTAAAAATATTTAATACAGAGAAATTCAATACAGCCGGAGAAATTTAACTTCAAAAATATTTGTTCCATTGGATTAACACAGAGGCACTTTGTTTTGGAGATCCGTGGTCACTCCGGCTCATTCGCCCTTAACTCTTCTGTTCGTGCTAGTGCAAGTCGATATTGGGTAACTCTTTTCCTGATAAATTTTTTTTTTACAATAGACCGACCGATACCACCTGAACGTGTCATTCCAAATGTTATGAGTGTCATCCAGCATATGCAACAGGTTCAAGAAAATGTAGACAACGCCATACATAATCACAATCTGCGGGTAAGCTCTTGTAAATCATTTTGAAGAAAAAGAAAGGAATTGCCATTGAGTTATACTGTTAAGTATCATAATTACTCATAAACGTCGAGTGGCAACTAAATTTTGTCCGCGAAAATAAGCTTTCTGTATAAATTTACTTAAATATAAGACAAATGAAAAAAATTACTGTCTTGAACAATTTCATTTATGTTGGACAAATAATACTAATTAAAAATTTTAAAAGTTCAAAGTTTTTAACTGCAAATTAAAGTTAGTGGTATTCACTGAGTCCCCGGTAATGGGATAAGAGGCACTCTTCTTATAAGTAGTTTCCATTGAAAGAGTGCAGTTGGTAATTTGAGCGTTAATTTTTAAAATTATATCAGTTTAAACTGTTCTCCTGTAATTAAAAAAAAACATTTATTGTTTACAGTTAAGGGGGACGTTTTTATTGGGAAATAAAGGTGTTAATGGTATTACCAAAGGAGTAGAAACAAATACTTAGGGTCTGTGTAGGACTTAAGTTTCATTTTGTTTAGGACGCTTCGAATCTCGTCCACGGTCGGATAGACAACCAACTTAGGAATGCTTCCCAAGGGATATCTATCTGCATCGACAGACTGCAGAGAATCTGGGCTGACAGGGCCAATCGTCCCTTTCCACGTAAGTATGATATTTTTCATTTGTGAAGTATCCATTGACTTAAACCTTTATGCCCGAATAAAGTTGTAATTTGAATTATTTTTCTTTAAATATTTTAATGTAAGCTATTTCAAATAATTAGAATATAATAGGGTAGAAAATAGTCGGGTCATAAAATGTTCTTTTATGTCCCGAAATTATTTCTTTTTTCCCTCCAATCTACTTATAATTACTAAATTACACTAATTAACAATGATATTTTCTTAAATGAATTTATTTTACCTGTTTAGTCTTTAATGAGTTAAAACCGCATACTGCATTAATAAAACACCCCTACCATCCCTTTTCCCTCAAACGAACAATGAAAAGTAAAACAACTGCCTTTTAAGTGAAGTGGTACTTATAAGTACCGTCAGTTCATCACGAGTTGACACAGAAAACTAAAGTAAAAGTTTAAAGAAAAATGAATTTTACCTTCATAGACTTTAATGTATTAAAACATAGTTTGTCAATCAAAAAGTTCTATTTATCCCTGTTTACTGCCAAATTGCGCAATGAAAAGTGAAACAGAATTTTTTAAGTGGTACTTATAAGTACTGTCAGCACATAAGGAGTTAAGGTATCCGTATACGTTATAAAACCACAATTCGGCCAATTTATACATTTTGCTTTTTTTGGATTGCATAAATTTAGCTTCTAGTGTGAATCGAAAAAAAGTTATTGTTTTAATTAGCTCTGATCTGACAAGTTTTCTGAGAAGTTTCCTGACAAGTTGTTGTCTAAATACTTAAATAATATATATAAAATGCAAATAAAACATTAAATATCCTCTCAAAAATATATTTATGTGTTTATCGACGGATTAAAGATTTAAATGTAAAAATTAGTTAAGTAATTATTTTAAAATTACTACATACTACTATCTTAATTACATTTTGTTGTTTACCTCAAAACAAGATTTTTGTGTTTTTACTTTATCGCAAAACACATTTTCTCCAAAACTATCATATAGGTCTATCATGGTTTATTTCTTATCATTAAACTATCATAGTTTATTTTTTATCATTTTAGTTCTTTGTTCAAAATCTGCATATTTTTTTTTAGTTCATCATTCACTAAAATGTGGAAGGAAGAAGCGTTGGGAAAAATATTCCAATGGAATTTAACACTTTTCCCTTTTAGTGATTCATATACAATATCAAACCGATTTCTTGTTTAATTTCCAGGGGACGATGAGAACATCCGACATGACCCTGATGATTATCAGCTCGTCATAGAAAATGTGCACCGGGGAGTTGCACAACGTAAGTTCACTTCTTTCACTTCTCGAAATTAATGTTTTAAACAAGTTTTCTGGATGGATTCGCAAATAATTTATGGAACTCTTTACATCCGCGGAAGCATCTTCTTCATAGCATATTTCTATTTACCCAACTTAGGTTGGCCAGGAGTTTGTGTGATATTAATTTAGTAAAACTGAACCATTAATCTTGGATTAGCGAATGATATTCGGTTTATTCAACAGCCCTGGCACTGATTTTGTGCCAGCTACGAGAGTATGTATGAACAACCAAAGGAAGCAAAAAACGAAAATAAAGTGTGAATTACTTCCCCCCTCTCCTGATCGATTCGTGAGCATTTCCTCGTCATTTAACCTGAGATCAAAAACTGACCCAAAGCCTCAAAAGGATTCCCGCACATGCTTCTTGCATTAAACGTTGAAAAGGAAAATGGCGTTGGGAAGTTCTCCAAGAGACTTGGCACCCTTTTTTCACTGTTACACTGTTAGGTGTGCGATCAATGTCGTGTGGTTAATCTACGCTAGACCTATGGTTACCGAAATTTTAAATACTTTCACTGAAAATAAAAACTGCAAAAGTTACGAGCATTTGCCCTTCAATTTTTATGGGCAACAGCCACATTGATGGAAAACGGTCTGAACCACTAAACAAACGGCTGAATCCCCTTAGACTATTAGAAAATTAGGGCGATTTCCGAAGATTTAGCCTATCTATTTGCTAAATAGGAAATGATGACATGAGTGTTTTTTTAACGGGGTGTGACTGGAATTGCTGCTGCCGTTGCCCGTTATTTTACAGTGATTTTTCTTAACAGTGTAAGCCTACATAAGTACCTAATCTCAATATTCAATAATTATTACAAATATTAGCAATAATTACTCTTTCAGGCCTGATTGATGAAAACAACAACGTTAGCGGCTTCCCCAACAGAAATATCCCTGAAGAAGCCATCTTCGCCGAAGAAGCCATCTTCGCCCCCCCCTCCCAGCCCCCCGAGAAATCGTGGAAGTGGTCAAAATTCTAGGTCGGGAAGTCCGGTTGACGGACAAAATCAACAACCCATAGAGGTGATTGTCGTAGAAATGAGGGATTTGCCTGTCCAACAGAGGTGAGTCCTATTCGGATTTATTAATTTATTTATTACTAGCTTTGTAAACCCGGCGTTGCACCCTTCACCCTTTATGTACTGACGGTACGTATAGGTTAATTTTTAAAAGAAGTTTGAAGATGCCTTAAGGGGGAATGGGCGCGCTATTTTCTCTGCCCCATTTCTCCGGCTGTATTGAATATTTTTACAAACGGTTTTTTTTTAAATATTAAATGTAGATAACTTACAGGTTTCGATCTTCCCACTTTTTGAAATTGCTTCGAGTATTTTGTGTACAATTATTTATTGAAAATAAAAATAAAAAATATTCGGACCAATTTCAAGAAGTGGGATTGTCGGGACCTGTAAGTCACCAACATTTAACACATAAAAAATCCGTTTGTAAAAATATTCAATACAGCCGGTGAAATGTGGCAGAGAAAATATATATTTTTTAATGCATTTTGCTTTCCGCGGTCCAGCTCAGCTATTCCCCCTTAAGCAATAATTAGGTTCAATAATTAGTTTTAGATAATCATTAGTGATCCATAATAATTTTTATTCAGTGTGTTTATAAATAAGCATGTATAAGTAATTTCGTAATAGTTATTAAATAGTCACGAATAGTTTATAATTATTGAATTTTTTTTTAATGTTATTACTTATTAATGACTGACTATTATAAATTTTGGTTAATATAAGCGACGAATACTAATTATTGATTAGCAAACTTTAATAACAATTGAACATTTTTTAAAAAGTAGTTTTGTAAAATAAGTCATTTCTTTTTAATATAACTACAGAATAAATATTGTTTATGGTATCGTATAAATATTTATTACACTTAAATAAATGTTAATTATTAATATAAACAGTTTGTAAAATACTTATCCAGAAATTTCTTGTACATTTTATGTTTGTTATTTTTGGAATAAATATAACTTTTAATTTTTTAAAAATTTTGTTATATATTCGCAATTAGTGTTATTTTAATTGGTAATATTTTTATCCATAATTACCATTGCTGTTTTATTGCTTATTCGTCACATTTTTCAACAATAACAATTACAATAATATCTACTTGATGTTTTGACAATTCTCGAAAAATGTATCAATGATTAACAAACTCATTAATTGTAGAAGATTTAATGAGTTATCAATATTTTTTTTAATATTGATAATGATGTTAATTACAGAATATACTAATAAGTGATGAAATTTTAAAAAATGATAACCACTAATATATATAAGTCATTATTTATTCCTCCCCCCCCCTATCAATAAATCGGAAAATATATCCAAAAATATTCCTGATAGTGCAACAGCTTTTAATTGTTACAATTACTAGATTAACATGTAGTTTAATAACAAGTAACTGTAGAAGTCACAATTTAAGAGGAGATTAAAAGCTTTTTAAATTTGAAAAACAAATCAAATTATATAAAGCATTTTACATTATTTAGTTTTATAAGTGTAGATAAGCTATTCCACTAATTTTTGGTTCTTTTAACGTTAAGAATTGTAGTGATAATCACTTTTTACACATGTGACTTACACTACACAGAGTATTATTTTGCATGAATTAGCATGTAGTCCTCAAAATTCAGCTTTTTCTTCATCAACAGGGTGGAAGTTCAGGCCCCAGCTGACATCGTCAACCGCCCAGCTTTTCCGCTGAGTGAAGAGGATGATCTTTACGCAGAACCTAAGCGAAAGAGGTAGGGTTAACCCTTTTAATCCCAACTTTTAATTTTTTATTCTAAAAATTTACTTTTGAATAAATTATAACAATAATTTTTAGAAACTTTATTTATTGATAATGCTTAATATTAAAATTTTTATTTTTTAAAAATGCAAGGCATGAACAATGTAAGACCAAATTATTTTATAAAATTATTCCAAAGTGAATTTTATTTTTACCATGTTTTTCATATTTTCATTTAATTACAACAAACATTATTTGATTCTTAAAAAGTCACGAATCTTCCATCTAACGTTACAAAAAGACAATATTACTTTGTAGAAAGTGGAGAGAAATAAATTGGCACGCTTGGTGATTCCGATTGGAATCATTATTCTGAGTAAAAGTGTAAAAAAAATATAAATTATTTCGTCTGATATATTAGCTCTATTAACACATAATATAGTATCATGTCAATCCGAAACTCCGAGGTATACATAATATTTATTGCTAGGAGTATTTCTTTAGTGGCATCGGACCTTAATTTGTGCAAACAGCCAGCTATAATCACTAACCATTTTGTATTAATAATAAAATTGAGGAGTCGGTCTTTAGTACATCTTGTTATTTTATGCACGGGAAATAGTCTTTAGAACTTGAACCATGTATTTCATTACTTGGGTCGTGAAACATTGCTTGAACACACTTGAACAGTCTATCCAGTAAATATTATAGATCTTACATCCGAAATTCCTCTATCATCCGATATTGCCATCTATTGATAAAATATGTAACTAGAAGAATGTCCATTTTTCTTAATTAGTTTTGGAGTACAGATGGCTTTCTAGGATTATTTTTAGTATTTTTACTCCGTTTAATTTTGAGTGTCATTCAATTAATAATTATGGTGATTATCAATTATTTGATTGGTTTTAAGCGATGATTTGAATTACTGAGTATTTAATTATTGTTTTGTGGCATTATTAAAGATGTTATATATTATATGTTGATCTCTGATAATTATTATTGTTTAATTACAAAATCTATCAACAATTGATACAAATTTTTAAAACACATATAATTAGCACAACTTAACAACTGATTGAGTATTATTGACGAAAAAAGTTTATAAAATGGAAATAAAATATTAATTTTGTAAATTCTTTTATGACTTTTTATTTATAAAGATTTCTTTATCAATACTTCATATTTAAATGTGTCGTTTTTTTTTAACAGGGTCGCTGTTGAAACACAAAAGCAGGAACAAAGAGTTCCTCCTATGACTGGTAAGTTTTCTTTAGGACATTTGTTATGAATACTGTAAATAATTTTATTTTGCATTGATATTTAAGGGAAGTTAACGTAAAATATTGATATGCAAGCAGTATCTAGATTGTGTGCCGAAAGTAGCGTAGGAAATTTGGAGTGGTTCTTTTTTAGTGGCTTCTTAGCGACAGTCCTAGAAATTGGTATTATTATCAAGGAAAAATCCGCGGAATGATTTTTAACTTTTGAAATATTTATAAATAGCAATTCAAATACCAAAGTTTCTTCTTTCTAAAATGACTGCATCGAAACTTAATTTAACTAATTATGTTGAAGACAAACAGTTATTGTAATATTTATGTGTAAACGGTGATAATTATTGGTGTTTTATTCAATAAATGACTTCAAATATTTAAATTATTTACACTATTTTATTCTTTGATTTAGCCAAAATATTTTATCTTCTAGTAAAGAGAAAAATCTTTCATTAACATAGTTATTTCTCACATACGTGCACATTACCGATGATTATATTTATAGCTACCTACATATTCTAAAAAATATAGTAACTACATAATACCATTTCCTGGTTTCAAGTTTCAATCGCTTGATAAGTGCATGTTTTCCGCCAGAAAAGTAATAAAAATCATTTAAGGAGCAACCTTCTGATCAATTCAATGTTCACTGAAGTTCTTATAGCACGAATAGTCAGTCATGCAAAAACCAGGCACAAACAAACCAGGTACTATTTTTCGAAATCGAGGCTGAACAATTAATAAAAATAGGTGTCTCATGTCATATCGGACTGTTAGAAAAAATATATATAATATACCACGGTTGGAAAGGGCGTACTGACAGAAACTTGAAAAAGAACAATTTTTTTTAATGCAGTTTTTGATGATCATGCCTTTCTATCAAAAAAAAATATTTTAACATCTGAAAATTAGAAGAGAACTTATGGATCAGACCGTCTTGTGTGCCAGACAGACACACGGAAAAGCGTATAGAAAAAATATGTTAAAGTTATAACTTTAATATCGTAACATAAAAAAAAATTGGGATAGTTAGAAGAGAAATTATAACAGATCGTCTGGTAAATCCCAGGTGAACAGACGGAATTGAAAGCGCACATATAAATATCTTATGGCGGTCTGTTTAAAATTTAGTTAGATTTAAAAAATTCTCTTAGTTTGTTAGGAAGCTGTAACAACTGAGTTTGATATTTTAAACCTTGTTTTCGTATGCCAGTCTATCCATACCATAGTTCAATGAGTATTTGAGTAAAGGGAAGTTGGTAATTCTTGTTCTTCAGAACAGTGCTGCTGTGTAAAATAAGTTGTAAAATTTACTTTTTTTTCCCTTTAATGTAGTTGCTGCCCATGAAGTAGATACCATCGAGGTTCTACCACAATCTCCACCCAGAATTGCCCTCTCTCAACATCCAGGAGCTGCATTAGAACAAAGAACCGCTGGGGGACCCAGTAAGATATATTTTTTATGTATTAATGGATTGATTTTACATTACAGAAATCAAAGAACCGGTGGCATATATATATAATTATTTTTAAAATTTATTAAAATGTATTTATCGAGATGGATAATTTAAGCGGTGTAATAATAAGTGGTTTTGGAAAATCTCCAAAAACCCATGGCAAATCCAGAGGCTAAAAGGGGTCCACCGTGCATTTACTAAACAAAGCTGGAGGAATCGGGTTTCTGTACTATGCCTCCAAGGTTTCACGACTCTGGTTTCCTTATTAGAGTCAGTATATGGTAGTTCTTGTCTAACTTCTCATCGAAAGCATATTTAGGTACTTTTCCATTTCGCAGGCACAGACGATAAAGTCGCCGGAAATGCACATTCACCGCCAAACGGAATCTTTTCAATGATAACCTTTAACTGTGTACACTGCTTTTGTTGTCAGAAAGTATGGTTTAACGCCGAAGATTGCTTTTGGCAACATTTCCCCCCGCGAAATGGAGATATTCTCACAGCCACAATTGAGTGAAATGTTTTGAATGTTAACATTTTCTTTTTCAGTGCGCATCCGCCGCTGGTTAAGACCAGCCTCTCCAGAACATCGGGAGACAGCCACAGCAAGGCAAGGTGGACAAGGTAATATATTATTTTGACATAAATAAAAGAGGATCTTCCAAATCTAAATCCGTCAACAACCGTCGAAGTATATTGTTCGCAATATTTCTACTTGCGCTAACGGATATCAATAAAATTACGGGCTCGTATGCCCAGTGGCAAAATATTACATCAGTCGGGTTAGGTTAGGTTAGTTTCGAAGTATCGTCGCACCAGAGCTACACTTGGGTTATTGGTGACGGACGTCGTAATTTAGAACCACATTCCAGTGACGAGCCGACACCTGACGTCATTCGGGGACATGCTTAGAACTTTATCATCGCTAAATGAAGCGGTAGTAAGCGCTGAGGAATCATTAGAAAACTAGGGGTGTGTAACACTACACGACTTTCAATTACTCTCAATTTCACGCATTTAGAGATAATTATATACCTATTTGTTAATTTTGAATACATTTAAAACCGAAAAGAATTATACGGCATCGAACCTATTGCACATGCTCAATTTTTTCGATAACCATATTATGTCGTCGGATAGGTATTAGGAAAAGTATCAAATTTGACGTCCATAGCTATTTTAATTTGAGCTGTTGAGTGGTTTCAGACAGACAGATGGACGGACATACAGACAGACCAATGTTCGAAAACCAAAACGTGTAGAAAACACAAAATCTCCGTTTCGGATTTTCAATTCCTTCTTACTAGGGTGGGTGAAATAACTGGGAACCGGAGAATTTGACCGGAGACAATTTGACCGCGGCGAATTTGCCTTGGATAATTTGCCCGGGGAGAACTTGACTGATAGGGCTGCCAGGCTTGGCGAGGAAAATTTAAAATTTGGCGATATGGTAAGTTGGTTGGGGTGGGGATAGCGTTTCCGAAACGAGGTGGGGTTTGGAGGGAGGGGGGCCTTGCTTCACCCAGAAAAAATCCTCCGTATTTTCCCGCGGGGTAAGAGAGAGAGAGAGAGGGGGGGGGGGGGTCGGTGAGATGAAAAGTTCCGATTGAGAGGTAATCGTTGTTTAATGGAATTCAGTTATAAATGTAATGTTTTTATTTATAAATTATTTTTAGTTATTAATTAATAAATATTCATAATTTTACTAATTAATTTATAATTAACTTTGAGTGAAATAATGACTGTTCTTATTGCCTTTCATGTGATTGGTTTTAGAAATTTTAAGTCTTATTATATTCATTTACAGCAATTTCATTCTGATGTTTTACAGACAGACCAATGTTCGAAATGTAATCGTGTTGTTAAATGGAATTCAGTTATAAATGTATTGTTTTTATTTATAAATTATTTTTAGTTATTAATTAATAAATATCCATAATTTTACTAATTAATTAATAATTATAAAAAATTGTGCTTATGATCATTAAAAATGAATACTAATTTTTAATTAATATCGGATTAATTTATTAATTATTAATAATTTTTATTATTAATCCAACTGTCTTATAAAACTTATGTTGAAAGTAAAATATTTATTTAAATTAAAAAACTAATAACGGTAAATAGTTTAAATTTGAACAAAAATTATGTTTACATAATTTTTAAAATTCAAACAATTCTTTGGTTTAATTACCTTACGTTTTAGAATTAAAACGTGGAAATTAATTACGGAATGGCTATTTAAGTTGACAATAAAACTTCAAAAAAATTAGTTGTACAAATGTAATGATAATTGACTTGAGATGAGAAAAATCTCTGAACTGGGTGAAAAGCCGCCAAATCCGGCAGCGCTGTCCAAAATCGCTATCAGTCAAGTTCTCCGCGGTCAAATTTTCGCCGGTCAAATTCTCCGGCATTCGAAATAACTACATAGTTTAGTTTGTTTAACCAGTTGTTTTTGTTTGTAGGACTATCATGATAATCTAGATTTTCCTTCTTCAAAAATTCTATGATCACCAACAACTTTTTTTCAAATACATAAAAAACATATAGAAATGTATGAAACAATTTTCGGCACTTATAATTTCGAGAGCTCAAGCGATAAAGTTGCCAAAAACTTACAACCGCCGCCAAATGAAATGTTTACAATTGCAGCCTTTAATTGTGTCTACTGTGTTGCGTCGACCAAAAAATTCCTGTTTGTCGCCAAAGATTCTGTTATTCGAGATTTTCGCCCGCGAAATATAAAAGTATCGCTTATAAAATGTTCCTCCACAATTAAACTTATTTAATTATTAATAAATTTAACGACAAACAATAATACATATAAACGAAATTCGCCTATGAAATTTAATTAAAATTGATTAAAGGTGTCTTACTTTCTTTCACCGCCAAAAGTGTATCATAAACATGAAACAGCTTGTACAGATGCACTACTACATGACTGCTTGCAAAGATGTTAACGTTTCAGGATGTATTTCTGACAGTTTTTTAGTTTACTTTTTTTTAATTTGAAAGAATTTTAAAATAAATGAAAAAGTAGGTATCGACTTGCTGACGATGTCCGTCTGTTTGTCAGTACCCCACTTCCAAAATTGCCGTCGGATATCAAAAAAATATTTTTTTTGTTAGAAAGATATGATCTCAAAGACCCAACTTTCATACTCTTTGTCCATCTGTCTATGCGTCCGGACGGACATCCGTCTGCTATCTGTCGGTGAATTTCCCATTGAATTACCATTAAAATTATTTTTCAGTCATTCACATCAATGTTGCCATATCAAAAATATAGCATCAGAAACTTTATAAATGCAGGAAACTTATTTTTGCCATAAATGATTTTGAACTGACGTCATAAAATGTAGCACAAACTGATTCTTTGATTGTATAGTATTTGTTTACAAAGAGACAAGGCATTATATATTTTAGCATAAAAATGAGGTTTTAATTTACATTTCTTATTTTTTAGTGCAGTTTAAGAGTTTCATGGTTTTTTTATTGATAAATACTTATTTAATCATCGAACTGCAAATAGATCAAACAGACGATAAATAATATCAATTCAATTTTCGAAAGAAAATTAATGAAAATAGTTGATTCTGCCTCTTAAAAGTTCAAATTACAACTGGATGCTGTGTTAGGCGATTTTTTTCTAATGTTTGAAAATCTTGTGCAGAACCGGTTCTAAGTTACAGTTACTGCTTCAAACATATTTATTTTTCTATAAGAAGTCTAGTAAGTATTTAAGTAACAAGAATATATAGGCTATTTTAGTTTTTTTATGACTTCTTGTTAAAACTTATTTACAGTTTACAACAGTTTTCTCTAAAATGTGTCCGGATATTTAAGGGGCAAAAAACGAATTTTAACTGGAAACTTACCGTGTTTAATACATATATGTTTGTTTTACGGTAGTTAAGCTAAAACTCAGTTAAGCTAAAAATAGCAATTTTGACACGCATTTCTTCTGCAGGGTTAATGCTAGCCCAGACCTCTCGATTGCTTTGCTACTGTTACCTAATCAACTTCTTTTTATCCCACAGCTAGAAACAACAGAGCTAGTAGCAGTAAACCTTATAAACGGCCTGAGAGATTGGCAAACTACAGACTGCACAACCCTGCAAGTCAACAAAACACCGCTCATTTTGAACATCAATGGAGGACGGATTTTGTGGCTCAAGCCTGGCGCCACGAGCCAGACTTAGAACTTAAAGAATTCCCTGAAGTTCAGCGGTAAGCAGCATTTACCGTTATTTTGGATTCTGTTTTTGGTTGATCTACATCACACTCGGGTTCACTTCATAACTTGTTAACTATTTAGAAACGGATAGTACAATATCATCAAGTTTGAAATGACGTCAATTATATTTCACAAAGAGATTCTTTGTTTATAAGTTGATATGAAATGTTTTGCTTCGATTTAAAAGCGAGGGATATTACACATTTGTCCTTCGAAATAAAAATTAATGTAGCAAACGATAAGAAATAATAAGTAAATTTTCGAAATAAAATAAATGAAACTAGCCAAATTTAAGCATGCAAATTTTAATATTATATAGAATTAATACTGTTTTTGCCGCCTGTTGAACACAAATTGTTGCGTAGAAGCGGGCTAAGTGACAGATTCTCTTACAAACCTACTTGGTTTTTTTGTGTGCAGTATACTGTAATCTTAGTTGTATGCCTCAATCCGACCTATTGTTTCCCCCAGGGTTCCGGCTCCACTTCGAAGGCTTGGCTGCCAATTTTTGCCGGACGTTCCAGTGCGAAGGGCGGGAGCCCTTAGGCGAAGCCAAAGACTGGCTGCGCAAAGGCAGAACTAAGGTAAGAATAGAGCCCGCTGCCTTATATCGTCTGCGTGAAACTAAATTTTTCGCTACCTGGTAACTGTGTAGTGAAGTTTGCGTTCGTGTTCTTATTATTAAAATAAAAACTGTTGCTCTTTTCTTTTGTTAAAAATCTCTGCTAATTTCTCTCGTTGAAATGTTTTTTTATAATTGCGTGAAAAAAATCCGATTTTTACACTATAATTTTAATATCAGACGCGTGCGAAAAATTATACTTTTTAGAAACAGTGATAAAAAAATACTTTTTTTCACCCAAAAGCAGTGAAAAAAGTACTTTTTTTCACTATTTTTATAAGATGCCAACATTTCAAGTAAAATTTCTATTTTACAATATTCATAAAATCCAGAAATTTATTTATCTGCTTTATTTATAAATATTATGCTCGTGAATTTTATTATTATTTTATTTTTGAATCAGTATCCATGTTCAAATGTTTGACTTAAAAGTAATATAACTAAAAAGTAAGTTTGCCTTTTGTAGTTCCTGAGATTTATCGATGCCGATCTTCTTTACGTAAAAAAATTTGAACCAATGAGATTTGATTTTTTTCCCAAGAAATTATAAAATAATAGTGTATGAAACACGTATGAAAAGTAAACTTTTTAAAACACGTGTCATTATTTCCCTCGCCCGTGAAATAAAATCCACTACTTTTAAAAAGTGTTACTTTTCACACTTGTTGCATAAATAACTATTACTTAGCTACTTCCTTATAAATAAGTTTTGCATAATTTGCGATAGCAAGTTCTAAGGTTATTTAAATAAAAAATGCGCTATTGAGATAAGAGTTTTAAATATAGTGTTTTGTAAGCTGCCGATATCATATAAATAAATAAATTGAAAAAGTATCGTGAAAATTTTGCATAGTTGTGATAAATTGACATCTGTAGTTACGTCTGCAAAGAGGTTCTGACAAAAAAGTCCATTTCCAACATACATTACTATGACATACTTACGTATTTCCACATGAAACAAATTTTTAAATTCCTTTGCATTTCGTTTCAGGACCCACACCAGTATGGTATTGTACCGAACTTTTCATCTCGAACTCGACTACTACATGGACAATTCTAAAGAATGAAGCAAATAGGTAGGCCATAACCAAGTTACACAATAACAGCTGTGTCATGCATACAGTATGATGGACTAAAAAAAATTTTGTCACCAAGACTGAACAAAAAAAAATGGTTCTAAATATGAATTATTTTTGACAAAATCACATGTAAAAATGGCGTAATGAATCATGATCTAGTTTTATATGAAAATTTTGTTGTTTAAAAAAATTATTTTTCACTTTTTTTTAATTCTTCAAATATCCACACAGGTAATTTTTAAAAAAAAATTAATTTGACAATAATAAGCAATGATCCTAAACATTAAAATAATTTACTACATTTTAATTATTTTGGCAGAGACCAGTGACTGTTTTAGTTTAATAAATTTTAGATTCTTTTTTTATCCTTAATTGTTATGAATGCGATTAATTTTATTTTGATTGATATTTTAAATTAAAAGATGAATCGTTAAAAATACAAATAAAAAAAAATACATTTTTTTAATATGCTTATAACTTACGAATTCGTTGACAATTATGATTTTTTTAAATTGTTTCTGTATTTATTTTTTAACTTACCAAATTTTCAAACGAACTAAATTTAAAAGAACCGAAAATTTATTCTAGTACAGGAACCAGGCCAATTTTCCTCTATTTGGGCCAAAAATACTACAATTACTTTTTTGCCCAAAACTTATTATTTGTATTAGTAAATACCCCGTTATTAAGCATTACCAAATTTAAAAAACGTTGGCAAACAACTTTTTGGTAAAACAAACTGTAAATTCGTATATATTTTATAAGGCATTTAAAATATTTAATCCCAAAATTGATTACGAAACATGTGACGCAAACGGATCCGAATGGTGGTGTGTTAAGGAATTGTTTTTACTTTAAAAATGAGCTTATTATTTTAATTATAATATACTTATAAAAAACTACAAATTTATTTAAAAAATTAACTTTATAACTACACTTATAAAGATTTCTCCGACTTTGAATTAAACCCGCTTAACCTGATTTTTTTTATTTTCATAATAGTTCAGAAAAAATAAATCTTTAACTTATTTCTTTAAACTCACACATACACAATTAAGAACAATGAAAAAAAGTTTTTTTTTTGCTTATAAAATTATTTTCATTCATTCTAAATCTGTTAGCCATGAGTTTCTATTATAGTTTGATAACTTGTTAATAATTATACGCAGTTAGTCACTGAAATGACCATATGGAATTTGGTTGTTAGACCGGAAGTAGTCTGCGATAATAGGGAGGGGGGGGGGGGGGGTCGCAGATAGCCTTCCTGAAGGTTGGAGTACAAAAATGTAGAAACCTTTCGGCAAGGTAGACAACAATTCGAGTTTTTCAGGTTTTCCTCTTTTAACTACAGAAAATAAAATTTAATTAAAAAAATAATCCCTTTTCAAATAAAGTAGCAAATATGACAGCGACAATTTTACTGGAAGCTTTATTAATGAGAAAGAAAACGCTTCAAAATATTCCTATACCGCAATGCACACATTTTTCACTGAGAAAATCTTTTTTCCAATGAGATTTGATTTTTTCCCAAGAAATTATAAAATAATAGTGTATGAAACACGTATGAAAAGTAAACTTTTTAAAACACGTGTCATTATTTCCCTCGCTCGTGAAATAAAATCTACTACTTTTAAAAAGTGTTACTTTTCACACTTGTTGCATAAATAACTATTACTTAGCTACTTCCTTATAAATAAGTTTTGCATAATTTGCGATAGCAAGTTCTAAGGTTATTTTAAAAAATGCGCTATTAAGATAAGAGTTTTAAATATAGTGTTTTGTAAGCTGCCGATATCATATAAATAAATAAATTGAAAAAGTATCGTGAAAATTTTGCATAGTTGTGATAAATTGACATCTGTAGTTACGTCTGCAAAGAGGTTCTGACAAAAAAGTCCATTTCCAACATACATTACTATGACATACTTACGTATTTCCACATGAAACAAATTGTTAAATTCCTTTGGATTTCGTTTCAGGACCCACACCAGTATGGTATTATACCGAACTTTTCATCTCGAACTCGACTACTACATGGACAATTCCAAAGAATGAAGCAAATAGGTAGGCCACAACCAAGTTACACAATAACAGCTGTGTCATGCATACAGTACGATGGACTATAAAAAATTTTGTCACCAAGACTGAACAAAAAAAAATGGTTCTAAATATGAATTATTTTTGACAAAATCACATGTAAAAGCGGCGTAATGAATCATGATCTAGTTTTATATGAAAATTTTGTTGTTTAAAAAAATTATTTTTCACTTTTTTTAAATTCTTAAAATCCAAATATCCACACAGGTAATTTTTTAAAAAATTAATTTGACAATAATAAGCAATGATCCTAAACATTAAAAAATTTACTACATTTTAATTATTTTGGCAGAGACCAGTGACTGTTTTAGTTTAATAAATTTTAGATTCTTTTTTATCCTTAATTGTTATAAATGCGATTAATTTTATTTTGATTGATATTTTAAATTAAAAGATGAATCGTTAAAAATACAAATAAAAAATAAAATACCTTTTTTTTAATATGCTTATAACTTACGAATTCGTTGACAATTATGATTTTTTTAAATTGTTTCTGTATTTATTTTTTAACTTACCAAATTTTCAAACGAACTAAATTTAAAAGAACCGAAAATTTATTCTAGTACAGGAACCAGGCCAATTTTCCTCTATTTGGGCCAAAAATACTACAATTACTTTTTTGCCCAGAAACTTATTATTTGTATTAGTAAATACCCCGTTATTAAGCATTACCAAATTTAAAAAACGTTGGCAAACAACTTTTTGGTAAAAACAAACTGTAAATTCGTTATATTTTATAAGGCATTTAAAATATTTAATCCCAAAATTGATTACGAAACATGTGACGCAAACGGATCCGAATGGTGGTGTGTTAAGGAATTGTTTTTACTTTAAAAATGTGCTTATTATTTTAAATTATAATATACTTATAAAAAACTACAAATTTATTTAAAAAATTAACTTTATAACTACACTTATAAAGATTTCTCCGACTTTGAATTAAACCCGCTTAACCTGATTTTTTTTATTTTCATAATAGTTCAGAAAAAATAAATCTTTAACTTATTTCTTTAAACTCACACATACACAATTAAGAACAATGAAAAAAAGTTTTTTTTTGCTTATAAAATTATTTTCATTCATTCTAAATCTGTTAGCCATGAGTTTCTATTATAGTTTGATAACTTGTTAATAATTATACGCAGTTAGTCACTGAAATGACCATATGGAATTTGGTTGTTAGACCGGAAGTAGTCTGCGATAATAGGGGGGGGGGGGGGGGGTCGCAGATAGCCTTCCTGAAGGTTGGAGTACAAAAATGTAGAAACCTTTCGGCAAGGTAGACAACAATTCGAGTTTTTCAGGTTTTCCTCTTTTAACTACAGAAAATAAAATTTAATTAAAAAAATAATCCCTTTTAAAAAATAGTAGCAAATATGACAGCGACAATTTTACTGGAAGATTTATCAATGAGAAAGAAAACGCTTCAAAATATTCCTATACCGCAATGCACACATTTTTCACTGAGAAAATCTTTTTTCCGCATAGACTTACCATTAGCAAAACCAATCGGGACTGTCGAAGCCCTTAGTTATAAAAATTGGAAATAGGTTATGACAATGGAAAGAGGAGGGAAGGATGGGATTGCAGATAGCCTCCCGTAAGGTTGGTGTCTGATACGGGCCTCAACTTGCATTTATAAGTCTGCCAAAAACCCTACTTAAAAAAATTAAATCTAAATTTCAAAGTAGAGTAGAAAAATGAAAAATGTTGGAAAATCCTTTTCCCACATAGACTTACCATTAGCAAACCGAATCGAAGTATGGGGGTGTCGTAGTCCTTTAAAGAAGTTAAAATTTCTAAATAGGTTATGAGAATGGAAATTTGTGTGTAATGAGGAGGTGGGGGGGGGGGGGGGGGATTGCAGATAGGTCCCGATGGTGGAACCTGATACGGGCCCGTACATTTCAGTATATTTACTAATTCGGAATTCTTGAACCAGCGAAAGTACCCAATACTTAAAAATTTATTTTAAAGTTACCATACAAATTAAGTAGAAAAATGAATTTTAATTTTGCTTTGAATCTTCATTCCTCTACAACTAGTTTGTCATGAGACCCCCAGTATAGATTCAGAATTGGTAATATATGTCTGTAGTCACCGAAATGACCTCACGATTAAAGAGATTGAGGAAATCGGTTACGAGACATAAAATAGTCTGTGATCCAGGAGGGGGGGGGGGGGGGATGGCAGACAGCTGCATGGTTGGAGGCTGATACGGGCCCGTACCATTTTCAGTATTATTTACTAATTTCCGTGAATTTCCACTATTGAAACCCAGCGAAAGTTACCCAAATACTTAAAAGATTTTTTTTAAAGTTCACACATAACAAAATTAAGTAGAATTAATAGAAGTTTTTATTTTTTGCTTTTTATCTTCATTCACTCTACAACTGTTTGTCATGAGACCCCCAGTATAGTTTCATAATTTGGTAATAATTATGCACTGTAAGTCACCGAAATGACCCTTCACGATTAAAGAGATTGAGGAAATCGGTTACGAGACCATAAGTAGTCTGCGATCCAAGGGCGGGGGGGAGGGGGATGGCAGACAGCCTGTATGGTTGGAGGTTGATACGGGCCCGTACCATTTTCAGTATCTTTTACTGATTTCCGTAACATTCCCCCTATTGAAAACTGAAAAAAAGCTGCCTAAATACGCTTTTATTGTTGAGGTGACTTTTACATATTATTAATCAGCGTGAGCTACTGAATTTTTTACAGTTGGGAGATTACTTTACTACCTCTTTGCCACGTTGAATCTTTTCCGTAATAAAAAATCAGAACTTAGACCCATGGACTTGATTAAACAATGTTTCCTTGAAAGAGGAAGTAACCGTATTTTACACCTAATTCTACAGTTTATATAAAGGTTAGACCTTAAATTTTCGACCCTGGTCAGACAGCCCATTTTTTAAGTATTATCAATGTAGGGGGCATATAACCGAATAGAGATTCAATTAGTTAAACATACTTTGGCAAACAGTTTGAACCGAATAGAACTGAAGCGTAGGGAGCCAAAGGAAAAATATGTATTAGTGTAAATCGATAATTTCTTTGTGTATAAGAATTTAGATTGTCTCCTATTGAAACCTGAAAAAAAATATTTTTCATTTATTCGAAATATGTTTGTCATGAAAAGCCCCAGTATAGTTTCATGATTTGGTATTAAATATACACTGTTAGATGAAGAAGGAAACAAGACAATTCGCAGACTTTCTGAAGAAAAATAAATCTTGACATGACTTTAGATTTAATTTTCGTTGTTTCTAAATTTGTCTGAAAGGATACAAATGTGATAATTAGCAAATAACTAAATATTATTAGTTATGATTAACGTAGTTGTGAAAATTGGTTACGAATGAGTTTGCGATCCCAGGCGGTGAGAGAAGGAGTTGGGAAAGTGCGGGGGGGAGGATGGGGGAGTCACAGGCTTTTCTTGGATCTGGATTGTATCCTATTTATGATTGTAAGGGATTTCTTCAAGTGTTAAGCAAACAATACTACCTTTTTTACTACTATTAAAGGTACTCTGAAGTAATTTAAAAGGGAAACTCCAAATTGTAAGACTGACTCCTTACTGAGGGAGAAAAAACATAATGTTATATTTTCTATTTGAAAAATGATTAATCTTGTTAAAATATAACTTATAATTTATTATTTTTAATTTATCAATGAGTATAGTACGCTTCGACTTACTGTTTGATCAAGGCTCAATCCCAAAATCCCCAAAAGCAGAGCATTTTTTTTTTAGAGTCGTACTTTTCATAATAAGGCTTGATATCTAATTTTTTTTTCGAAAGAGGGCTCTAAAATAGAGGGGGGGGGGGATATATACTGGACACTAGTATGACACTATGCAAATTGATTTACTTCGTTCGTGAGTATTCTAAATCAGATCTCTTTCATTTTTTTTAAAATTCACTTATTACTAGCACTGTTCGTTCTCAAATTTTTCGCAGTCAAAATTCTACGTTTGGTTCCCACTTAACACTTCATATGATTTTTTAGCAAAATAAATTTCGTAAGATAGGGGAGTAAAGTTTTTTAAAGTGCAATGAAATGCGGCAAAATAAGATTAAATTAAGGTTTAAAAAATTAAATTAAGGTATGCAACAATACAGAGAAGTTAAATTACGTATTTTTTTATTATAACTTAATGGGAACTCACTTTTAAATCTGGTATTGGTTAACCGGGGACAACCCAACATATTGATGCAGGAAAACAATTTAAATGCGAACTGCAATAAAAATTGGACCAACAGCTTTGGGAATAACAAAATGTAATGCTATAGTTTCTGTTACATTATGAATGATAATTTGCAGTGTAAAAGTGTGATTTTTTAAAAATCAAATTTCAATTGCGACTTGTATTGTAAACTACTAAACCGGGACCAACAGCTTGATATGAAAAATCGTTTTAAACGGATATGTTTTTACAAAACGCAAGGTAAGAATATTGGCAAGGTTTGGTATAGTGAAAAACTTACGAACTGAAAATTAACATTTTCCAAAAGTGAGTCAACTTTCTTTCAAAAAATCAATTTAACCCTTATTTGTTTTTTTGAAAAATTTTAGTTTTACAACTCAGAACACCTTGTATCGACATCACAGAAAAATAGAAACAATCCTATATATTTTCCTGGCATCGGAAATAAAAAGGCACAAGCATTTCTTGATTTGGTTATTCTCAAAAACTCGTTCTAGAGATTGATGAAAATATGCCAAGAGCTGAGTTGGGCTCCCAATCTCCAATTTTTTTTATGTATCAAAAAATTCAGCACAATAAAAAAAATATTTATTACATCTGAGAAGTGCAAATTGGTGTAAGCGAAGCTATACACATGCACGAGATAGCTCGGGTTAGTGAGGCAGCCGGTTAAACGAGATACTTTTTTAATAAAACGTGAAAAATAACTAAATTTTATAAAATGAGGTCTGATATTGTGCTCAACTTTTAACGAAGTGAATATTTATGTGTTACAATTTTATTGTCACACCTAAAATATAATGCAAACATACAAACAAAATTGTAAATTATTAATTGAGATACAACAATTATAACATATCAAAATTTTAATCCAAATACCATTATTATTTTTTTAATTGGTGAGTCTCGAAAGAAAAACTGGCTCCGAGAGTTTCATAAGGGAACTTAGATGATACCTTGGTAATGGATTATTTGTTTGAGATAATTTGGCGATTGCTACCGTTTTTTTAATGGAAATTTTCCGATTCTTAGTTCTGTATAACATTAAAAAATATAAAATTGTTCTGCATTTCAACTCTGAATGAACGTCCATATTTTGTTTCATTCGTATTTTAAGCACTAATGGCATATGTTTATATCAATGGTACACGTTATTGGTACAATTTATTCAACCGTTTTTTCTTCAATTTTCTCCATTTTTCAAGAGCTTTCAAAGAGGTCTTAACAGTATAAGGACACACATATTTTATTTGTATTTTTAACACAATTGAACACATGTTAATAAAAATGATGCAAAGTTCGAAAATATTTAGCTAATGCTTTTAGAAAAGCCTCCACTTTCATTTAAGTTTTCGTTTCTAGTACAAGATACATTAGCTGCATTCGACATTCATTGTTTCTGCCATGAAGTTAGTGAAATTTTACGAAATAACAACCTACCACTTATGTTACATACACTTTTAAATAATGTATATGTAATTTACGTAAACACTTAACTCTAACAGCTACTTAACAGATTTTTTTTACAATTCCATAAACAATCATTAGCTTCTTGCATAAAAAACGTTATTCATCTCAACCAGCATTTCAGATTAACGGTTTGACAAATGGTGCCATCTCATTTATTTAGGGAAACCGTACCCCTTTTTTATACACATTACAAAATATAACACTTTCATACTTTCACAATAATAAGAACCTTTGCATATGGGCCTAGGGGCTCTATTTGTTTAGAGCCTCCGAGATTCTAAAATTCATTACAGAAATTAAACATTTTCATACTTTGATAAACCAGTAGAAACAGTATGCATAGCCCAAGGGCCTTTTAAATTCTAATACTTTGTGATTACTTACTCCACAATCATCAGGCTAATTGTTCACGTTCACAGGGCCCCACTAGATTCTAAAATTCGTTTAAAAAAACATTTTCATTCTTTCACAATCATCATTACCATGGTATGTGTATACCATTACGTATATGCCAAGGAGCCCCATTCATTAGGTTACCCCTAAATTGTAACGTATTAATAAAATTTTCAAACTTTCACAGTTAGGGGCTCCCTACATTGTAATACATTAAAAAAAAACTTTTTCCTTCTACGATAATCGGGGCAATTGTGCATAGGACTAGGGGTGCCATTGGTTTAGGGACCCCTAATTTCTAAATATCATTATAGAAATAAGCATGTTCATACTTTCACAATCAACTAAACTATTGCTCATACAGGCCTTGGGGACCCAATGATTTAGGGTTAATAAATTCCAAACCGCATTACAGAATTCGTCCATATTCCTTTTAATCTTCGAAGAAAATCGTAATAACTCTTATTTCACAAAAACTGGGCTTTTAATATGTATTTTTGTTTTTAACATACTTTATTATTATTTTTTTTTATTTTGATTAAATTTCACCAACATTTTTTCGCCTCATTAGAACTCACCTTCACCAACTTCGCAAAATGGTATTCAATTTGTTAATTAGTTTATGTATTTTTATGCATTATACTAGTTATGTGTTAGTTTTAGGTAGTTAATTAGACAAAGCAAGAAGTGTTCAAAACTACTTTAATTGCATATAAAGTTGAGGAGTAATAATTCATTTGTGTGACAGGACCATCTACCACTGAGCCTGGAATATATTCAAGCTATTTGGTTAAAAAAAATTTGATATTAACTACCATAATGTAACGTGTTCTGTTTTAATTTGTTTAAAATTGGGTGAATCAAAGTTTTATCTTCAGCTAATTCTTAATTCCGTTACTCCAAAATACTTTAAAAAATTACATTTTATGTTTTAGAACTGCTTTTGTCTTGGTGAAGTATATACATATTAAGGATGTGTATTTCCGCGGGATACATATCCTTAATATGACTTAATTTCATGTATCCGCGGAATACGTGAAATTAAGTAGAGTAAAAATAGAGCCACAAGCCTTTTGAACAACTTGAAAAAGATTGTTTTGAGATCTTTGAACTACTAAAAATAAAGTTCGCCTTTATATGCTTTTAAACTAGTTTTAAATATGCTTAAACTTAAGCTTTGCTGTTTTGCTAACTTGGTATAAGTTGAGTTGTAAATATAAAATAAATATTAAACAAAAAATTATGAAAATAATAAAATTTTAGAAAATATTAAGTAGTAAAATCAAAAAATTACTTCAAAGCCAGCTATTAAAATTTTTAAGTAGCTTGATTTTGTGAAATAAGATTTTAATTCTGCATTTTTTTAAAAATAAAGTCTATTAAAATTTGTGGGAACATCGAAATTCAGCAATAGACTAAATTTAAAGTTTGGCAGTTTGAAATTGTATCAGAAAACTTAGGCCTGTTGCAACTACTATGGCTTACTAGACCTTTGCGATGAAATTCATTGTAACAGATGTTTCGGTCAATCGGTCAAACTAATGCAAAAACCACATTCTTTAGTTACTGAGGTAGCTTAGTCCTAAATACTTAAACTACCAAACATAATATATTTCGCCAAGTAGTAAATATGTATATCAATAAAGTCAATAGCATTAATCATATATTTTACACTAAAATAAATAGTTACATGTCATTTCCACAAAGAAGATCCCTTTTCAGACAAACACCAAGGAAACGAACAAAGACATAAAGTTGTAAACACATTCACACAAACTAACACATACAAATACCCAAAACCAATACAACCCATACAATACCAACCAACCACAAAAAGCGAATGAATTAAGTATGGGAATTTGTTTTTTTATAAAGCGCCATCGATTTGGGATATAACCTTTTCACTGCATGTGTATTGTTATAAAATTTTAATTTGTGGGTATTTTGAATTTTATCCAAAATATTTTTCCAAAAAAGAAAAACCCCAAACATTTTTTTTGTAGTCATAACATTTCGAATGCAGATATAGTATCTTCTACTTAAACGGAGAAGAATACTTACTTTAAAAAAAATCCGTAGTAATTTTGTAAACTAAACATAATTGTTCATAAACAAAATGTCTGTTTCAGTTAAAAAGCTCGTAAACAACTTAGAACGTGGTTTTCACAGTGACACTAATGTAATTAATAGCTGATATTTTCATTTTTCAATTCTTTACGACTTCCTGAGGCCCAGGTCAACATTGTACGAATCACCTGGACTTTGGTTTACGACAAATTTAACGTGCATCAGTCCCCAATTACATGTCTTTATTTATTGGCGGTTTTCTTTTTTTTTTATCCGCTCAATCCATTTATAGAATGATGAAGACGAGGACAAAACCTTTGATGGTATCCTTCGTGACATGATTTTTTTTTAAACATCTGGAATACACCCACATTTGAGTGCAATGTAACGTTTCGTTGGTGGAAAGTATATTTTTCATTTGTATCTTTATGACTTCCTGGTCAACGATGTATACCTGTGCCTGGACTTTGGATAACGGCAGACTTAACGTGCATCAGTCCCCAATAATACTTACTTATCCCTCTTGCACTCCATCGCTGGAGTATAGGGCCTCCGTCAGGTTCTTCCATCTCACTCTGTTGGTGGCCAGATGTTTCGCCTCCCGCCATGTTGTCCCCACCTCCTTCAGTTGGTTTTCGATAGTTCGCCTCCAAGTGTTTCTTGGTCTTCCCCTCTTTCGGTGTCCCTGGGGATTCCAATCAAAAGCCTGTCTTGTCTTGAATTTTTCATTTTTTCGCAATACATGCCCAATCCAACGTCACTTTCTTTTCTTAATTTCAAATTCTATTGGTATCTGTTTTGCTCTCCTTAGAAGCTCTTCATTATTTATTTTATGGTACCACTTTATGTCAAGAATCCTTCTTAGGCACTTGTTAATGAAAATCTGGAGCTTCCTCATGTTAGTTTTATTGGAGTGCCATGTTTCAGCTCCATAGAGAAGGACAGAGTCCCCACAAATACACGGTTTATTTATTAGAGGGCATTTTTTGTTCTGCTCAATCCATGTATAGAACGGTGAGAAATGGTACAGAAAGAGATGAGTACAGAATATTAAAAATTTTGAATTTATTCTTTGTGGCATGATTCTTTAGACCACTGGGCTGCACCGGCCCTTGAGTGCAATGCAACTTTGGGGAAAGTATGGAAACAAGAAAAAAAATCCATGCAAAAAAGTACGTTTTTGTTGAATAGGCTTAGGTCATAACTTTGTGTTGACTTATTTCCCCTTTAACAAAAAGACGTTTTAATACTATGCCATAGTTAGTACCATTGATGTAAGCATTTCAATGCCAAAATAAAGCAGATGTATGTAGTTACTTTTCGTTTCTGTTGAATTAACATCGCATTTTTTAGCTACAAAAAGGGTTATTGTAAACATGTCCCGTATTTTAGAACCACGGACGGGGAAGGAATTCATTATATATAGCCACCGTAGTTAGGACCAAGACAAATATTTCGTGTACCTTATATTAGAGATTTTTTTTGTTCATCACATTGCTAAGACGAGTGCAGAACTTGCGAAGATATCCTCTGAAGAATGGCTCATTAACTTATAACGCAGAATGGTGGCTTTACCTTTACCAGTTTAAAAAATATACAGATACATTAAACAAAACTTTTTTGTCGTGATTACGACATATTGTCAATTTGCTTAATATTATCGTGGGGCATTTTACTAGACAAAATCGACCGGCAAAAATTATCATAAAATTAAAATGTCAAACAATCTTGTCATGGACGACTGGAACAGTCATGCTTACGATTACGTCACGACTACGTAAAACGTTGTCGTATACTTGAGAAACAAACCACACGGCCACTAATTCATCCAAACTAGAACGATCAAGCTAATTGTGATGTCACAGCTACGTCAAGCATTGCCATTTTTTTTATCCCACAAACAAGACATGCTCCTCGTCGATTAGTCCATTTATTTTTGATTTCCTTATATTTTAACGGGGTTTTATTTTTCTGAAGGAAGAAAGTATTTTTTGCTGTACAGTAATATATGTAATTTTCTAGTACCGTATATATAGTAATAAGAACAAGTAAGAGTTATATGTGCTACCCTATCAATCTGTCGTCGGTCCCGGTTTTACACAATCGGCCCCACAAGAATGTCTTGAAAAGAAACGGCCAAAAGTTTTTACTTTCATTTTATGTTAATATATTTTCATTTTTAGAAAAATAAGAGGGACGAAAATCACATTTTTTAACATATGTTAATGGGTTACTGCGAAACTCAGTGAAAGATCTTAGCAAAGCCTGATCTATCATAAGGCCCTGACCTAGGGCCTTAAATTGTAGTTTCAATTTGCTAAATGATCTAAACCCCCAACACATCAAATGGAAAGACCTCAGCTTTTTCGCATTGCGTACTAAACACTGAAACAACTTCTAAAAGGTTAAAATCTAAACCAAAGAAGAATACATTAAAAAAATGTTTTGCCAGCTGGCTTAGCATCTACCGTTTTGTATCATTCATACCCTTAAAAATAAAATTAAAGAACGCCGCCCTTAAACATAATGGGCCAAAGAAGGAATACCTTAAAAAATGAAAGGGTCAAAAAGCTAAGATTTCCCCATTGCATCCATACGACTTAAAAAGTCGTCAAAATATATTCGGCCAAGGAAGAATATCTTAAAAAAGAATTGGCCAACAGATCTTCTATTTTGTACCCTTTTCACCTTTAAAAATACAGTAAAACGTTACTTACGTTAACTGTATCAACATAATCGTCAACAGACCAATATCTTAAAAAATAATTGGTCTACCAGCTTGGAATTTACTGTTCTGTACTCTACGTACCATATAAAAAAACATCGCACGTAAACATAATCGGCCAAAGAAGAACATCTTAAAAAAGAATTGGCCATGTCATACCATTTTGTACTCTTCATACCTTTAAATATGAAATTATAAAAAAAAAAAAACGTCGCCATAAACAAACTAGACTAAAGAAAAATATCTTAACAGATTTCATTCTATCATTTTGTCATTTTATGCAAAAAAGTCGTTAAAACTATGATCGTCCAAAGCAGAATGTTTTTAAAAAAGAATTGACCAACATGTTTTTTACTATTGTATATGTCGAATAGTCCCTTAAAAGATTAGCTAGTTTCATTAAAAGTTACATAAAATAATTTTGTGTGATCGAATCATTGTATTTTACAATTTGAATTTGGGAAAATGTTCCATTAACACTTACAATGTAAAGAGACCATTATAAACTAGAGGAAACCTGTGTTATAGAATACTCACGAACTAGGTATTTCAATTACAAAATAGTCGCAAATTCAAAAGAAATTACTTAACACTTAGTCACCCATTATGCGATGTCCTATTTAGAGAGGGAAATTATATGTCTTTTGGAGCCGCTATTTCTCACACAGTATAAAAGTCAAGTTTTGAACACAACACATCCTTAGACTATAATAGGTGAAGAGCTTAAAGAAAACCCCTTTCTTAATTCTCCAATTTGTAGAAAAAGCTATTCTTCTTTAACTTTGTCTTGCCGAAAAAACGTCTCCTACTGCGCACTGCGACTGCTTGGCATGTTGAGGGGAAATATTCTACCTTGAGTAACGGTTTCTCTGAAACACCTAAGGTGTAATTAGGTGAAGAGCTTAATGTTAAAATCATTCTCGTAAGTTACGTTTGGAAGTTTATAGCTAATACAAATAAAAACCTGATTGGTCAATAAGAATAACAAAAACGAATTGACCAACACCGTCTTAAATATGAATTGAATACCTTATTATAAAATTTTAGCTGTTGAACGAATAATTTGGGTTCTGAAGCACAGATAGTGTATTTTGTGCATTGGGGGTTACTATACTTGTGTATGAAAGCGACGTGAGTATGAAAACTTTTTTCTGAATTTTTTGGGGTACTTAAATGGAAAATGGAAAAACCATTGCAAATTGTAGAAATATGGTTTGTATGTAGCGCTAATCGCCGTAGTACTTGTTCTCACTTCGGTGTTCAATATCCGGATTGTTTGTGGGAAGGGTTTACTGTTTCATAAAACTCTTACAATTTTAACTTGTTCGGCCAAAGAAGAAATGCTATTGCGTAAAAAAATAATTGGCCAACAATTAAATAAGTACTGACACCCCTCTTTCTGTTTAACTATTTGGAAAATCACAAAAAGATTGCAATGGCGTTGGTTTTGAATCTCAAATAGAAATGATCAATGTTTTTTGAATTCTTAATATTGCGTGCCAGTTTTACTTGTTGATTTCGAATATGTTCGCCCTTAAATGAACCATATAATAAAGAATGGGCAAACATTTCTAAAACTACAATCTTGTTGAGTACAAATTTTACAATTTTTATTTTTAATTTAAGTAAGAAAAATGCTAAAATCAATAAATATGTTTGGGCGATGGACTTACTCTTTGACAATGAATGTATGGGGAAGAGGAGGTTGCTGCTGTAAACAACTATTAAATTTAATTGTTCGGCCTAACATGAAACGCACTTGCGTAAATAAGAAGTGGCCAACAGTTAAAAAAATTTACGACACCTTCCCCCCTCTCCTTATAAGAATAGGAGAAATAAACATGACCAAAAGTTAAACATGCTCGGCCAACATTAACGGCTTACTTTTTGATAAAACGTTTGAATCTTAAGCATATTCGGTCAAAGAAGAAAAGCTTCTGCGTAAGAAAGATTAGGCCTACAGTTTAAGAAGAGCAATCTTCTGACCCCCTTCATTTTCTTTTAAGTATGGGGAAAAGCACAAAAAGATTTTAATATTATTTGGTTTTCAATGACAAACAGAAATGTCTAATGATTTCTTTTTAAATCTTAAATATACAATAAATATTCGTATATTAAATATATGTGGGGAGGGGGTTATTGCTTGATAAAACTTTTAAATTTAAACTTTTTCGACCTAAAAAGAAACGCTATTGCCTAAAAAAGAAATGGCCAAACTGTTTAAAAGTTCCTACAACCCTTCCCCCCTCACTTTAGGGAATATTGGCAATAAACTGACCGAAAAGGTAAACATTTTCAGCCTCTTGTTGTGCGGTTACGTAGGCAGGGGTTAAGGTATTAAATGCGACTTATTCAGAGGGCAGCTTACGTAAAGTTGTCAAGGTTAGGGCAGATATTAAAGTGCCCCCCCCCCCCTTATATAAAAAATGAAAGAACATTTAACGGTAGTTAAAAGCGACATTTAACGGCGTACTTATTGATAAAACTTTCAAATTTTAAGCATTTTAGGCTAAAGAAAAATGGCTTATGCGTAACTAAGAATTGACCTAATAGAGTTTAAGGAGGGCTACCTTATGACCCCCTTCATTTCCTTTCAAGTATGAGGAAAAACATAAAAAGGTGTAAATATTGTTTGGTTTTGAATCCCAAGCCGAAATGAACAATGTTTTTATTAATTATTAAATATATTTCAGTTTTACTTTTTTAAATTTTCATAATAGTAATAAATGTTCGTACAATAAATATACGCGTACGAGAGAGTTACTTCTTAATCAAACTTTTAAATTTAAACTTGTTCGGCCCAAAAAGAAACGCTATTGCGTAAAAAGAATTGGCCAATATGTTGAAAAGTTCCTACACCCCTTTCCCTCTTTCTCGTAAGAGAATATGGGCAATAAAAAAACCGAAAAAAGAATTGGCCTGCAGGTTTGAATTGTTTGTTTTTCCAAACTGTTTAATTTAAACCAGGGGTTCTCAACGGGGGCGCTACCGCCCCCCAGTGGGCGGTTGGAGGCTGGTAGGGGGCGGTGGGAATGTTTTGGGCGGTAGGGGAGCGGTGGGTATGTTTTGGGCAGTAGGGGGGCGATTAGCATGTTTTGGGAATTCAAACTTAATTTTAAAAGTACCAAAAGAAAATATACCATTGATTACCCGGTTACCATTGTTAGGACTATCATACAAGCCCCGCTCTTTATGTAACTCACTTGTTGTCCGTGCCATCTTCAGGGCTTCACATGTTCTGTAATGCTTCTTGTTTATTCAATCCGTGTATTCTTGTTCGTATTATTAAAAATTAAAATGTTCGTTTGTTTTTCCGGCGTCCTAAGTATTTTTATTTGGCCCATCTGGCAAGTGCATTCTTAATTCTTTTTCGTGATAATGAACGGTTTTGCACCACCCAGCTGCATCCAGTGTTATAAAACATTTGCCGTTAAGCAATGATACAGTACGACGGCGAATTGATAAGGTGGCGAAAGATGTTAAAGCTTCTTTATGCAACCTTTTGATGCACACTGAAATTTCTCCTTGCCAAGTACAAACGAGACTTTATTGTCAACGTACGTTCGGTTTGTGAAGGAAGGAAAATTATTCAAGAGATGCTTTTTGCCAGAAGCTTTTTTGTCGATACTAAAGGTCAGTCTATTTTTAATATTGTCAATATTTTAGTTTTAATATTTGTCAAAGATTGTTTTCAAGAAAAAAATATTCCTCTTGGGAACATTATATCTGTTGCCACTGATGGAGCCCTTGCGATGGTTCGTCGTCATCGTGGATTTATCTCTTATTTGGAGAAAGAAGTCCCAGGCATATTAGCTGTTCACTGCGTGATTCACAGACAGCATTTGGTTGCAAAAAACCTTAGCGACCGTTTGCATCATTCTTTACAATATGTCATCTCTGCTGTAAACAAAATTCACAGCAATGCTCTCAACGATCGGTTATTCCGGCTGCTGTGTAAGGACAATGATGAAGAATTTAATCGCTTGCTTCTACACACCGAAATTGGCTGGCTCTCCAAAAGTGCCTGCCTCAGTAGGTTCTGGGATCTTTTCGACTCTGTACTATAATTTCTCGAAAAGAAAGATGTAGTTTTAAAAGAGAGACTGCTGCAGTTTAAGACCGATATTGCTTATATGACGGATTTATTCGCAAAATTTAATTTTATGAATTTGCAATGGAAATCCCCCCTTAGATCTTAACCCATTTATGACATCGAAAAAGCAGATATCTATATATCCAGGGGGAATTGATAGAACTCTCACCAAATGAAACTATGAAAGCAAACTTTTATAACGATCATTTCACAAAATTTTGACTTCAAACTAATATCAGTTGCTGCTATCCAAGATTGTGGTCCGCCGTGAAGAAATGTTTGATTGCCCTTCCTTCCTCTTACCTTTGTGAGAGAGGTTTCAGTGCTGTTACTGAACTAATTTCAGAAACGAGATGTAGACTTCAAATCGTAGAAAGAGGGGACCTGCATCTTAATCTCTCTAAAAACATTGAACCAAACGTTCAGAAACTGGCTTTGAACCATCAATCACACAACCATCTCACTGATGTTCTTGATTGATATTCCATTTGTAGCGCGTTATTTTTTTTGATGTATTTGTCTTCAATTATCTAATCAAGTGTACATACTTTTAAAACATAAAATCACATTTAAAGCATTTGTTTTGCATGTCATTTTAATTGTAAAAAAAGTAATGTTATTATCCTCAAACAAATTTGGTGTGAAAAAATTACTCAAAAGTTTGGCTTTTTATAATTCAGTAATCTTCTTCCATATACCTTAGAAAATTACAAGATTTTCACAGAGGGGGCGTTGAAATTTTTTTCAATCCTTAGGGGGGCGGTAGATTTTAAAAGGTTGAGAACCACTGATTTAAACGATAGTATGGGAATTAAACATAACGAAAAGGTAAACATTTTCAGCAAAATGCATTTTCATTAAAAAAAATGAAATGTCAGAACGTTTAACGTTATTTGCAAACGACATTTAACGACTTACTGTTTGGTAAAAAAACTATTGTAATTTAAACTTGTTCGGCCAAAGAAGAAACGCTTTTGCGTAACACAGAATTGGCCTGCAGTTTAAGAAGGGCGACCTTCTCACCCCCTTCATTTCCTTTTAATGGGAAAAAACACAAAAAGATTTTAATATTGTTTAGTTTTGAATCACAAACAGATTTGACTAACGGTTTTTTAAATTCTTTAAATGTATTACAGACAAGTTTTTCCTTTTAAAATTTTCATCAAAGTAATAAATGTTTGTACAGTAAATATATGTGGAGGAGAGGGTTACCGCTTCATAAAACTTTTAAATTTAGACTTGTTCGGCCCAAAAAGAAACGTTATTGCGTAAAATAGAAATGGCCAACAGTTTAAAAAATTACGTCACCCCTTCTCTCTCCTTATGAGAATATGAGCAATAAAAGACCGAAAAGGTAAAAATTATCCCCCCCCCAATTAAAAATGAAAAAAAAAAATCATAACACAAAAAGAATGTGAAGAACATTTAAAGCTAGTTAAAAACGCTGTTTAACGGCTTACTGCTTGATAAAACTATTGCAGTTTAAAGTCGTTCGGCCAAAAAGAAACGCTAGTGCGTAACAGGGAATTGGCCTACAGTTTAAGAAGAGCAACATTATGACTACCTTCATTTCCTTGTAAGTATGGAAAAAAGCACGAACAAATTAAAATATTGTTTAGTTTTGAATCACAAACAGAAATGACTTGAATGAATGTTTTTTTTTTGGATTTCTTAATTAAAATGCATAAAAGTTTTTACTTGTTGTAATTTTCATAATAGTAATAAATGTTCTTATATTAAATGTATGTGGGGAAGTGGGTTATTGCTTAATAAAACTTATAAATTTAAAAATTTTCGGCCTAAAAAGAAAAGCTATTGCTTAAAAAAGAAAAGGCCAAACTGTTTAAATGATAGTATGGGAATTAAACATGAAAAGGTAAACATTTTCAGCAAAAGGCCTTTTCATTTTTAAAAAAATGAAATGGCAGAACATTTAACGTTATTTACAAACGACATTGAACGACTTACTGTTTGATTAAAAAAAATTTATTGCAATTTAAACTTGTTCGGCAAAAGAAGGAACGCTTTTGCGTAACACAGAATTGGCTTGCAGTTTAGAAGTGACCTTCTGACCACCTTCATTTCTTTTTAATGGGGAAAAACACAACAAGATTTTAATATTGTTTAGTGTCGAATCACAAACAGATTTGACTAACGGTTTTTTTAAATTCTTTAAATGTATTACAGACAAGTTTTACCTTTTAAAATTTTCATCTACACTGTTAAAAATTTGGTGCTCGGTTTCACCATGATATTGGTTGGTTTCACCATGATATTGGTTCCTAGTAGCTGCAACGGCTGAATGGTGAAATGTTTCACCTTTATTTCGGTGTTTGGTTGAACCATTTTTATGGATTTGGAAACAAAAACCTGAGAAATGGTTCAACCGAGTACCAAAAATATGGTGGAACGTTTCACCATTCCGCCGTTGTAGCTACTAGGAACCGATATCATGGTGAAACCAAGCACAATATTTTTAACAGAGTGTAAGTAATAAATGTTTGTACAGCAAATATATGTGGAGGAGAGGGTTACCGCTTGATAAAACTTTTAAATTTAAACTTGTTCGGCCCAAAAAGAAACGTGATTGCGTATAATAGAAATGGCCAACAGTTTAAAAAAAATACGTCAGCCCTTCTCCTCTCTCCTTATGAGAATATGGACAATAAACAGACCGAAAAAGTAAAAATTATCACCCCCCTCCCCAATCATAATAAAAATAATTGGCTTACTGTTTGAAAATGCTATTGCGTAACAAAGAATTGTCCTACAGTTTAAGAAGAGCGACCGTCTGACCCCCTTCATTTAATTTTAAGTGTGGGAAAAACACAAAAAACTTATTGTTTGTTTTTGAATACCAAACAGAAATGACTAATGATTTTTCAAATTCTAAAATACATACAAGTTTTACTTTTCATAAAAGTAATAAATGTTCGTTCAATAAATATATGTGGAGGAGAGGGTTACTGCTTGATAAATATAAACTTGTTCAGCCGAAAAAGAAACGCGATTGCGTAAAAAAGAAATGGCCAACAGTTTAAAATATTACGGCACCCACTCCATACATCTTTCTGCAATTAAAAGTGTTTTTTTTTTAATCGTTAAATCAAAAGAATCAATTTACATTGATTATTGAAGCAACTATAAGGACCGAGGAAGTAATAAACATTTTTAATCTCTTTCAATACTAAGAAATAATTTTGGTTCCGTTTAGGTTATTCATAAGAATTTACCTTTTTTAGCACAAAATGTCAACAAATTAAACCTGAGAGAATGTATTCCTTTTTCAAAATACTTTTAATTACCGAAAAATGACTAAGATTAATTCTTCTTAGGTTACATTTGAATAAATTTTCCCGAAAAATTGTAACAATACTTCTCCAAGTTAAATGAATTAACCTGTCAAAAAGCCTTTTCCTCCTCCTCCAACCTCCTCAAAGGTTAATACCAAAAACTCGAAAAAAAGGTTATAAATGCAAGTGTCCCACGAATTTAAATAATAATTTTCAAGATAATTGCAATGCTAAAAACAAAAAAAAGATGTTCTCAAGGGTTCAGCAACTGTAATTTGCCTCGACAATTTATATTATAATTTTCAAGAAAATTCCCATCTTTAAAATGAATCGCGTATGTTCTCAAGGGTTCATATGCAGAATATAATAATTTTCAATGGAATTCCAATGCTAAAAACTAAAACAGATGTTCTCAAGTGTTCCCGCAACAAATAAGTCTTAAAAATTTATATTAGAATTTTCAAGAAAATTCTCGTCTTTAAAACAAAACGTATGTTCCCAAGATTCAGACGCAGAAACCGGCTTGTCATTTTGAAGTTTCTCTTTAACAAGAGAATAGCAACAGAGAAAAACTGAATTTCAATTAAGGATTGGTTTCATTTCCAGTTGAGGATTTGGTTTTATTTCAGCCAGTTTTTAAATTCTTTAATCAAATTTAAAAATCTACAAAGTTAACAAAATTAATTTTGAAAGGCCTGATCGACAAAATGTTTTAACAAGTCATTCAATTCTAAACCTCATTTGAGGATGGGCAAGGTGGCAGTTCTATTGTGCACGCCTCAGTTCCGCTTGGCCAACGGAACTTGGGTGTAGAAATAGAACTGTTATATACCATTTGTTGTCTAATGAATGGTCAAAACAGTTCTTGCCTACTTTATAGCTGCCAATGGCATATACATTGGTTTTATTTTTAGACTAACTTAATATTTTTGTCGATTAGGCCATAATTGAAGTTCCCCTTTTAACAATTCAATTAAAAAAGATAATAATTTTTAATTGTTAATATTAGTTTCAAGCTTTTCTATTGCAAGTAGAATGTCACGTCGAATGCAAAAATTACGGTTGAAATTAAAATATGGGACTCTTGAGGACATCTATACAGAGGTGTATTTCAATCTCCTAATTACGCAAATAATTTTGGAATTTTACTAAAATATATTTTAAATATTTTTTTTGTTGCTCAGAATAATTATTAAATAAAAGGAATAAGTAACAGTGTAAAGAAAACAGCTAAAACCAAAGATATATCACATACCAACCAAAAATTCAAAATTTCCGTTAATTATAATGGTTACGTTTTTACCCACGAATACCAAAGTTGCAACTAAACCTATCTTTGTTGTACATACCAAATAAATGCGAAATCTATTTTTGTTATATTATTTTTGTTATAGCAGTAATCTACAGTTGTTATAGCAGTATCAAACTACAATGGTACGTAACTTCTATGAACATCAAACTGTATAATGGGATTCAACTTCTATGAACATAAGTAGAAAAACAAATATTTTTGGACAGCACAACAGTACACTATACCTGAATTTACGCGAAAAAGTTATTTTAAAAAAAAAATCCAAAACATGTGATCCAACATTTTTCAAACACACTACCATGGTTCGTATTTCCATATATACTCAAATGAACGAACAACTTATATTGTCTATTGACTTTTAGTTGATAATAAGTTATACAATTTGCACCAAGTTATATCCGCATTGAGTTCACGCAAAACGTTATATGCTACTGAAGAATTAAGATTCTTTTTCAATTTATTAACTAAACCTAAACTTTTCGAAACGTCTAACCAACTTTTTTTAAAAAATTTGTCGGGGTGTTTTGTACAGTTGCCGCAATCAGTACGCAACTTACCCGGAAAAAAAGTTAAAAAGAAATTTATTTAAAGTTAAAATTTCGTTCAATTAAACGTTTCCTTTTTGGCCTGGTTTCCACTTAATTTAAGATTACATATGTTATAGAATCGCATTCTTTTCAAAAATTCTTAATTTTCAAGAACCGAATCGCTTATTGGCAGCAAATTCCATAATTTAAAAAATGCATTTATTTATGTTGCGGTATCAATGCCTATTTTATGTTGAAAAATTTTCTACAAGATTTTTCGAATAATTTTTTTTTCATAAATTAAAAAACAAATACTTAATTTTCATTAAATTTTGAATTTTTTTTCACCTGTGTGGATATTTTCTGAAAAGTTTCGTTAATGTAACTTCATTTTTTTAAAAACAAATTAAATTTAATGTAAAATAAACTTGAATAATTGAAATTTAAATAATTGTCAAAATTGTAACATTTAATCTTAATTTATTTTAAGTTTTTCAGTTTAGATATTTATCTGTACATTTTCAAAAAAAAAAAAAACTTTTATTCTTCTTCTTCAAAACTAAATTTTTTTTTAAAGTAACTTCATTTAAATTTTTTTTCAATCAATAAACAAATATCGTCCATTAGTTTACAAAAGGTTTTTAAGGATATGAGCTTTCATGCTAAAAATATTTCATGTCCATTTAACATGTATGTGTTCTAAAATAAAATACAATTGTATATACACTGCCACTTTTTATTGCTAATTAACGTGTCTGTGATTTTTTTTAACTTGCATCCACTGCCGCTTTTCATTGCCTATTTACATGTCTCTGTTTTAAAAAGAAATTGTATCCACTGCTGGTCTATTGACCTTGAAGACTTGCCATTGATTGATTGTATTTGTTTGAAAGTATATGGGGCAGTAAAATGGTCTTATTAAATTAATTATCTTCTCTTTACTTATATTTCTAATTTGACCTAAGAGCCCTAATTCTGGGTTATTCAAGTTTGTCGGGTCTATTTTCTGTAGCAAACACAAATAGTTAAACCCGTTTTTATGGCTGCCAATGGCGTATCATTGGATTTCTTACCCTAGTATAACTTAAAATTTAGGGCTCCAAGATCTCTAATTTAAAATATAAGTAAATCATTGTAACCATCAATTTCGTTCTTTGATTTGTATTCGTATATGGATAATATTTTGTGTGCTATCATTTAAACCATGCCTATTTTATTCAGAAGTATAACTAATTGTTTTTACTGCTATCGAATTGTACATGTAAATAAAATACTTAAACTTAATTGAATTTGTTTATATGTATGTTTAAATTAAATGAGATTTTATGCATATTATGTTTTAATGTATGGATATTATATAATGTTTGTAATCAAATGTATAGTTTCCCAAATAAAGAATGAAGTATGTCTAAGATCCTTAATTTTAAGTTAGACACAAAAAAAAAATCGTGGGCCTATTTTGCTATATAGCAAATCAAAAAAAGTTAAACCTTTTTTATAGCTGCCAAAGGCATAAATCATTGGTTTAGTTTTAAAGTATGTTGTAGCTTGGATATGGGAGGGGGGGATCTTATTTCTTGCACAATCTTCATCGTATTCCTTCAAGTCCATTTAGGAAAAAAAATGTGAAAATTTTCCACAAAACTTTGAATGTTTAAATTTTAAACATGTAACACTGATATAAATGTAAATATTCCTCATTTACGAAATGAGTAATGTTCTTTTGAAATGTTTTTTTTTATTTCTTTTATCGTCTAGAACATTACAACATTCTTCATTTGCAGAATATGTCTAATTGAAAAATGTTTTTTTTTTAAATATTATAGTCTAGAAAATCACATGGTTAGAATCTTATCAATGTGCATTATGTAAATAATTTTAAAAATAAGTGAATCCTATTGAATGTTAATATTTTAAATGAATTGTTAGCATTTTAAATGTATTATTAAATATAGCTTGGATTTATATGACTTTGTATAAAGAATAAAATCCTATTTCAATTCTATAAATTGGTTGATACTTTTTTTCTACAATTGAACTTGCAATTTACGAGAATTTGCCCATATCTTTTGGAGTGATTGTCACATGCATTTCTGTGGAAAAGACATCTAATATTTGACAATTCATTCAACAAAAAAAATATTTCACTCTGATCTTCCGGAGTCCAAATCCAGCAAAGCAATTCGATACTGTGATCAAGATTCAACGCTGAAGACCAGTACAGCTAACCAGACACTAATTCAACAAATCCAAATCAGCGTCATCTGACCGTCATGATTACATGAAAAATCCAGAACTTAGACGTTGCGATCATTAATTGGTTCGATCGGCCTTCGTATTTGATCCATACAAATATGGTTCCAGTGTTGTCGCATGAGGCTAGTTTTTAGTGAGGATCGTTCCCTTTTACAAGGGTTATCTAAAATGAAATAAAAAAAATAATGCGGATGCTTTAGGAAATTTTTAAGCAATATTTGTACACTGTTGTTGTTGACTTATCGAAAGATAGTTCCTTTGTTGTCCAACGAGGCTAGTTTTATTGTGAGGCTCCTTCCATTTTGCAAGGGTTATCTGAAATGAAATAAAAGTGCAATTAAGGACTTTGCAAACGGATTTTTGTTAGTTAGATATCAAAAGCTTATTTAGGTACTAAAAATTAAAAAAACTAAATCAAATGAGCTGTAATATTTGATGTCAATGCTGGAAATGTTTAGGCAATATTTGTACACTGTTGTCGTTGACTTATGCTTGGTCTGTCTGTGGGAGTCAGACATGACGCATTAGAAAAAGTGACTTTTAAAAAATCAAGTACTAGAAGGGTAGAAGAGAAATTTTCCTCCCTCATAAGTTCTAAGCACCCCCAGAGTGATCGGTAGGGGCCTGCTGATGATTATTGACAAATTATTTTATCGTCTAGAACTCTAGAACATTTGTCTTCAGGTCAATATCTGTTTCTTTTGTATATAGACTTGTATATATTGTTAGCTTAGAAAAAATTTAGCTATAAAAATATTGTTGCATATGTATATAATATTCATTTCCTTTTATTTTTATAATTGTGATAAATAACTTTAATATAAATTTTCTTTTGTTTTATGTAATATTATAATTGTTAGTGTTCTATATTTTAAACAAGAATAAAACTTATTTTTCCTGTTGTTCAATTTATTTTATCGCAATCTTAAATCCCCAAAATCAAACCTTTAGTTTCATATGTTCATAGATTTAGATTAGTAGAAGAAAGAATACCATAAATTTAAATCTTTAGAATTTCCTGATTAGCAGTTCCATTGATTGTGTTTAATTTAAAATAGAAACTTGAAAGTAGCTATAACAATTTTAATAATTTAATTGATAAAAAATAAAATCTAAGGATTTTACAGACTGCCTTACAAGTTCATAGATTATATTTCTCTCTCTCTCTCTCTCTTACACACCTAATAAATTACTTAAATTTTTGTATTTTACAAAATTTTAATTACTTGGTAATACCAGGGCTTTTTAACTGAACTTCAATACATGGAATTTCTGAAATTAATATCTAAGAAATTATGTAAGATAAAATTAAACAGTTTTTTTTATGGAACAGAATAATTTTACTAAAGGGAGAAGGTAAGGAAAATAGTTTTAAAAAATATAAACCATTTAGGCCCGTTAGACAGAGGCGACACCTGATTTTTTTTAGCTTCCACACTACGTTTATAACGGAAATCGAACATTAACTTACGAGTGTCGGCGCGAAGCGCCCTTACTCCTTCATCGAAAGCTTCCCATAAAGGGGTTAACTTTTGACTGGGAATAAAAATGGACAAAGTCCTCGCTGTAAAACTGGATACGTTTATAACGTAAAAAGTGGAAGGTTTTATAATCGTTCAGTCCGTCTGTCTGTCGCCCACTTTCGCAGAAAGAACCACAAGTCCCACATACAGATGGGGTACGTCATTTTGAAGCAAAAAATCCAATTAGGCTACATTCCAAATTCATCAAAATTTAATTAAATTTTATTAAAATTTAATAACTAAAAATGTAATCTATTGATAACATGCAATCCATATGTTTCACACATTTCACTGTTCCAACCACAAGTCCCACAGACAGTGGGATACGTCATTTTGAAGCAAAAAATCAGATTAGGGGCTACATTACAAATTTCATTAAAAAATTTAAATTAGAAGTTTATTTAAAATTTAAATAACTAAAAATTTAATCTAAAATTGAAATAACATGCAAATTCCATTTTTATTCAATATTTTCACTATTTCCATCCACAAGTCCCACATACAGATGGGATACGTCATTTTGAAGCGAAAAATCAGATTAGGCTACATTACAAATTTCATTAAAGAAAATTAAATAAGTTTATTTAAAATTTAAATAACTAAAAATTTAATCTACATTGAAATAACATGCAAATTCCATTTTTATTCAATATTTTCACTGTTTCCATCCACAAGTCCCACAGACAAGTGGTATACGTCATTTTGAAGCAAAAAATCAGATTAGGGGCTACATTACAAATTTCATTAAAAAATTTAAATTAGAAGTTTATTTAAAATTTAAATAACTAAAAATTTAATCTTCTTTGAAATAACATGCAAATTCCATTTTCATTCAATATTTTCACTGTTGCCATTTCGTTAAACGCACGAGAAACTTTATTTAAAATAAAAATATGTAAAATTCAGTTTGGATTGTTGAAATATCACAATAGAGTTCTTTTGATGGTTCATTATATATGTATGAAGAAAGATGCATAGGGAATTCTAATTTGGCATTAAAAAAATATGCAAAGTTTCGCTTTTATTTTTAAAGCATCAATTGTACTAATTATATATTTTTTGAACTGTAAATTAATTTTCGAAAAAATGTAAATGGAAAATTGTGGCGACACAAAATATTTATTAAAAAACATTACATCATTATCCTTTAAACAAATTTAGCAAACGATAAAGTCTAATTATTAAATCTGAGAAAGAAGATTAATGAAAAATTAATTTTGGCGTTTAAAAGTTTGAATTACAAATAGCTAAAGGCCCTGTTTGTTATTAGAATTAAATCACTATTGCCATTCGCAACAATCGCCCGAGAAACTTAATTCTTTTAGACAGTAAATTAACATAAATTTATTTTTGCGACATCGATCAGTTTGAAATGACGTGAAATATATTTCACTACAAGATTCTTTGTATGTTGATATGAAATTTTCATTCTATTTAAAAGTGAGGAATATTACATATTTATTCTTCAAAAAAAAAAATTAATTTTTGCAAACGGTAAGTAATAATTATTGAATTTTCGAAATAAAATAAATAAAACTAGCCAAATTTAGCATGTAAATGTTTAATATAGAATTAATGCTGTGTTTGGCGCCTTTTTGCCTGTTTAACACAACTTTTGTGTGGAAGCGGGTTAAGTGACAGATTATGTTACAAACCTACTTGTTTCTATTTTATTATCAACGATAATTGTACCCGAGCTAATTTACCAATCAGTCTCTCCCATTTAACTTCAAAAATGACGTCAAGTGAGATTTATTTAAGCTAATCTAATTTAATGATTGAATTGTTGGGTGGTTTTTTTTTCAGAGAGTCAAATTCAGAAGCATTTTCAATCTGCCAATGGAAAATAACGTCGTAGCTTTCTTCTATAGTTTAAAATACTTAAATGGGAGGCACTAGATCAGATGTAATTAACAGTTTGTGGTACATGCACCACTACTGCATTAGTTTTTTTGTTAGTTCAAAGCATCTAATCAAGCCAGTAGACCCCTAAAATTTCACTGTTATTTATTATAATGCACATCTATAGCAATTACCAGAAATCGTTTTTTTTTTAAACTTAAATGTAGAGTAATAAATGTATTGCGATGGGGTTGCCAAACCCATTAAGATTTTGTGTTGTCTACACGTTTCGGATTTTCTCATTATAGAAGAGTGTTTTGTTCTTTAAACGTTAGTCCGTCTGTCTTAAACAAGTCTTTAATGGCGACAGAAATGCTGAATGAAAATAAATTCTTTCCCAAGTCTCGATTAGTGAATCAATGTTACGTGAAAAACAGAACACTAATCTAATCACCGCTTGAAAGAAGAATAGGAAATAAAGCTAGAAGGAAATACGTCACCTGAAATAAGACAATTACATAAATAATGTAATACTATACTGATGATTGCTACATCTATTCTTTTCGAGAAATTTTAAAGCTGGCCAATTTAAGGAGGTTTATACAAATGCAAAAATTGTCGACCAACAACAGGCCAGAGGCCCAGCAAGGTTGGTCCAAAATAAATCTAATGCTTTACCAGTTTCCAATGACTATCAAGATTCTTCTTAAAATCTTCTACTCTTTTCGAATACACCACATAATCTGATAAAGCATTCCACTCATTGACAACTCTATTGTAAAAATAATGTTTTCTTACATCCCTTCTAAAGCATGTTTTATTCAATTTCTGATCATGTCCGGCTATTTAAGGTAAAACCTAAGCCATCCATGTCTCTCTGTTTTATGAACTTGAATAACTAATAAATCACCCCTAGCTCTACTATTTTCCAGGGAATACATGTTTAAAGATCTTTATCTGTTATCATAATCAATACTATATAGACCTTTAATCAGTTTTGTAGCCCTATGCTGAACTTTTTCAAGCTACTCTTATATCTTTTCTGAGGAAGGTAGATCAAAACTGAACAGCATATTCCAGATGTGGCCTTACCAATCCCCCATACAATGGCAAAATGATCTCCTTAGATGTGATACTTTTTCTAATATATCCCAACATTCGATTGGCTTTCTTACTTGCTTCAACACACTGTTTACTCATTTTAAAATCATTGCTCACCAAAACTTCTATATCTCTAACAAACTCACTATCCTGGATACGCAACAGATTTGACTATGTTGAATTATCATCGCACTAGTTACACGAAGGTTATTCGAGTCGAAATTTAAAACAACATTCAAATGACGAGCTGACTCGTGATTAGGCACCGAATGCAACTTTAAAGACATCATTCGCGAAGTCAGGACTTTAAAATCCTAATTCCTATTTAACGTGAACTCCCTCTACACGGGGTATTTTTCGTCTGACTTTTTGGCTGCACATACCGTTTATAGATCGGCAGTTATTTTGGCAATGCCCGGACCCAAACCTGGGAAATTGGCATGCCTGCCTTACGGACTAGGCTCCCCACCCCCGGCAGATTTGGAATTCCTTTTCAAATCACTGTAAAAGAATGAATTTGTTGATATCTTATTAATAATTGGTTCGCTGCCTATTAAAAAAACGATTTCACGACATACGTAATGTAATGACTTACCTAAGTTTGAAAAAGAATGTTTCCCAAAACTCTGAAATTCTAGATTTCGGCAATCATTTATTCCAAAATTACTGCCTTAAAGACTGAACTTAAAGACTAATATTGAAGAATATGTATAACTAAGAACGTTATATTAAGAAAAAACCCGTTCATTAACTAAATCCATGTATAAAAAAAATTAAAGCATCTGAAGTCCTCTTGGGCACTACACCATGTCGTGCTGCCATCTATGTTGTATATAAATTAGTAAAACCTTACCCTGTAGTTTTGAATTTTTTTTTATAATAGGAACCTGTCATTAGGTCAAATTATTTAAAATTCTCTTAATGTTGAAGAAATTTTATAATTAAACAAATTATTTTCGAAAAAAATTTCATCAACCAAATTAACTCTTCCCTAAAACATTAAACTATCACCAACAAGGTCCTAATGTAGTGCTGCCATCTATGGTGTATATAAATTAGTAAAATCTTACCCTGCAATTTTGACTAATTCGAACTACTTTTTACCTATATTTAATCTTTACCTCAAATTATTTAAATGTTGAGATTGTACAATTAAATATTTTTTTTAAATAAAATTTTACCATATTTCTAGTTGCCTAATAAAATTAGCTTTTCAACTCCACTCGTGCTCAACATGATCACTATTTAGGGCTGCCATCTATGTGTTTAAAAAAAAAACTTCCTTTTCCTTGCTTAAATTAATTCAAGTCGCACAACTTTTGTTGCTGCCATCTTGTACTTAAATAATACCAAATGTCTAGTGTTTTATAATAGGAAAAACACTTTATCGCCATTGGCTAAATTGTCAACCGTTCAATCCTTTAAATGCCAGCCTATAAATTCTTAGCCAAAAAAGATAATTTCTATACCGTCCGGGACCAGTTTTAATATATACCATCGGGTACTCAGATGGTCTTAAACGCACTACACCTTAACAAGAAAATTAAAAAATCTATAGAATCTGAGTAAGGTTTTGATTAACGAATAGATGGCGGGCTTGAGTTAATTATGACACTTATTATTTCACACGTTTAAAAAATCTTATCTGTGCTCCAACATTTGAAACCAAAATAAAATGCGTTCTGAAAAATTAACTTATACTATTATTTAGATATAGTGCCATTTTAAAATAAATGCTAAAGCGTTTATTTGCAAAGATTTGACATCCAACTGAAGTGACATGGTTTATTGTAAACCGTTTTGATACGATGTGCAGTATCGAAAAGTCGTAAGACATGCGTGTATAACATGCATGCCGTCAAATGTGACGTCAGGCTTATCTATCATAGAATATTTCCCAATGTAGACACACCACGAAAAACACAAACCTTTAACTTGATGGAATTGCAATTTTTAAAATACCTGCTGAACAGGCAGAGCCAGTGAAAATAGAAATAAAGATTGTTAGTTTATACGTAATTTAGTTGGACAAGTTTAAAATAATATTAGCTACGTCTTAATATCAACCTGATAATATCATCAGGTAATGATACTTTTCACTGGCTCCGACACTTGTGAAATAAGCAAACAGACATAAGCTATTTTATTACAAAGGCCAAACATTCCGCCCCATCATATAAAAAGAATAATGCATGTTTCACAATCCAATTATTCCCAATTATTGGGCTAGTTTGCAATTTGTCAAGTAGCCGTGAAGGGATCTTATGGTCCCAACCAAGAGTTCAGTTAAATTAACTTCTTGCTCCAGCTTGATTATTGCTTATTGGCAACAGACTTCGTAATATTAAACCACTGGTCAACCTGAAAAGTAAAAAAAAACACTGATATTATAAATAGGACATTACAGCAGCTGAAAAAAATATATTGCCCAAAATTTAATTCATTCAGCCACTATTCAACATGTGAAGAGTACAGGGGGAAAACCCTTTCATCGGCTGGGAATCTGCCCGTTTAGATGTCTGCTTGGAGATCGGAAACAGATTTATACCTCGGTTCTTCCGCGGTTCAAGCGTCAGACTAGTGTCTGGCGTGGATCTCTATCATAGAAATAGTAAACCTGTGGGCTGCGTGATACCAAGGCAAAACTGGTTTCTTCACCAGTTTAGGCGACGACTTGCTATCTATGCCAAGCAGGCAGATTCCTAGTTAATGAAGAAGTTCTTCCTGGTACTCTTCATTTAGAATGAAATTGATCAACAAATGAGCACAGTTTAAGTAGATGGGGAAACCCCTAAGGAGTCGTCCTCGTATTAAATTTGGTCAAACCTCTGAACTTAAACCAGAACAGCAAAAAGCTTAACAGGCTGCTTACATAAACGTTAAACAATCAGTGTTCAAGACTGTCACTAACTTCATTTTTCAAGCTGGGTCCAAAAACAGACTTGCTTTAAAATAATTTAATGATTAAAAAGAAATAATAAATGTTATTACATTTACGATGTTACTGTGAAATTTGTGACCATGTGAAATTTGTTTTAAAAAAATACTTGTTAGAGTCTTTCCTGAGTTAAGGTTTCAACCTTCGAGAATCTTTAACTTAAGCGTTCAATGATTAAATTTATTTGTCTTTAAACATTAAATTTTCTGCGCATAAAATTGCACTTAAGCTTTAAACATATTTTGCTCATCAGGAGACAAATTAGAATTTTTACGAAAAATTGGGATGTTCCAGCAACTAACTCATCGTTAATCGGCTTGAGAATCTCAAATTTGTCGTAATCGGGATATCCATCGCAAGTCATCACCGCTTCCTTATGGTTCTACCTTATGTGGTGATGTTCCTGATTACAAGTCTTCTAAATAATTTGAATAGATTTACTTCCCTTCAACTACAAAGACTGGATTAAAACTTATTACCGTACCAACGAATCAATGGTAAAACATTAAAAATATTTAATTAAACTAAGCAGATGAAATCAGATAGATTTATATATATTAAACTTAATTATTTAGATAAGATATTATTTAAGCTTTTTATGACGTGACATCATTTTCTTTCCAAAATATATCATGCCTCGTCCCCCTTGTTGTGTTTTATTAGATAAGAGTGCTTCTTTGTATTGAAAATACAACACAGGTCATGCAAAAATTATAACTTTGCGGGAGGGGACAAAATTTTTTTTTAGTAGGGATAAGTAAGGAATTACCTTCTCTTTTTTTTTTTTTTTTGTTATAGGGCACGTAAATTGTACCAATTATAATTTTTTAAATAAAGGAACAATAACTTAAAGGTTTGTTCTTTTATACCATCCAAGTGAAAATTCCATAAAAATTTTTTTAAAAAAAACTACATGCAATCAAGCATGGACACGGTTTCAAACGGTTTGTAACATTTTTTGAGAATTAGCCATATCCGCTCTTGATATTATTTTGACTGAACATTTAAAAAAAATTTAGTACAATATTTACCTACAAGAACTGAGAAGTTTGAAAACTGTCCTTATTTTGTCCAACAAGAGCAACCTATTAAGCGATAATACAATTTCAAAATCATGTTGTAAAGGTCGAATGACTTAGTTCAATTGAAGGGAGAATACGAGTATAATATTCATACACACTGCTTATTTTACCAAAATATTAAATAGAATGCCCGTGGTGAGAAATTATACATTAATCAATTCAATAATATATGAAGGGCCTAGTTAGAAACTCACATTTTCCAAAGTATAACTAAGATATATGGTCCGGCAAGATTTTAGGTGACTTAACATTTGTAGATTCCATTGGCCGAAAATGGCAATGGCCGAACCCTACATCTTAGTTATACTTTGGAGAATGTGAGGTTTTTAACTAGACCCTTTATATGAAGAGTACTACAGGGGAAGAACCCCTTCATTGCATAGGCATCTGTGGCGAAGATAACGAGTCATCGGCTAAACAGGTGTGAAGAAACCAATTTTGCTTTGGTTCTTATCATAAGGCGCACGGGTTAACTTTCTATGATCGAGATTCATGCCAGAAATAGTCTGACGCTTGAGCCGGGGAAGAAACAAGGGAGAAACTGGTTTCCCATCGCCACTGCTCGCCAAGCCTACATAGATACGGACAGATTCACGGTCGATGGAGGTTTGTTCCCCCCCCCCCCCCCCCCTGTACTCTTCACATGTAGACTGCAAAAACATGACGATTCAGTCTGTTCAAAACCAACACAGAAACAGATTACTCATGTGACGATCTAATCTCATTACTTGACCATACGGGTCTAAACTACTAGGTGTACTTGGCTGAGTTTAAGTTCTTGTATTGGCAAATGTTTTTGAGCCATTTTTTTTTGTTACATATCTAATATAAAATACATCTATACTAATAACAGCAAAACATTCTACAAGGACTAAAATATCCTTGTTTCTTATTACTTAAATACCCACTGAATTTTTTACCGAAAAAAAAATATTTTTAATAATGACTATCACTTAGAACAGCCTTCCAAAAATCCTTCCTTAAAAAATTCAAGATGGCGGAATCCGCCATATTAGATTTTTTCACTTTAATTATATTTGATCTATATTTAAACACAAAAATATTTATATTTTAGGTATATTTTTATATATTTTGTTACTATAGAATAATAATTTGAAAAATAAAAAATTCAAGATGGCGTTATCCGCCATATTGGATTTTTTCACCTTTAATATAAGGCTATATCCATTTAACCTAAATTAAAAATTATTTTTATTTTAGTTCTTTCTTTACTTTGATTTCTATTTTAGTTTCAATGTGTAGATTATAAATTTAGAAGATACTTTTTAGCAAAAATTGAGTTTTTAATTTTAAGATGGCGTTTTCCTCCATATTGGATTTTACTCTCCGATTCATTTTTGGCGTTGTTTTTGGCTGAAATCGATAATTCTTTCTTTTCTAGGTGTACTTGGTGATAAAGAATTACTTAAAATTTTAAACAATCCAAATTCAAGATGGCGGCTTCCGCCATCTTGGATTATTCAACCTGTAATATTACGTGATCCATTGGCCCGAAATTTAAAATTCTTTCTACTTTCGTTGTATTTTTTAATAAAGAATGGCTTAAACTACATAAATGTTTAACAATTGAAACGTATATAAATTTATTATAATTCAAAATGGTGTCTTCCGCCTTATTTGACTTTTTACTGTTAGTATTAGGCGATATATTGGCCCGAAAGTAAAAATTCTTTCTATTTTACTTGTATATTTTGCATAAAAATACTTTTAAATCATGCATTTTGAAGGAAAAAATATTAAATATGACGTTTTTCGCCATATTGGATTTTGTCAATTTAAATATTTTGCTATTTATTAAGGCAAAATTACTAAACATTTTTTTAAAACCTTTCTCATATAAAATACTTCCTCTTTTCAAACAAGATTACTGTTACACTACAAACCACAAGGTTGCTTAGGCATGCATCCTCTAAGTACCCCTCACCCTCACATCAGGGGTAAGGAAGTTTTCCCCCGAGCGAGCCCATAAATCCACGTAATGGCTTGGACTTGCGGAGATCTCGTTGAGCGGCAGCTCGATTTCAGTATGCAGCATTTCTCATTTACTTTGGTAACTTTTCACCGATTTAAAAATTTCTGCTAAAGATCATATCTGCCCAAAGAAAATTTATTCAATTATAATAGCATTAGTTTTTGTAATGTTAAGACTAAGGAAAAATCTTTTGGGAATTTTTTGTATAAAAAATTCCAGGCCAATTACATACAGTAATTATACTATGCACTTTTCATAACAGAATTTTGTTGGGGTTGATACAATTGAAAAAAAATACAACAAACTAAAACACTTAAAAAAATTTATATAGAACTGAGAACCAAAAACTTGAATTTTCTGTACTGTAAACTAAATAATTGACTTGCGGGACACCTGCATTGTCGAGAAAAAAAATATATGTGAACCGTCTATTTAATTTAAAACGCTAAAAAATATTTTAGCTTTTTGTAAGTTTAGTAAGAATGCAACCGTATGAGGGTGCAGAATATCGTCAGATATACTCCGATAATATTTTTATCATAGTGATGGTGACATTCCGATTGCGTTAGGTTGAATTATCGTTACACTAGAGCAACACGAGGGCTATTGGCAACGAGCGTCGCAGTTTAAAACCACAGACAAGGGATGAGCCTACACCTGAGTAAGCACCCAATCGTACGCGGCGTGGGGACCTTGGTGCATATTTAACGTGCACTACCTTTACATGGGGGTGTTAGGACATTTTTTGGCTGCACGGTCCGTTTATAGGTCAGAAATTATTTCGGTGGTGCCTGGACCCGAACCTGAGACATTTCGAAAGCTAGGCAAGCACCTTAACCGACTGGGCTCCCCAGCCTTATGTACTGTAGGTGTGGGAACAGCTGAGGATCAGATTCATTTGAGAAAATAAAAACTGAGTCACTACATTATATAATTCTATTCTATATATTTAAAGATCGTACTAACAGTTCATAAGGGTAATGGAGTAACAGTAGCTTATCACTTGAAGCTCAGTTATTTTGACTGTTATTGTCTTTAGCCTAGATTTCTTTGTTTTTGTTAGAAATTGTCACGTTTCCGAAATAAATTTTTTTTACTGGGAAGATCGTTCGTATCAAAGTTTATAAGGTAAAAAGAGGGCCATGCCATATGTTACATGCATCTCTTTCTGTATGTATTGTAGTCATCAGGGTAGAATACAGACGTACGTGAGTACACAGTATATGAGAAAAATATTTAACTTCTGCAGAAAATTCCAGGTCATTAAAAAAAATCTGTTTCTATATTTTTGGAAAAGGAAGAGTGGATGCATCCTCAAGGACTGGAAGGTATCCAAATGTGTTGATACGCACATGGGTAAAAACTACCCTCCTATACCTTTTCTGAATATATAAACTATTGTAAGAAAATAACAACTTACTAAAAATAGCCAAACGATTAGCTTTATCATTTTTCTGCGCAATTTCTATTGTATACAATTTGTGTTTTTAATAATTTATAATAAATCCATGATAACCTACGGGGTAAAAAAGTTATTAATATTTTTGCAGCATATTTTTAATCCAAAACTTGTGTATGCAGAATTCGTTATTTTTTTAAAACTTGTCAGTTTATGGAACTCGGGTAGACCTAAAAAAATATTTACAATATCGCCGATCAGCACCAGATGTAAATGGGGTTCAAAATACATTGCTTCCAGGAAATGTCAGACAAGGACTTTGAACCAGACAGCAAATGAAACAAGCAAAACTTTTAGCTGTTTTATTTTGCAATATTATTTAATAAAAAAAATGTCTAATTAATTAACAAGGCAGTTCTGATCACCATACTTCCTTACTTATTTGTAACATACACTGTTAAAACTCAAAGTGACAAATGGGGGCTATTTTTCACCCCGGGGTGAAAAGGCAGTTCTGTTTGGAACCTCAAGCTTTGAATCACCTTGGGTCGATTAATATTAAGCTTGTGGATCACCTAGAGATGTCATTCTGGCACCCCTATGGGTGAATGGAGGGGTCTTGCTGACAAGACACTGCCATTCACTCCAGGAAGTGCCAAGAGTCACCTTCAGTTTTAAAAGTGCAGGTATTGCTTTAATTGCTGCAATTCATTAAAAAAACATTCATTAAATAAATCATTTAACGTTTGTACGTTTGAAAAAAATGTTTGGGGTTGCATAAAAAATTAAAATTTTAACAGTTTGCAAGTGATCAATTAAGTTTACTTTAGAAAAAAAAGAGCATTAAAGAAAAAGTTATGTAAATAAAACTTCTTTTACTCAAATTTTTATTTGGTTAAATACAATGAACTAGCACGCAACACCAACATTTTAGACATCAATATTTTGTGCAATGTAAGTTATTTTATTAGTCAATTGCAACAATGTTATTACTTTCATTAAAAAAAAATTTTGGAGGGTTTTTACCGAAAGATTTTCGGGAAATCTCATTTTTTAAGAAAGCAGGACTTATTTAGATATCTTGTTCAGCAAACCATGCGTTAATTACTCTTAATATTTTTTTTTATCATATTTAATTCTTAATTATTTGCAATGGAACTTTCATTTTTTTAATCTGAAATATTTATATTAAATAAAAGTACTTAAATGCATTTTTTTTTTTAAAAATGCCAATTTTCAGTTAAATTTTGAAGTACAATTTTCTCGGATTTAATGCGAAAAATTTAAAACATCGTAAAAAAATGGTGAAAAGTTTGTGCCCAATAAATTTTTAAATAATAAAACCAAACAAGCAGCGAACACAATCTTTCAAAATAATTTCAATTAGTGAATCCCATTTCCCTTCATTTTTGATAAATTAAACAAATTAATAAGAAGCTGATAATTAAGAACAGTGTCTGTCCATTTGAACAGTGTAAAGTTGCAATACAACAAGGAAACATGTTTACGCTATACCACGCGATCACTCAAAATTTCCCTACAAATAAACAATATACTTCAATTTTTTTTAATTAATTGTATTAATTCATTAAATTAATTGTAATTAAGTTAAATGTTTACATCGGAAAATTTTCTAAATTCGTCTAAGCATAAGATGTTGATATAAGTATTTTGATGAAAATTGCTATGAGAAGGATGTGAACGAAGAAGATCTTCAAAGTGTAATGGTGGATTTTGGATTGTTCACCGTTTACCACCAAAACACTCGACTATAACCTTGCACGGGTGCTAGATGCTCTTTTGTTTTCCTTTGCAGCACCCCAGAAGGTGAAAGGAGATCTTCCTAGAGTAATGGTGGAGTTTGGATTGTTCGTTTACCTCTATCACATTGGACAACCTTCGTGCTGTGTATGCTTATTTTCTTTTGCTCTTTGTAGCACCATGGAAGGACGATGTGACTGAAGGAGATCTTTCCAGTGTAATGATGGAGTTTGGATTTTTCGTTTAACTCCATTACACTATACTACCGTCATGCTACTTTTGTTCTTTGCAGCATATGGAAGGACGATGGGAACGGAGGAGATATTCCCAGTGTAATGGTGGAGTTGTGATTGTTCGCGTTTACCACCAACACACTCGATTATCTTCTTGCAGGGGTGCTGGATACGTTTTTTTTCTTCTCTGCAGCACCATGGAAAGGCAATGCGAATGAAGGAGATCTTCCCAGTGTAATGGTGGAGTTGTAATTGTTTACCTCCATCATACTGGACTACCTTCATGCTGTGGTGCTGGGCAGTGGTGGCGCTAGGAATAGCCCGACGGGTGGGCTGGCGTACCCCGACGGGGGGGGCTTCAGTATAATTTTTAAAAAAAAGTTTTTTTTAACATATTCATTCTCGAATTTGTCCCAAATATAACCTACAATCAACATCAAACCGTGAATACTTCGCAAGGTTATTATTAATATTCAAAAATGAAACAAAAAACGCAATTCATCAAAAAATTTAGAAATCGGTTAATACTTTTGTTCAATTATAAAATTCTATTTCAAACTTTTTTAAAGCTAAACGCGCTACTATACAGATTTGAGATTTCTTTTTCAACTGGATACAAATCCTCAAAAATGTCCACAAAACAAACAGTAGGATGCCTTGACAAATCATTTTTTAGGGTTGCACATTTTGACAAAAGGGGTACAAACATGGACTCTGAAATTTTTCCAATGGGCTAAAAACATCTAAATTTACATGTTTTTAGAAGTATGAAGCCTTATTTGCCTAATTTAGGCTAAAATTACAACATATTTTTTTGCTGTAAGTATTCCTTACGTGTTGGTAAATTCAGCTAGTGCTGATTCCTCTACAAAACTGTACAGGTATTGGACGACAAAATCGAGGTGACCCTTATAGTCTAGGATTCTTCCAGATTATTATTTTTTTTGCATCATTATCTCCAAAATACCGTGGTAGTTGGACACATGGAATGAGAACTATTAGAATATGAAGAATTAAAGGATTGGAATCTCTGTTGAAGTTGGCTTTGACTTGAGCTTCCCATCTTATGCCCATTTTGAAAAAGTTTCAAATATTTTAATTATTTAAAGGAATAGTTGTTCAAATCATTTAATGTACAGTCTATTATTCTTTGAAAGCTGCATGATCTAAAAGAGCTTCAATACCGTCTAACTCTTCAAATCTATAGGAGCTAATTGAAGAATATCAGTTTTCTTTGCTTTTTATATGACCTTTATACAAACGAAATTTATACTTAGCACAGGCGAGGCTCCATTAGCCTAGACTTCCGGGAGTTTCGCACATTGCTTTGCTTTTTCAGAAAAAGATTTGCGGTATTTGAATGCTCTATAACGAGAGCTTTTATGATTTTATAAACTTCTATCTTTCCACTAGCCCTCAGTCATTTATGTTGCATAAGTTTTGGCTTCTAGAGTGACTTTTGATCGTTAAACGTAAATTTTCCTTTGTTTTGACCGTTCCTACTTTCGAGAAAATCAGGTGATGGACTGATGGTCGTCCTAAATTATTATTTGCAAAAAAATGGCACAAGAATTTCCTCGTCAATCTATCTTATTTTTTTGCAAAGAAAATTTAGCTTTATTCTATGTACGGTTGTTCATCTCAAAATTTCATTTTAAAGGATTTTTTTAAATGTTTTAAATTTATTTTGATTTTAAGGAAAGATTCATCCGGAAATTTGTCATTTTTTTCTAGTTCCAAAAATTGCAATGTATTATTGAAGGATAATTTTGGAAGCAATCTTGAAAATATTTTGTAGAATTTCTCGCTTTTTATCGACGATATATGACTTACTTCAGAACCTTAAATGGGAGAATTTTCCCTGAATGTTGCAGAGAGTTTAGGAAACGTTATCCTTTTATCGAGCACAATGCGCTTAAAGTTGAGTTTGGCTGTAATACACCAAATAAGGTTATTGTTTATTATTAAGCTATGATTGTATATTATTATGCTATGATTGTATATTATTATGCTATGATTGTATATTATCAAAGCTATGATACTAGCTGGGCATTATTTTACTTTGATTAATTCATACAAGTCATTAAACTTAGTGTTATTTAAATGTTTAGTAAAAAAAGCCATAGGTACTTATTATTTGCACTTTGACAATTGGGAGTAAAAACAATTAGGATATACATATTTTGTATTTAAAAAAACGTACAAGATTTGAAAGCAATTTTGAAAACAACATTTTAAGGGATTTCAAACTGCATGCATTTTTTACGTGCCGAGACGAGCACAAACAACAAATTTGCTGCTATTTAATTTTAACACAATAAATATCAATAATCGAGGAATTCATTCTTTTAAAATTGAAATATATATATTAAAATGCTTCCGAAAAATCAAATAAAATTAATTGAGGTTAAACATACCACAAGTAGTCTGTTCCTTTACATTCTTCATTCCTTACAAAAAAAACAAATCTTTTAAAAGTGCACTAAGTAAATCCGTTCTGAAGAAAACTCTTAGTGGTAATGAACCTTCCTACGAAGGTCAACTATGCACCCCCACGACAAGTTCCCCGAGGCCATAAATTTGTTAGCAGTGTGACATATGATACTAGCTGGAAACTCAAAAGAACGTCCTTTTTTGTTTTTGTTTTTCCCAGCTTTTAGAGGGTTTCTACAGCTACACCCCCACTGTTTGGGGTGGTGGGATGATAAAAAGAGAAATTACATTTCGTCGCTCAGTGGTATGCACTCAAGGTCAATTGAAGAAGGGTACGAACCACGACTGAGACGACAGTTTTAGAAAATGCGAAACAGTGTTGAATTTTGAAACGGTTAAAAGGTTTTTTTTTCCGACGCAAATTTTTCCGATATCATAAGTTAGTTTTACCCCGACGAAGTTTAAAATTTCCCCGGCGGGGGGCTAGCCTTGCCCGACAAGGGGCTGGAGCCCCCCTAGCCCCTCTGCTGCCGCCGCCCCTGGTGCTGGGTATGCTTTTTTAGTTCTTTGCAGCACCACAGAAGGACCACGTGAAAGGAGATCTTCCCACTGTAAAGGTGAGTTTCGATTGTCCGTTTACCTCCATCACACTGGACTAACTTTATGCTGCATTGTTTGATACGCTTTTTTTGATCTTTGCAGCACCTTAGAAAGACGATGTGAATAAAGGAAATCTTCCCAGTGCAATATTAAAGTTGTGATTGTTCGTACCACCAACACACTCGATAATCTTCTTGCAGGGGTGCTGGATATGCTTTTTTTTTTGTTCTTTGCAGTACCATGGAAGGACGATGGAAATGGAGATCTTCCAAGTGTAATGTTGTGATTGTTCGTACCACCAACACACTCGACTATGTTCTTGAAAGGGTGCTGGATACACTCTTTTGTTCTTTGCAGCACCATGGGAGGCCGATGATTTTTTTTAATATGTATTGAAAAACTCAAAAAAATCAGATTAAAGTTAATCTAGTAAAAATTACCAAACATTTAAATTTCTTCTCTTTCCAAGTTAAATCATTGCGTAGATGGTGTTTTTTATACACACAAACTATACCAAGTAAATTTAAGCATATTGCGATGCTGTCTGTCTTACCCCATAGCATTTCCAACAATTTCTCAGTTTTGTCCAATAATTTCTCCGTAACTAAACATGCATGTCATAATGCCACTATTCATCCTACAATTGTGTTTTTTTTAGCACAAACCATCTTCATAAACCTATCTAAGACTGAGCATTACAAAATTCAAGATCATGTAAAAGAAAACAAAATTATACACAATTTGTCATCGGTTGAACAAAAGTTTAAACCATTGTTTTTCAAGCACTTTGGGTTATTAACAGATTTTTTGAGAAAAAGTACTTATCTAATCCCAATAATTACTCAGAGCATTGGTGAATAAGCAATGGGAATATTTCTTATGATGCCACGCTCTCCATACTGTGATTTCATTGTTTTTCTTGTTTTCTTTGACAAAGTGTTGAAACAAGCCCGTTAACAAATTGTGGTTTGTTGGACGCAAAAAATTATTATGCATTATGGTTGTTGGGCTCTCTGTCCAATAATTACCCAGATTTTCAGTGTCCAATAATTTCCCCGGGTCACCTTATTTTTTTATTTAGTATTTAAACTCGACACATATCACACTAAAATTGGAATGGTGAAGCCGTTTTTTTTAAAAAATATTTCTTGATCTTTATTAATAAGGCTACAAAAGAAATCCGTATGTTTTCTGCAATGAAAACACAAAACTTCAGACGATTTTCATAGAAAATATTTTTGCTAGTATGGAAGTCTTACGGCGCATAGTACGATATATGTTACGATGAAAGTCCAAACTTTGTTGATTGCTGATAATCACCATATGATAAATGTCGAAATATTCAAAGTAAAAAAAAAACTTTGAAAGGGATGATCCTTGTCATAGAGCTAACGTATTAATTTTCAAATCTCAACTTCTCCGAAAGTATTGCTTTGCCATGTAAGAATTTTTCAAAAGTATGAGAATCGTCATGGCAATAAATAAATAAAAAAAATTAAAATATCATTTCTAGATATTTTGTTATTTGAAAGTTTTAAAAATACCCAAAATATATTTTAAAGATGACTTCACTATTTTTGAATTTTATCAATTAATTATTAAATAACCCAGATGCTATTTTTCTTTAAAATTTGTTTTACTTTGATGCTATGTCGATTCTTATGTCGTGTGAAAAAATGTTGTTCGGCAAACGTTCTTGTTTGTACGAAATTATTATAAACTTCGTTACTTTCGCTACATTAATCATTGGAGGAAGCTAAAGATCATCTGGTTGCACAATACTACTCTCTCCTAACTAACTACGGACGTTGTTTATAAATAATTATCTGGTATTTGCGGACTCTCAGATTCTTAGCAATATTTATAAATGTATTTTTCCCACAAAACCTTATCCACGAGATCTGTGCAAGCTAGCTAATAAAGTAGACTAACTGATCATTCTTACACTTTTTTTCTGAACAGTTGTTTTATAAAAAGATTAATTATTGAAAATATAAATAATATTAAGAGTCTCTACCTTTTTCCTTACTGTGTCCAGAAAAATAATGATTCTCCCACGAAGTTTACGCAGTTGAACAATTTAATTTCTTAAGTAAAATGTGATACTATGCGGCTATAAAAATAAGGGTTGAATTGATCATTTTTGTACACGAATCACATTCAGTTACCTTGTTTCAATTTTTAAGCTAATGGAACCTGTAGAATATGAATGTAAGGACTAGCAGTTTAATACCCATCTTTCGCACAGAACAACAATATTTATAGCTCACTTTGTAGTCAAGTACTCATATTTGAAGTAAAAACAACATTTTTGATCACGAATTTACACTCAGCCCTTTTGACGTGCTATTTGGCGACTTTGGTCATTTGAATAAGTATGCAGCGTAAACATTATCTTCTAAACATGAATACTTTGCTGCAATTTATAACGTATTGCAACAATATTACAAAAATCAGTAAATCAATGCAAATAAGAAATTTTTACAGCATGATTATATTAGCTATTAATATTAAAAATCTACATATTTGACGTACATATACACACGTACCGAGTATGTTGAATGTGGTGTGGAACTTGATCAAGGAACGTTTAAAATAAGCGAAGTTTTTCTGTGAGTTCTATTCCCTCAAGGTGAGTTACTTAATGTACCAAGTTTCTAGAGTTCAACAGCTAGAAACTTGGTACATAAGCTTCCAGATCCTGGTACAGCAAAAAAAAAAAAACAATTGAAAATGGTTATTATTATTTTTTGCTACAAGAACATAAGGTATTCGATAAATCATTGTTTAATTTCATTTAAACACTATATCTCCGAAAGAAATCAATCTAAAAACTTAAACATTTGATATGTAGGTCTTACTTAATGTTATTATTTTCCCATCCTTCACTTTCTTTATTTTAATACAAATCATACAATTTTGTTTAAGTTTTATAAAAATAAAGATGAAATTTAAGTATTCCAATCACAACCTCGTCGGAGATCGGAGATCGAATTAGAATTCGCAGCATCGACGCGTAGCGTCCTTTCTGCACATCGAAGATATCCCAAAAAGGGGCGAAATTGTTCAGGTTTCAGAGAAGCCGCAAGGCTTGTAGAAAATAGCGATGTAGGCCACCTAAGGGGCAAGCATGGACAGCAGAATCTGCATCTTGTCTGCTTTGTTGGTGGTTGCTGCCAGGGCAGCTGCATTCTGTTTGAAGGCTTCTAAGTCTCCGAAGACGTCAGCGATGGCGTCTTTGACGGTTCTTAGAGCGGCCAAAAGGGAGGCAGGATCCTCTGCACTCTGGAGGCGGGGCTTTGACTGGTGCTGCCTCCTGGCGGCACTTTCAGGAAGCTCCCTGTTTGGAGGCTTCGGACGGCCCGGGCAGGTCGCCGAAGAGCTAGGGTGGGGGTTTGTTTGTCTTCTCTGGAAGGGCAGGTGCGGGAATCGTGGCCGAGGCCGCAATAACGGCATCTGGTTTCCATGTGGCAATGGCTGCTAACGTGGCCGTAGTTTTGGCACTTGTAGCATTGCGGGATCCTCGCAACTTTCCTGTATGGCTCGAAGGAAACCTTCTTGCCCAAGAGGTTGTTTTGCTGGTAAATTGCCTTGAAGTTGCCCGTACGAACAACAAGGACTTGGAAAATAGGGAGTGGGGCTTTGGTCCGGGCTTTCGTCAGCTGGGCCACCCTGTTGATGATGTATCCTTCCGCGACAAGTGCGGCGGAGATTGACTGAGGATCGGTTTGTCGGGGTGCCCTTGATAACCGTCTTGATGAAGGAGTGTGTGCGATGTGAGTGGCGGAAGTACCCTTGCTTCTCTAGGTTTGGGTGCCTTCTAGAGGTTTGGGTGCCGCCTGGAATTGGGCATCAGGGGTCTTATTGTCAACCGCCTCCGGGAATTGGGCATCCGAATTTGACTTGACCTTCTTGGCCGCCGGGACATCCGTGTTTCCCTCCTGGGACCGGGCATCCGAGCTTACCTCCGGGAATGGGGCATCCGGGGTAGCAGTCCCTGTCGACGGGAATTGGGCATCCGACGGCAGCTCCATGGACTCGGCCAAGGGCATGAACTTGTTAAAAGTGGGGATGTTGGCCTGGAATTGGGCATCAGGCGTTTTTAAATCAACCGCCTTCGGGAATCGGGCATCCGAATTAGGCTTGATTTTCTTGGCCGCCGGGACATCCGTGTTTCCCTCCAGGGACCGGGCATCCGGGCTTCCTCCGGGAATTGGGCATCCGGGGGTTACAGTCCCTGCCGTCGGGAATTGGGCATCCGACGGCAGCTCAATGGACTCGGCCAAGGTTTGGGAGACGGGGATGTTCGCCACGGCTTGCGGCTCATCATCGGTCTCCATCAGTGGTGGACCTGGCACCGTCTCCACGGCCACGGCTTGTGGCTTTGGGAGCACATATGTTTGAAGGAACGCTGCCAACTTCTCATGGTCCTCCGCGGTAACGGGCTGGCCGCTATGAAATTTTCTGCACAAGGCCTGCCACTGGTCACAACCTCGTAATTGCTTAGACTTTGCAATATATTTAGTTGTTTGGCATGACGTCATTTTTGACGACACTATTTCTTACAAAAAACCATCTGACCCTGTTGATGCTTTGGTCATCTTCTTCATTCCCGTCCCCGCCCCCCCGTTACTGTGGGGCAAACAGACCTACGTTTCTCTTAGTACGCACTTAGTTTTAAGGTTTGCTGCGTTTGTTTATCGGGATTTTTTCATAGTAAATTTCAAAATACCTGCATTTTGCGGAATAGTTAATGGTGGTAATAGATCAAACTAAGATCGAAAGGCGTTTTATACTACTTATTTCAGATGAAATTTTAAATCCTACTTCATAGTGCGGCAAATTTTTTAGGTTTGAACACATAAAAAAACATACGATTTACAAATGTTAAGGTCTTCTAGAAATATTTATTGCTCTTTGAAAAATACCCTAATCCTACCACATGAAACAGTACATGAAAATACATTTTAATTTTTAAAAAATATTTCTTTGTATTCCAAAATACTGATAACTAAATTTCCTACTTAATAAATCCAATCCCCTGTGCAATATAATGCTAGATATATTTCTTTCAAACTAAAACTGAATTAAAATAAATGGATCATAAGTAGTGTATAATGTATATACTTTTAAACAGTTTTTTTTTTCTATAAAGTTTCATTAATAAATAAAACGAATTAAAACTGTTGTCCTAGTTCTCCGATTAAAATTCGAATAGTTAATATTTTATACACAACTATAATCAGTCACAACTCACAATAATCCATAAACAACACATCCGGAAAATTCTGCACTTGTATCATTCTTAGATAAAGCATATGGATCCTATACCATTATATCAATGAAATTTTCTCCAAATACCTTTCCTTAAGATATTTATTCATAATCCGATAATATTCTGTAGTCTTTTTAAAAGCGTAATTCTTTAAAAAAAAATTAAAAAAACAACAAGCGTTCAACAAACGAGTTCGTAGTGAAAACGCTGGTGTCTCTTGTATTTGTTTGCCCCACAGTATCATTACTATGGCCTTGCCAGATGCAGTTTGCTCTGAAAAGGCACTATTTGCAACAGCTCTATTTCCTGCCGAATTTGTAAAGTGAGTAACTCTTGAAATAAATTTTTTGCAGAAGCATAACTTTTTTAATTTGCTGTAGAGAGGCGGAAAATTGTTTCTACAAAGTATTATTCAAGATAGATTTTGTGTAAAAAATGTGTTTTCAAAAATATGCTGTATATACATTTTTCAAAAAAAAAAAAAGTTTTTATATTTTGTTCATTTTTTGGCATTAGTCGAGACGCAAAGTTTTATCAACAATACTTGTTTATTCGCAATAACAGTATATACATATATTATTGCATTTTGAAATATAAAATATACTTTTTTGTGCAATAAACTTATTAATTTTGATATCATTTTGGAAAAATTTATGTTTCATTATGTATGTCAGATAACATTCATACAGAAAAGGAAAATGAACTTAGTGCGACACGGCGGCTGAGTGATGTGTTGATATTGATATCCTTCTTTATTTAATTTGATATTGATTTATTTCAATACCAAAATTGCAAGTATGTAGTAATTACTTGTTTTCTTTAAAAAAGTTGGCGAACGGTGATTTCTTTGTGTTTATTTTGTGTATAATTCACTTGCTTGATGAATGATTTTAACTGCACAATGTGTTATAACAACAAATTTTTACCGATATGTGCATTTGGGGAATTTCTTTGCTTTTAAAGGATTAATATCTTTTTAACGTTAACATTAGTCATAATTCTTATCATACAACTCTGTCAAAAGTTATACCATGTAAATTTATCATAAATTTAGCATCAAAACTAAAACTAGCTCATTGTATGTACAATGAAGTTTAATTCATTTAATGAAATAACTAGAGAGAAATGTTGGCTAAAGTATACATCAGCGCCCGGGTTTGGCGACAAGTCAAAAATTGTCGCCAAGTCAAAATGACAACAAACTTGGCGCCAGCCAAGTCCGTTGCAATCTTGAAATGACAACAAATACTTATCAAATATATTGACGGGACCGAAAATATCCACCAAAAAGACCCGGGGAAATATAATTAATTAATACTATGGCATTAATGATCGAAGCGATCTTTGACAAAAATAACCAGAATTTTACAGTTTGTTTCACAATCAACATTAATTAAAAAATAACCGTACAGTAAATCTCTACTTTAAAAAAGCATTAAAAATGATCCTTTTGAAAACTAAAACATTTATTACATGCCAGGAAAAATAAGCAAATTCTACCACGATAATAAAAAACGTGGATCATAAACCAGAAAAAAAAAAAATTTAATATCAAAAATATAAAAAATGTAAATCTCTACCTTAAAAAAGCATTAAAAATGATCCTTTTATAAACTAAAACATTAACTACATGCCAGGAAAAATAAGCAAATTCTACCACGATAATAAAAAACGTGGATCGTAATACTACAAGTGCCGAAAAAAAATTAAAACTAATCATTTTAAATAGTTAAACATCGAATTAAAAACCGATCTGCACAAAAAACTTGACTTTTAAATAAAAACAATTAAGATTTAAATAGATTAAAAAATAAAGATTTAGATTCACATGCACTGTTTTACCGTTGCGAGTCGGTGTCGAGAAAAAATTAAAACATGCAAGGTTGCCGAACTTCAGGTTTTTTGGCGGAAAAACAATAGGAAAAGTTGCTAAAATTGGCGAATTTGGCGGTTTCGCCAAATTTTCGTCGCCAATGGTTGCAGTAAAACTGAATTTGGCGGGGTTGCCAGATTGGCAAAAAAAATTGCCGGGCGTAGATGTATACTTCAGAATGTCAAATTGGCTATCATGCAGCACCCTTCCAGTTCGAAAAACGGTCTCCTTAGGCAATTTTAGTTTTCGATCTTGTAGTACAGTTAAAAATATGGAAAATAAGTGACTTTTGAATTTTTCAAAAATCCAGAATTATTTAGATAGGTTAAAGTTATGCAAAGCGCTTAGATTTGTGGACAATTCAAAAATTGTCCACAAAAAAGAAAGTTATTTAAATAACAGATTTATTATGTCTTGATAATCTTACATAAATGTATATTTTCTTTGTTATAATAGATAAAATATAAATATAAACCTTTGCATATAAATATAATAAATATAAAGTTTGTAAAATATATAAATATAAAGTTTGCGAAATAAATAAATTTAGCTCTGAATTTACAGTAGGATACAATAAAAATTAGCTTGATTTTGTTCAAGATATTTGTTAAAATTGTCCTCAGCAAATTTGTTATATTAAAATGTCCTCATCCTCACCACTGTATAAACTTCTTTCTTTTGGCGATTCCATGCAGAATTTCACTTTTTGTAGTGTAAGTTGGGTGTTAAAAGTGGTTATAACTACAACTTTTAACATAGATGATGAAATTTTTAGATGAATAGTTGATCTGCACTCTGCACGAAATCCAATGATGTCACATATAATGATTTGGCATTATATAATGATTGCAGTTCTTGGGCTCTGCGTAATCCCAAACAATTGTCTTGTTATTTTTGTAGCTCTGGTTCAATCCAAGTTGGACCAACCAGAGTATTTTTTTCCCGATGAAGTGTCCTAGAGTCGTGAATAGCTTGAATGTTGAGTTGGAATAAGCCTGAATAACCGGGGTTTTCCAAACCAAAGTCTTTGTTAAATCCAATGAAAAAAGAAGGGAAAGGATTTTTAGGAATTTTTCTACTTCGGCTGCAATGGGGTCTCTAATGTTAGATTTTTTTAGTTAATAAAAAATGGAAGGTCAGCTTATACAGGCTTTATATATTCAGATTTTATTTCAGTAATTACCAGTCTGGAATTTTTCTGTAAAAGTGCTCCCCAAAAGTGTTGTTTTTCGCCTAACAAGTGTAAGAACCACACAATAACAGCTTGACTTTGCATTGTGTTGCATCAAGTATTTCGTGGTTTGTCTTTGTAATTTTTTAAAACGGATTAATCATTTAAAAGGATGTAAGATTTTCTGAAAAAGGTAAAGTAAAGTCAAGAAATTAGATTTGACAAATCTGGTAGACCCTCTGTTTATTCAACATAAGTCTACTGTGCTTGCTTAGTAGAAAAACAGAGTTGTAACATATTCAAATTTAATCCGCTATGGGCAAAATTTTTTCAAAGTAAACTTTTTCTGAAAAATTAAAAATTACAGTACATACACATATTATACCTCATTTTAAAGGTAAAAGCTTGCAGATTTTGAATATTGGTTTAAAATTTTTATATGTTTAGTATTTTTTAATTGTCAGACACATGTTTAAACCTGTGTCTGTCAGTCAGAATTGGGCAGTGCACAACAGTGATAGAAAAGACTATAATTAAATGGGAAAATTACATTGATTTTTTTTCTCTTGACATGTTTTATTTGCATTATAGTTAGGTGATCTAATTTTGATAAAAAGATTTTTTGAAACATGTTTGGTATTGTTAAAATGTTCCTGTGAATTTTTTCTGGCTTTTCGTGGTACGTCCGTTACTATTTTTAGCTTATATTAATGCCACAACTTTATTTTGGAGATAAAAACTTCCTGCTTTGGATTTACTTATTGTTTGACTTGAGTAACATTATGCATCATAAAGAAATATAATATAAAAATATTAATTGGTAACTTATTGGTAACGGACGTACCAGTACGTCCGTTACCGAAATCATAATTTTCAAAACTTCAACTTTCCTTTAATAATACTAAGTAAAAAGAATTTTCATGGTTCCTTAATTCAGAAAACTTGACTATTTATTAGATTTTCATGTTATTTATGTATAAAAAAGGTTAGAAACTAAAAATAACATTATTTTATTTGTACCCCGACATATTTTATGTCTTAAGCTTTTTACTTGTGCAATAATATATATTTTTTATTAAATTATCTTTGTTTTGTTTTAAATTTTTTAACATCATATTTTGACAAAAGTTTGGTTTTTATTTTCTCACGTATTTAGCTACCAAACAATAGCAGCATTAGTGTAGTGGAAACGAATAAACAAATTAGCCGTCTAGTGATTAGCTTGTGTCCAAGTATTAACATTAAATCTGTCTGTTTAAAAGTGTCTGGTTTTATAAATTTTAAAGATAATTAGCTGGTTTAGCAGTAAAATTTAGATACATTTAAATATGCCTCTGACAGCAAAGGAGAAATAAAGATATAGTTAACACAGAAAACAGACTTGACACCAAGAACAATTTTAAGGAAAAGGACAGACATAGGAAAATGAAGGCTACGAATGATATGAAAATGAAATACTCCAAAAGAAAATTGCAAAACTACAAAAAAATGTAGAATGACAGAATTAAATTAGTGCGTTAGAAATCAAAATCAAAAGTTGTTCAAAATCTGAATAACGGAATGGAAGCAAAGCCAAAGAAAGTAGTAGTAGTAGTAGATTTGCTTCTTATAAATCACCTCAAGCCCTGGGCAAGGAAGTTAAGAGAGCGCAAAGAAAATTTGCCAAAATACCCTAGAAAACAGAAATCTGTAGTAAATACAATTGCAAAGTCGGTAGGCTGTTGTTTGTGATAATTTCGATTAAAAAAAAATCTGTTAACCGAGATACAAAGTGTGCATGGGGCTAATTCCTAATTTACTTTGTTTACTGGGTATGCATGGATAAAAAAAAATGAAGGTAAGAGTTATGTTTTAGTTTCTGAGTGTTTAGATCACACAAAAATCAGCATATTTGCCCGCATAAATATCCAGTCATCACATCGACTCTACAAGTTCCACTCTAGTATCCTAATTTTCTTAAAAGTTTACGTTTTATCCTTTTTTATTTATACTTTTAATTTTAAAAAATATGTTCCTTTTTTTGAAACTTGAAAGTCAGCATATAAATATTGTTCAAATGTACATTAATAGTTTCATTGTCAATAAGACAATAAATCATTAAAAAATTGAAAAATTTAATAAGAGTTAATTTAAGGTAATAAAGAGTTAATTTAAGGTATAATTACATTATATTAAAAAAAAGTTTTATAAAAAAATAGTATTTTTGTTCAAATAGAAATGTTTTCAATAAGAAAATTCGGAAGAGGTACGTCCGTTACCATTGATGGTACGTCCGTTACCGATACAAATATTTTTTTTAATTACATTAAATAGCCTTTTCAAAAAAATTTTGATTGTTTTAGAAACTTAACATCTTTAAATAATTGAAAAAAATTACATTAATCATTGAGATTTACCAAATCAGAGGATTTAAGCTTTAATTAACATGCTTGCGTAACTCATGTCCAAAAAAGGTACGTCCGTTACCATGGCTTAAAATTCCTGCACTGTTAAAGTAATTTAATTATTGAAATGGAATTGTACATCATGTGAAAGATAATTTTTTTCTCTTTTCAATCATACCCAAATTGTTAAGTTAAATTTATAACTGATCAGTAAAACATTTAAAACAATTATTATAATTCCTACAAAAGGTACGTCCGTTACTTTAATTTTGCCCCTATACTTTCTGAATTTACATTGCTGCACTCCTGAAAAACTCCTTAGAAATTTCTGAATTTCACTATCATAGATAGATTACGAACCCTGGATGGTGTGTACTATAGATACTGTGTATGGGGCAATTACACTGGACAACAAAATTTCAAAACTTTTCTGCGACTGAGATGAAAGTACCCAATTCTGAATGATTTCAACTTGCTAAACACAAATATCACCTTTAAAAATACAAGTTAGCTCTTGTTTTTGAGTTACGGTCGTTTATTTCATTACATAGGATACAGCGAAATGCATGGGCGCACCAAACGCAAAAGAAATTTCAGTCAATTTTGTTTACAGAAAACCTCCAAATTTTGCTCAAACAGGTTATATTTAATTACCAACATAAAGGTGGGAGAAGAAGATAACTTTCAAGGCTTTTGCACCCACATTCGCAGCTTAATACCCCACTACGCAACATAACCAATTCAATTCAGACCATAGGACACAAGTTCAAGGTATTTTCACACTTCACAAAGAAAACGTAGGCAAAATATGCATCGTTTGCGATTTTGAAATACGTATTCATTTGATAGCATCTTCGAATTTGAGTTTAAACTTTGAATTTTCACCCTTCAATATGAAATAATTGTTTTTAACAGATAAAAGTTCATTCAGTGCTATATGTGAATAGTGTTTGCTTTCAAATTTTATTTTTAGGTCCTTTCCTGATTTCTTTTCCATTTTTTAAAATTTTAATTTAGACAGCATTTTCCCATGTCCCATTAGACCCAGCACATCCCCCCACTCTCCTCTACTTAATAATAAATGGAATCCGTTATTGACATTGTGAACTTACCCTTTTCATGTGACATTTCTTATCAGTTATTAATATTATTTTTTTGCAGATTCATGATGGAATCTTCGGAACAATTTCCTGCTCATGTTGATGTTAAACCTTCAATAGATTCTTATCCTGATGAAGAAAGAGTTGTTGACCTTCATACTCGTAACCCAGATGACTCGGACGGTGGGAGTGTTATAGATTTAGCGGGATTGGGTTCTGCGACTGAACATTATATAGAACTGAATGGACAGCAATTACTTGTCCAGCGTAGTGCTGTTGACGGGGAATATTTTGTATTAGTACCAGAAGGATATACAATTCAAACAATTCCACAAAACAGTGGAGAGGACTCTATAGCTGTAGAAGAAGTTTGTCCTGATCTTGATCATGAAGAAAAGGAAGTGCTGAAGATGGAGGAGATGGAAGAAGGTGGAGATAGAGGCCAGATTGACCATCAGTTGGAAAGTATTGGAAATCTCACAATCAAAGAAGTTAGTAATGGTGTTGCTTACGTACCAGATACCTTCTTGTCGTTAATGACCTCTTCTGAAGGCAGAGTTAAACAGGAAAAATCAATGCCAGATTTATCCCCTGAAAATACTAAAGATAATTATGATCTTGTATCTCAAAGCAATGATGAAGTGTTAGAAAAGGCTAGTCTGACTGCTGGTGGTCCTGGTGTCCTTTCCTCACCAATTTATCCAGCTAGTGAAACAGAAGAAGATACTGCTACAGATTTAGTTAGCGAGCATGACAGTAAAAGTGGCTGTTCCTTGATAATTGCCGATCGTGAGGGTAGTGAAGAGCCAACTGTTGAGGAAAAGCAAACTTCTTTTGCTGGCATTTCGATCCCTGGATCGCTGGGCAACACTGTTTCTGTTATTCATACAACTTCGACAACATATGATACTAATGACATAGATGGAAGAATAGAAAATAGCAATGACATTGATGAAGAAAATGAACCAGATATCAGCACAGTTGATAATGAACTTTCACAAGATTCAACTACTGATTTGCCTACACATTTTAGCCATGACAACCGTTTGAACAAAAATGAAGAATTGTTGAACCAGGATGATGATAGTGAATCATCTCAAACTTGTGGTTTAGACTTAACTAAAGAATCTAATGTTGTTTGTTTACCTCATGATGACACTTTGTCTGCAATTGATCATCCTAGGAGTAGGTATGGTATCATGGATTCTCTTGTAAAAGACAAAAATAAATCTTATTATGATATGAAGGCAACACATGAGTCTGATGACATAAAATATCAAGGTAGTGATGTAAACGAAGATACTCTTTACTCATCAAGTACATCTACAAATGTTACCGAAGATGGCGGATATATAAATGAAAATAATTCAAATAGCATTGATTGTAATACTGTTGAAGAAGCCCCTAAATTGGAATTCAGTAATGAAAAGTTGAATCCTGAACCAGAAAGTTCTAGTTTATTAGATAACACAAAAAGTATTGAAAATTGTGTTGATGATGATAGTTCTAGGCATTCAGATAATGTACACATAAATAATGAAAATGAAGACGACTTATATAATAAAAAGAAATGTTCGAATCTATTAACTGTAAATGATAATTCCAATTCCAAAAATTCTTTACTTTCTGAAATTGCATCTTCACCTCAAATGTTAAATCCTGATGAAACAGTATTAAATTCAAGACAAAAAGTTACAAATGTAATTGACACTTGCAACTTTGATGACGCTACTACGGAGGCAGAAAATGACAGCAGTCTATTGTTAATTCAGCAAGATGAAAATAAGAAAACTGAAGAAGAAATTAATTCAAAAAACAGTGCTTCTGAAGATATAAATCAAATTAATAATTACAAAGAAACAAGTTCACAAAAAATTTCATTTCATAATGCTTTGAACATTTTAGATAAAGAGGAAAGTACTGGCAAGGAAATTTGTGATGTGGAGTTTGATGGATCTGCTGATCTTTTCAATAATTCTGAGGGAATCGAAGATAATGATAAATTATCTAAAGGTTTATTAGAGAAACCTGAAAAAAATGGATCATTTGTTGTCGAACATCAAGAAGTCATTAATGATTTGCCTGAGGTACTTGATAAGGAAAAAAGTCTTGATGAATCTAGTTTGAGTAAAGTTAATGTTGAGGAGGACATGATGGACAATGAGGAAAGTTTTGTTAAAACCCCCAAAAGAGTTTATTTTAATAAAAGAAAATTAAAACAAAACAAAGAAACTCAAAAAGGAATGACCCTTTTCTCAAGTGCTGACTCGTCTGAAAATGGAACTAAGTCGCCTTTTGATGTTGGTATTCATAAAGAAACAAAGAATACTTGGACTGATTCCAACAAAGAAATTGCTATGGAGGAAGATATCCCGTCAAATGTGCAGAGTAGAGTTTCAACGACTTACAAAAGAAAGAGGAAACCCAATGTGGCATTGCTTCCTAAAAAGCGTTCAATGCGCAGTTCTGGACAACTAAACGTTGATGAACCAATGGACAATGAGGCACTTGCTGATACTTTGTCATGTAACGTTAATGGACAGGATTCGGAAGAAGCCAATTGGGGAGCCATCTTGATGGAGACAGAGTTCAGTTCCAAAGCAGGCGCTGATGAGCCATTGGCAGAATCATCTGTTAAACCTACAGAAGTCTCAGATAAACCTTCTACGGAAGAATCTACCAGTCCAATCTCTTCTCAACCTTCCAGAGAGCGCAAGAAGCCTTCCTGGTTCAAAATGGCAGATGCAAAAAAACAACAGCCAACAAGTGGAAAACAATTTGATAAATTGATCAAATCTCCTTCAACTAAAGTCAAATTGGACAAAGCTACTGATAAGAAAAAACTTACTGCTAGAATTAAAAAGCAAATGATGTCTATTTGTGATTCTCAAGAAATCTATATTCCATCTAAAAAACGAGGTAGACCTAAAACAAAAGACAATAAAATTTCTGAAATAAGGAAAGCGTTTAATAATGACAGTGAAAATCCTAAAAAGTGTAAAATTAAATATGTAAATGAGTGGTGTGAAGAGAGTTGTAAAATTCTTGCTGCTAAAAGGGCAGCACTCTACTTAGAAAGAACTTATTCTTGTGCACAATGTTCATTTATTGCAACCTGTGTTAACAGTCTTCTATGTCATTATAAGTTTTGTCCTTCATCATTAGAGACATTTCAGTACAGTGCTAAGAAGGCCAATGATCCGAATAAGCGGCAATTGCTAAGAGGTGACGGAGCTTGTGAAAATGTGAATACCTCTCGTGACAAGACCAAGCAGAAAAGAATTCGAGACAACAGCAGCAAATCTACAGAGAATTGCCAGTAAGTTTTTTTTTATGTTTTAAATTTTTTTTTATAATGTAAAGTCTAAACTTAATAAACTGTGCTCATTGAGACTTTTGCATGCTTCCATCCTTGAATTAACCCTCTGTGGGATACAGACGTATTCAAACCCGTTACCTGGCTGTCAGGTTTTTCAGCAACACACATAATTTTTAAAAATTTATAAATTTTATAAGTTTATTAAATTTTAAAATTTAAAGCATTTGAGTAACTTGACCATTTATGACCATCAACTACAGAAATATAATGTTTAAAAAATTTAAGAAATTACATTTTCAGTTAAAAACATTAATTTAAATCTCATGCAGTGAAAACAAGTTTACAGTTCAGCCAATTTGCTTATCCTTCAAAGGGTTAAAAAAAATCTTGTTGTAAGCCCAGCAAAATGTGCAATTAGGTAAACAGTTAAAATTAATGTGACCAGTTTTTCAAAACCAAAATCAAGACACCCTCTCTAACCCCTCCCCCCTCCTTTCAGACAATTTATCATATACAGTCGAACCTTGTTAACCCGAACTCATTAAACACAAAATTTTGCTTAAAATAAACTAAAAGCATTTCCTTGGCAGGCAAAATTAAAGTAACGGACGTACCTTTTGTAGGAATTATAATAATTGTTTTAAATGTTTTACTGATCAGTTATAAATTTAACTTAACAATTAGGGTATAGTTGAAAAGAGAAAAAAATTATCTTTCACATGATGTACAATTCCATTTCAATAGTTAAATTACTTTAACAGTGCAGGAATTTTTAGGCATGGTAACGGACGTACCTTTTTTGGACATGAGTTATGCAAGCATGTTAATTAAAGCTTAAATCCTCTGATTTGGTAAATCTCAATGATTAATGTAATTTTTTTTCAATTGTTTAAACATGTTAAGTTTCTAAAACAATCAAAATTTTTTTTGAAAAGGCTATTTAATGTAATTAAAAAAATTATTTTGTATCGGTAACGGACGTACCATCAATGGTAACGGACGTACCTCTTCCGAATTTTCTTATTGAAAACATTTCTATTTGAACAAAAATACTATTTTTTTTGACAAAAGTTTTCTTTTAATATATATACCTGGTTAAATTAACTCTTAATAAATGTTTAAATTTTTAATGATTTATTGTCTTATTGACAATAAAATTATTAATGTACATTTGAACAATATTTATATGCTGACTTTCAAGTTTCAAATAGAGGAACATATTTTTGTTAAATTAAAAGTATAAATGAAAAAAGAATAAAAATGTAAACATTTATGAAAATTAGGACACTAGAATAGAACTTGTAGAGTCGATGTGATGACTGGATATTTATGCGGGCAAATATGCTGATTTTTGTGTTATCTAAACACTCAGAAACTAAAACATAACTTTTACCTTCATTTTTTTTATCCATGCATACCCAGTAAACAAAGTAAATTAAGAATTAGCCCCATGTACGCTTTGTATCTCGTTTAATCGATTTTTTAAAATCGAAATTATCACAAACAACTATGACTTATGACTTATGACTTATGACTTGAGTGGGGTGGCCCGTCAGGGCCAAGCACCGCGACCACTGGTCTATTGTACTAACCCCATCGTTTAACCTTGAAGCAGGCCGATTGCTGAAATGAACTTCAGAATATCCCTGATTGATAAATTATCAACCTCCCAGGCATCGATACAATGGTACCCAAGATACTCAAATCTTTGTGCAGAGTAGTTGTCACATTCGCAGAGAACGTGAAACGAACTTTCCTCAACCTGTTGACAAGCCCTACAGAGAGGGTCATCTTTCACACCCATTATACTCAGATGTCTATTGAGAGCACAGTGACCTGTTAATAAACCAATAGCTGCACGAATCTCTTTCCTGCTAAGGCTAAGTAACTCCTTGGCTCTCCGCCATGGAGCACTCTGATTAAGCTCCCTAGCCTGCCTTTGATCGGCTGCCCTTTGCCAATTTGTAAAATTATAGGCCTGGAACAGCCGTCTAATGGTCTTTCTAACAGAATTATGTGGAAGACCTAGCACGGGCTCAGGCCCTATGAAAGCGGTCTTAGATCCCGCTTTTGCCAAAATATCAGCCGTTTCGTTTCCTTCAATCCCTCTGTGCCCGGGTACCCAAAATAAGGACACTTTATTAAGGCGAGCCAAACTTAAGAGGGACAGGTGACATTCCCATACAATGCTAGAAGAGAAACATTGTTTGGACAGTGCAAGCAATGCTGCCTGACTATCTGAAAAGATCCTAATCTTTTGGTCCCTAACATTCCTGTCAAGACAGTTGTGTGCACAGGCTAGAATAGCGACAATTTCAGCTTGGTACACTGTGGCAAGGTTCCCAAGAGAGAAAGAAATCTTTGTGTTATTAGAGACACAATAGGCCCCAGCGCCTGTTCCTGAGGACGTTTTAGACCCGTCTGTGAACCAGACCTCATTAGCACTCTTAGTGTTAATCTGGCAGCTATCCCATTCCGTACGTGTGGGAATATGTATGGAATAGCTGTCCGCAAAACTGTATCGCTTAAGAATCCAGTCCTTGTTTGCATTAAGGCAAAGATGCCCTTGAACATGAGTTCCAAGGTTTTTAAAAGTAGTAGTTTCATTGGCAGTCTTCCAGTCACCAGTAAGTTTAAGCCTATCAGCACACAAGACTGCCTCCATTTCGACTTTCTTTGGAAGGGGTAACAAATCAAGTAGAATCTCCATGCTTTCAGATGGTGTGGTTCTAATTGCCCCTGTAATGGCTATTGTGGCCATTCTTTGGAGACTGGTAAGTTGCATTCTAACAGTGTTATTAAGAGTTTTACCCCACCAGACAATGGCCCCATACGAGACACTGGGACATACAATCGCGGTGTATATCCAGTACATTACTTTAGGAGATAATCCCCATGTTTTTCCAATAGCCCTTCTACATGCCCAAAAGACCCTTTTTGCCCTATTGATGCAGTGTTGAAGGTGGCTTGAAAAAGTAAGCGTTTTATCAAAGATAACTCCAAGATATTTTACCTCGTCTACAAGAGTAAGGCTTTTTCCGAAGAACTTAAGAGCATTAATGTTATTGATTTTATTAGCTCTCATTCTAGTGAAGGGAACCAGGTGGGTCTTATCAGGATTTACTGTCAACCCAACAGTATTACACCATCCCTCTACCTTTTTTAGGGCACTTCCCATAAGATCACCGACTGTGTTTGGGAACTTCCCTCTTACGACAATGGTGATGTCATCAGCATAGCCGATGCAGTGAATGCCCATGGTGTTAACTTTGCAAAGAAGTTCATCAACAACAAGGCACCAAAGAAGCGGGGAAAGTACACCCCCTTGTGGACAGCCCTTACAGCTATCAACTCTGACCACAGCACCTAGAAAGCTGGATGTAACAATTCTAGTTTTAAGCAGATTTTCCACCCAAGAGCAGACAATCCCATTTGTTCCAACTCTATGTAAGGCTCTTACAATGGCTTCAGTTGGAACTCTGTCAAAAGCCCCTTCTATATCAAGGAACGTAGCCAAGGCCAGTTCCTTTTGGTTGACTGCCCTATCAAGAACCGTAAATAGGTCGTACAGAGCTGTTTCAGTTGACTTACCAGGTTGATAAGCATATTGAAATTTCGATAAGGGTTTTTGTGGTAACACCTCATCACGAATGTATCTGTCAACCATTTTCTCCAGTGTCTTCAGGAGAAAAGAGGAAAGACAGATTGGTCTAAATGCCTTGGCAACAGAGTAGTCTGCTTTACCAGGCTTTGGGATGAAGACTGCCTTGCTCTGTCTCCAGGCCTCTGGTATGTGTCCATAGACAAGGCAGGCCCTGAAAATTTTACACAGGTGAGGAGCTAAGAGGTCGATACCCTGTTGCAGTAGCACAGGGTAAATACCATCCACTCCCGGAGATTTGAAGGGTTTGAAAGTGGAAATAGCCCATCTGATCCTTCGATATGTAACGATATCCTTTACCACTTTCCATTCATCCTTGCTTTTCCTGGGAAGAGAAGGTGGATAGTAGGTTATCTCAGACCGACACACTTTTGATTCAGGGAAGTGTACATGCAATAGCTCTTTAAGTGTATCTTCCCCATCTTTGGTGAGTTCTCCGTCCGATTTACGGATGGAACCCAATTGACTATAATCGTCTTTAGTCAGTATCTTGGTTAGCTTTGCGGCACAGGAGATACCTTCCATTTGGCTACAGTAATCCTTCCAGGAGTCCTGTTTTGCCTTTCTGACAGCCTTATTGAACGCTGTAAGTCTCATCTTATAGACAGACCAGTCACCAGTCTTTTTGGCTTTATTAAAGAGTTTCCTACACTCTTTTCTTAGATCACCGAGATCTTTACTCCACCAGGGCACTCTTCTTGGCAACCCTGAAGAAGCTACCCTAGAATTGGAATTAAATGACTGCACAATAGCACTCTGCACATTGTCAACAGTCATATCTATATCGGCAAGAGAGGGAAAGTTAAAGACATTACCTCCAAGAAGCAACCCCAGCTCCTCCCGGTAGGAATCCCAGTCAACCTTTCTGGGATTCCTGTTGCCCGTAGGCGGTGTTAACAGCGGGCCTGAAAGGTTAAAAAGAATTAGTCTATGGTCTGAGAGATAGTCTCTCTCGGATACATGCCAATTCGAAATGCAGTTCACTGCTTTGGCATTACAGAACGTAACATCTTACTTATCTAACATCTAACTTATAACTTACTAACAACTAACATACTATATACTTACTAACAACTAACTATCTAACATCTAACTTATCACAAACAACTAAGTCTACCGACTTTGCAATTGCATTTACTACAGATTTCTGTTTTCTAGGATATTTTGGCAAATTTTCTTTGCGCTCTCTTACTGCCTTGCCCAGGATCTTGAGGTGATTTATAAGAAGCAAATCTACTACTACTTTCTTTGGCTTTGCTACCATTCCATTATTCAGATTTGGAACAACTTTTGCTTTTGATTTCCAACTTGCACTAATTTGTGACATTCTACATTTTTCTGTAGTTTTGCAATTTTCGTTTGGAGAATTTAATTTTCATATCATTCTTAGCCTTCATTTGTCTAAGTCTGTCCTTTTCTTTAATTTTGTTCTTAGTGTCCAGTCTCTTTTCTGTGTTCATATATATCTTTAATTCTCTTTTGCTGTCATAGACATATTTAAATGTATCGAAATTTTACTGCTAAACCTGCTATCGACCTGCTATCGACCTTTTACTGCTAACTGGACGTACTGGTACGTCCGTTACCAATAATTTACCAAATAATATTTTTATATTTTATTTCTTTATGATGCATAATGTTACTCAAGTCAAACAATAAGTAAACCCAAAGCAGGAAGTTTTTATCTCAAAAAATAAAGTTGTGGCATTTATATAAGCTAAAAATAGTAACGGGTGTACCACGAAAAGCCAGAAAAAATTCACAGGAACATTTTAACAATACCAAACATGTTTCAAAAAATCTTTTTATCAAAATTGGATCACCTAACCATAATGCAAATAAAACATGTCAAGAGAAAAATAAATTCAATATAATTTTCCCATTTAATTATAGTCTTTTCTATCACTGTTTCGCACTGCCCAATTCTGACTGACAGACACAGGTCTAAACATGTGCCTGACAATCAAAAAATACTAAACATATAAAAATTTTAAACCAATATTCAAAATCTTAAAGCTTTTACCTTTAAAATGAGGTATAATATATGTATGTACTGTAATTTTGAATTTTTCCGAAAAAGTTTACTTTGAAAAAATTTTGCCCTGGCCCATAAAGCTTTGAGGTAATGCTATCCCTTACCGCGAAATCGCTTTAGACAAAATCCCGCTTATCCCGAACAAAAAGTTAAGAATTTTCCTTTTTTTCCCCTTAGTAATTCAAAGTTTCGAATAACAAATGAAACAAAACATTAAAATAGAACAACAACGAGCATTCTAAAAATAAATTTTCTGCTACTTCTGAAAAAATTACGAGATCTTCCTTGATTTTAATCCAATGAATGATTTTTTGGCAAGTGTAGGATGATCCATTACGTCATGAAAAGCGTAGGTGTTTTTCTACAGAGGTTAAAGGTAGAGAGCATATGAAATTAGAAGTGGTTCGCATTTAAACTTATTGATTTTCATTCTAAATGAATCGAAAACAGCAATATAAAAATTGTTACATTAGTAATATAAAGCAAAAATCCGTAACAGATTTTTTTGCTGCATTTTTAAGATTACCTACTTCTTTAACATGTGTGGGAATGTTCTATTTTTTCATTTGCATTTTGTAATTCCGCATTTTTCTACAGTATATACTACTAAAGAACTTTATTAATTAAATTACAAATTGTATACAACCATTATTAGTGCATTACATTAGAAAATTTGAATAATTTTAGATGTTATTTTTTTACACTATTCACTGATTCAATGCAAAAAAAATTCCTGACGGTTAACACAAAATATTTCGGTATTCCCTTCGAGTTCGCGTTAACAGGGTTTAACTGTAATACCCCCCTCCCCTCCCTCACCCCCCAAATTTCAAACAATGACATAACTAATAAGACAAGACTAATAATAATAATAAGCCAATAACTAGTAGATAGTTTCCATAATGCTGAGTAATCAAATATATTATTAAAAGCTACTAATTGTTTTACGTCATTTTAAAATTTTTTACAGTCACAATTACAATTATTTGTATTATCCTAGTTTTTCGGGACTTAGACGGACTGTAACAGAAAAGCAGGACAGTGAGACAAATAGTGGGATTGTCCTGTCAATACCAGGATGTCTCAAAGGCTGAAAAGTGATTTTCAGATCTTTTAATTCAAATTCTAACAAACCTTTACAGTGCTTAAAGTTTAAAATTAATTGTGCAGTTACAGTAACGAAAAACAGACATTCAGGAAGTTACAGAACTCCTTACATTGTTTTAAAATTATTTTTTCTCAGCAGTTTTAGAAAGGTGTTAATTATAAGTCCTGTATTTATACTGATTATATGTTTTTTGGTATATTTCCAGAGATCAGCCAGATATTTCTACATCACTAGCAAGTATAGTTAATGATATAGATAAAGATGACGACATTGATGATAAAGCAGAAAGAAGTAAGTATTATTCTTTACCATAGTTTTGATTTAAAGTTTTGACTTGGGCAGGGAGGAAGTCAAGCAGCCTATTATTTTCACTGTGTTTGGTTTAAGAGTCATTAATTCATCGGCACGAACTCTTTTACTATCTTTCTCGAAAACCAGATGTCGCCGTGTTTTTAAACTAGAAAAAACACTTTATCGCCTACTAGGCGAAAAGCAATCGTTCAGTGCGTTTTTTTTTTATCGCCAATGAAATTCGAGGCCCCACAACTGAGGCCCCACAGGGTCTGGATTCCTTCCCCTCCTTCTAGAGGGGATGAAGAGATAAGAACATAGAGGATTCTTTGAATGTCGGGGTTCTGGGCAGGGCCGCCGACAGGATTTATGGGCCCCTATGCAACTTAGTTCGGGCCCCTAATTCATTAGTAACCCACTCCTCCCGTTTCCAGCGTCACTTGACCGTGGTTCCAAATTTCGTCACAAAAGTTCGATATTGCCCACTTGGTTTAGCCAAAACTATATTAGTTATGATTAATAAAAAATCAAGGGTTAATTAATAATTTAATTATAGAATATAGTTAATTAGTTTTATTTAACTTAAATTGCTAGTTAATTGTAATTAATTAACAATTATATTAAATATTAAATAATTAAAAATCAAATAATTTCATTATAATGATTTTGAACTCTTAACTTTAGTAACTATTTAATGACCTCTTAAACAGTGACGCGTTTAAGGATGTTGGGGCCATAGGCGGCTTCTGAATTTGGGGCTCCTCCCCCAACAGAAATTAGAATTTAAAAAATCTTAATACTTGCACAAATAAAAAAGCATGATGAAGGATGAATCAGTTTGTAAATTGAGATTCTCTCCTCCCCTTTTTTGGAGCAGGAAATGCTAGTGACGCAATCGGGCTGAAAAAAAGAACCCTAATATTACAAGAGACAAGAATTTAACTTATACCTTTTAATTCCCTTATATTTACATACTTATTTTCCATTTACAACTTTTTCTCTCTGCATTTTCTTTTTGCAAATTCGTTTATCACCTCGTCGAAATCAATTTTTTTGTTTCATCTGATTCGATGTTCAGAATCGCTAAGGCGTATCTCAATAATATTTCTCTGCACATTCTTTATCCTTTTTAGTGCAGAGAAAGAACGTTCTCCTAATCGGAATTGTTAGATAAATACGCAACAGCGTTTCCACACTTGGAAAAGTCGATTTTAATCTGTGTTGCAGAAAGTTATACATTTCCGCTGGAGACCAAAGGTGTTCTTTTCTTGCAAGTATTAAAAAAATTTTCTTTCGTCTCGAACACTTTCGTTGCCAGTCGTTGTTAGACTTTAATATCCTCCCTGCACTTTGTTGTAAGTTTAGTGATCATGGATTCGACTTCGTCAGCGGAAACATCTTTTTTCTCCTCATCATTTAAAAAAAAACAATCCTAACAGACTATTTATTTCCTTATAGGACTTCAGTCTGTTATCGAGTTCAAAAATCAACTTATCACAAATAACATTAACGGTATTAATTATGAAGTTTTCTCGTCCATTAACAACAATCTCATTCTCCACGTTTTCGTCGAAAATACAGTGCGTTTTTTCTTACGACTTTGTTCGTCACGGTAAATACAGTTGTCTAGTATGGTCGTGCTGCATCTGCCTCAATTTTACAGAAACTTCTATCATCCCAAATTTCTTCTGTAACAAAGGTCTTTAAAGATTCAAAGAGTTTTACACTGACCGACAAGCAGAGTTCTGGTGTTTGTATATAGGGATTTGCTACTTGCATTCATTCGCTGGAGAATTTTGTTCCACAAAATTGTCATCAGAGCTGTTTCATAAAAATTCATTCTTGAAGCTAGACCTTTTGCTTCAGCTCGGCGCACGGGCTTCTGCTTTAAGTTTAAGTCCTCGCTTATTTCAGTTAAAGCACGTTTAATGTGTTTATAACTTTTGTACAGTGCGGAAACAGCAACTGCCCTTGCTGACCATCTTGTATCCGATAAATCTTTTGACTGTGCAGGCATTTTTTCGAAATGGCTTAACAGAATATTCCATCTACTTGTTGACGCAGGAAAAAAAAACATAGATATGTTGGACAAAATCAAAATATGATACAGCAGTAGTCGCACAATCTCGCCGCACACTAAGTTTAAACTATGTGTGGAGCACGGAATGAATTCTGCGGTTTGGCTGCTTAATACGAGCACATAATCCAGAGTATTCTCCTGCTATGTTGTTGGCGTTACTTTGACCCCGGCATCTTTTGATGCCCCAAGACTCGAGTGTTTCAATAGTTATTGCCTCTAGACTTGCCATGCGAATAAATATCTACGAAAGTAAAAAATCTTTTCACAATTCTGCCGTTGGGAAGGATATACCTCAGAACTAGGCAAGTTGGTCAACATGACTAACATCAGGTGTCGAATCTACAATTAATGAGTAGTAGCTTGATACTTTGACTTCTGCAATAAACTGTCTCCTTGATCGATATAAATTCATCGCAAGTCGTGTTTGATAAGTATATAATTTGTGTGTTTGATAAGTTATTAATTTTGAAATTTGGGGGCCCTCGCTATCTTGGGGCCACAGGCGGCCGCCTCTAACGCCTATTGGTAAACGCGTCGCTGCTCTTAAACCTCTTAATTTAAAGCAAAAATTAAAAGTGTCTAGGGGAAATCTAAGGCTTTCAATTTAAATAGGTATTAATTAACAAATAGAAACCTAACATTATATTGACCACTAAATAACATAACAAAATAATAATTGTTATAAACAAATGGAGAAAATAATTAATAATATAAAAGATAACGAATCATAACTCACATCTTATGTCTTGAAGAATTTCGTAATTCAAGGTACGCAATTCTGTTTTGCAAAATTAAGTATTTTTGGTTATTTAATTTAATTAGTCAAAATTTCTATATAGCGGGATGTGTTTATTTTAAGCTCACTTATTTAATCCTTCACGCTCGGTGTTTCCACCACGCGGATAGTGCGAGTGCCTGCTGCTACAAGTGTGTGTGGAATGCTGTCAATGGCGCGGGAGATTCAGAAGTAGATAAGAAACTAGGGGTCCCCCATCTGAATGAACAGGGGACTCCTTAAGAAATGACCCCACCGGAAATGAGTGAAACAAAATCTCCCTTCTCATGTCCATGCTCTAAAAAAATTCTTGTCTGCCGGTGCCGTCTGCCCACAGAACAGAAAAAACGGCCTTTTCCTTCATTTTACGAGTCTACGGAAAAGTGATTAACTGGACATTTTTTTAATAAAATATATTGCAGTAAAAATCTATTTTTTACCATTTTTGGTGCACTAATATTTTGTGAGAACCCTATTTGAATCAATTTTTTCAGAAACCCCATAAGTCAAAATGGATCGAAAAAATTATTGAAAAAATTTATTCAAAAACAAAAATAATATACTACGGAAAAACATCTTTACAATATTTCAGTTTTATTCTTATTATATCCGAATTACAAAAGAAAAATACAAAATTGGGGAAGCAGTGTGATTTTGTAACACTTAACTATGATTAATAAAAAAATAATCCGGCTGCAAAAAAGCTACTTAATAGTTTATTAATAAACAATTATATTAAATATAATATTAATTTATTCATTAAAACTAATTTATTTCATTATAATGATTTTAAATTTATAGTAACTATTAATGAAGATTTAAACCCATATTTCTAATTAAGTAACTATTTTGTTGTTAGCTAACAAAATTTCATATGTCTTTATGAAATCTAAGGCTACCTATTTAAATAGATGTTAATTAACACACAATCTTAACATCATATTAGTTACTACATACGCCATTACAAAATGACAACTGTAAACAAATAGAGAGAATACTTAATTACATAAAAGATAAAAAAATCCTCACTTACATCTTATGTTGCGAAAACTTTGCAATCAAGATTCTGAATTTTTTTTTGTTTACTTTAAATAACCAAAATTTATTTTCGATATAAAATTTATCATTAATTATTTATTTTTGATAAACAATTTATTTAAAAATAATATAATTGATTTGGCAAAAAAAAAGATAAATGGAATTCAAACTACTTGGGTTTTAAGCTTCAAGTACGAGAATGGTTACTAGGAATGAATTAGACGAATGTGACTATTTTCCACACAAATAAACACGCTCTGTAGTCTGTGTTGTCGCGCAGTGTTTTCTGCCTGTGCCCTGGTAATTTTGCTATAAGTGGGGTAGAAGCAAGTAGAAGGAGGCGCGGGAGATCCAGGAATAAGATAAGGGAATGGAAATAAGGGGTTCGTCCAGCCAGACGAAACAGGAAATAAATGAAACAAAAACTTTCTTCTCAGTCATCCTTTTCTTTGCTCTAACAAAAATTCTTGTCTGTCCACAGGACAAAAATGAGCGGCGTGTCCAGCTATTATTTCGAATCATTTGAAAAGTGACCTAACCGGTCATTTTTTAAATAAAATATATTGCATTAAAAATCCTTTTAATTTGTACTATTTTTGGTGTACTCATAGTGGAGTATAACCTATTTGATAAATCAAAACTAGTTTACTTCGGAAAAACAGATTTATAATATTTCAGTTTTATTCTTATTTCATTCGAATTAAAAAAAATAAATGAAAACCATAATTTTGATATTAACTGACTTGGCATTAAAACTGCAAGTGTCTTACCATTCATTATTACAAATATTTGTCTTACACATTTAGAAAATGCGAAGTGGTATTTCCCTAATAATAAATCTTACTTGCTTAAAAAATTTAAAAGGTGGTGGTGGGGGGCATATATCAATCCCCAAAGGGCCCCTCTTGTGAAACTTATTAATGAAGAAGGAATAATTTCTTAGTTTAAATTAATAAAATAAAAGTATAAATAAATTAAAAGTTAAAAGAATAAATTAAAATATTTAAAAAATAATAATGCTAAAAAGTCATGAAAAATTGCAATAAAAATAACAATAAACACTACTAAGAATTCCACATTTTGTTCCACATCCCCGTTGGTAAATATGATCCTAAAGTGGTATAGGGGTCGGGTCCCCTCTTGTTAAATTTAATAATTTTTTGTTTATCAAGTTGTCAATAAAATTTTAAAAAAATTTAAAAGTCACAAGATTGCAATAATATAACGAATTTTACAAAATTAATCAACCTTTATGCAAATTTCTTTTTATAATGGAATTCAATTTTAGGTCCTTCCGACTAGGGGCCCTAATAATGGACTCAGGGCCCAATGTTAATTTCGAATAATAAATATTTTATGGTTTGCGAATAATTTATTTTTTTACATTAAAAAAAAAAAAGGCCCGCTAGCGCGGGCCCTTTAACTTTTCCCGGGCCCCTATGCAATGCCTGTTTTGCCCCCCCTGTCGGCGGCCTGGTTCTGGGTGGTTTTAGCGATAACTATTTTAACTGTTCGTACTAACTTAAATTTTGTAGAAGCATTTGTAGAATAAGAAATTTAATAAAGTATTATATTTTTTGCAACATATTCGTCATTAAAAGTTTAATTTTTGGAATGATTGCCCTAAAGAAGAAATTTTTTTATGGCACAAAAAATCTTTTCTGAAAATCGATTTTAAATGTTTTAAATAAATTCTAAATTAAACTATTTGATGTTGTTTAACTATTTTATGGTTTTTTTCTTAATTTATTATTTAATTAACAATGTAAAGTTATTTAATGGAAGTATTGAAGTGCGGTCAAAATCCGAATTTTGCGTTTGGGACGCTGAATTAAAAAAAAATTGTTGTTTTTTCTTGTAAAAAAATTTTCGTCTGTCTTATCAATGGATTAATTGATTTAATGAACGGTAATGGAAAGTCGTAAAAGTGGACACACTCCTAGATTTTAATTATGTTAATACTTATTTCATCGACATTTCGCGAAACTGAAAGTTTGTTTACGACGGGTTTTTTTATAATAATTTCATTATCAGTGATTTGCTATAAACGTACAATTTTCCTTAACGTAACAAACTGTCTTTGTTTGCAAATCTACAAAGTTCTTTCAACCACAATACAGATCTTTTTGTTTACAAGTCTATAGTGGTGACGGGATTCCTGCAATTCAATATATCATAGAATGTAGGGGGACTAGGACTTTGAACCCTAAGGGACAGACCCAATGCCTTTCTCTCAGCAATGGAAAGTTATGTGATTGAAATGGCATCACTTTTTTCCTTCACCAGTTGATCACATGGTGAAAAAAAAGCTGAATCATAGCGTTTTGTTAAGTTATGCAAGAAATACGTTTTCATGCACTTAATAATTTTTGGAGCGTAAGGTTTTTCGTCTACATTTTTTGGTTTAAAAAAGATTTTTTCATTAGTCATTTGTTTAGTTCTCTATTAGCTACATTACATGCTATATTGCTATTGTATTTATTCGCAAATTTCCCCTTTTGTTTTGGGATTAAACAAAAAAAGTGCAACAGGGATAATGACCCAGCCAATTAGGGATACTGACCCAATAAACACAAAAGTAGACAGAAGTAGACCAAGAAAATTTTTTAAAATATCACGGGAGTCCCAAAGTAAATGACTGGGTCTTTAAACGAAGTAAAGGTTTGTTTGGAAGGTACAAGGGAATTTTTTTTAACGAGCTTACAATTCAATATGCAGAAAAAATTGATGAAAATGTTTCAAATGTCCTAAATGGATAATGCATCCCAAATGATATTGATAAAATGTAGCGATTCTTCAAACCACATGTTTTCTTTGCAAAATAAAAGAAGCCCCGTTTTCGTATTTCGAACAGAATTTACTTTTAAATTTGATTATTTCGTTAATATAAGCATAATTAATGAGAATAAAAATAAAAGTAATAATTTTGTCTGAAAATACTATGAAATTTATATAAACTTTATAATATGATATTAGTTTTGTTATTTTGGTAAAGTTTTTTTTTGATTATTTTAAGTTATACTACCACATTTTGGGGTTGGGTCACGTATCCCTGATAGGTGGGTCATGTATCCCTATGCATTGGGATACATGACCCAAAACTAAAGTTTTTAAATAATTTATATTTTACTACTATTGCATTTAATACTACAGAAAAATACTAATATATATTGTGTACTACATTTATGAAGTATAAATTATCTCATTTACACATTCATAAATAGTTTTTTTTAAAAGTTACAAGCAAAAAACTTCGAGTGGGGTCATATGTCCCTGGTTCCCTCTATGCTTTCTTCAAGAAAATGTGTTAGAGAAAGCTTTAAAATTTGATATTGGGGTATATTCCAAAAGGAGATATTATTGCTATTATTGCTGAGATACTTATAATTATTCTGGGGTCCCGAATATTCAATAGAACGTGTATATCGGGGATCAGTTTATTCTGGCGTTAAACAATCAAAAAAGTTTTAAGTTTTTTTTTCATTGCTTTTGCCCAAAAGTTTGTCATCTCTTAAACTTTTTTCTGTATAATCCTAAATGGAGTATAGAACAAAAATGCAATAACTTCTTTTTTTATCTGTAATTGTCCCTGAATTTTAAAAAAATATTTGTCTTTTGTCTATACGTAATGTCCTCCGCTTTTTACATCAAATTTTAGAAATTAAATTTGTTGTTATTTTGTTATTAGATATAACTTTTAGTAAGTGAAAATGAGAAGAATTTTAAAAAAAATGTAATAAATCTGAATTCTTTTGTATGTACATATGTATCTCTCTGAAGATTTTTTAATACTTTTTACTGGTATGGGGACGTTACATAAATTACGTCACCCAAAGTTTTGACTTTTTTAAACCACTCTTTCGCCTCCCCCTTTGTCACGCTGCTTCACGTTTGATCGAATCCCTCCCCTTAAAATTGCGTCACGTTGTAGCACCTCCCCCCCCCCTTTTTTCAATTTTTTAAACGAATTAAAAATATTTGGATGAAATAGGAAGTTAGCGTCGTGAAACACTAATAAATATTTTGTAGAAACTACACAGGTCCTAGCAAATAGCTTCTCTATCAGGGCATGTCCGGGGCTGTCACATGACTAACACCATGAGAGCGTCCGGGCTGAAAGGGTAGGGGAAAAAAAGTTTTGTAGTGGGAGGGGGGACCATCTTGGTTGCTGAAAAGTATTTGTGTTTAGTCACTCACAGATTGCAATGAATGAGCAATATCTGATAAACACAACTGGCTACAACTTGCCCATTTTTAATTTTATTTCAAATGCTTTTTTTTTAAATACAATTTATGATATAACGGATGGTGATTTTTGAGAAAATACGGTTTCTTTCATGTCGCCCAGTGATTTGATTTTCATATTACTAGGCGACATTTTTCTTTCACTGGCGACATTAGTGTCGCCCAGTCACTATGTTAAAAAGATTCTCTGCTCAATCAGTTGAAGAAATCACAATTAAAAATCCTTGCTGAATTTGGCCAAGTTTTTTTTGTCCAAAATAAAGGGTAAATTGGATTGTTTTCAATAATCTTTAAGTTTATATCATCATGAGGTTAGTCAATTTAAATTTAAAAAGAATAATACTTTCTAGTTGTTTCCCTAAAAAAGGAGATAAACTGAATTTTTGCAATTTGGTTCCCTGATATAGAGTGACATTATAATCTCTAATATCCTGAAAATATCTATCGACAAAATATGTTTCAAAATCAAAATATTGGAGGGGGTATTGTGGAGGATTACAATATTTGTTTAAATTTTCAGAATTAAAAACATGAATTTAATATCATAAGTTGTGCAACTATATGGTTTACTAGATGTATATCTTGAGCCAGTCTAAAGATTATTTTTGGGGTCAAATTAAAAACTATGCAGATCTGTTTTTGTTAATTTATTCTTTTTTAATAATACTTAGATGCATGAAAAGATAACTTAGCTAAGTCAATTTTATAATGTTTTTAGCTTTTTTTCTCTTCAAAATGCTGATTAAATTCAGTTAAATTCTTATCTATTACTCTGCTTTACATTTGAGAAGCTTGGAAGTAAGACACGATAAGTTTTATATTAACTTTGTATTAATCAACTAAAAACGCTATTGTATTTTGTATCTTTAAATTCAATAAACAAAGTTTTGAGTACCAACAGAGTTATCTTTTTTTATTACAGTGAATGAAAATTATGTTTCAAATGATCAATTAGTAACATCAGTCTTTTTAATATGCCAATTTAGCACATTTTTCTGTAACCTACCATTTCATCTTATATTATTGAAATTGATGCATCCTTATTTGATTTCAAAAATAACCATAACCCTATTCCGAATTTTACAACAAGAAAAAGTAATAAAGAAAAAAAGTTTTTTTGACCACGTACCCTAGCTTTCTCAAACCGGCTTTTTGAATTGTCCCATACGACTGTCCTGTTACCAAGCGAAACCCAACCCCCTTAGGTAAGTCCGATGCTTCCCCCTCTCCCCCCCCCCCTACCAGCAAGCCACTGGTAGACCGCAAAGGCATTTTCTACGAAGTCACCAAGGTTCTATGCAAAGTACAGGGGGAAAAGGGGTTCCAGATGTCCAGATGTTGACAGAACCCCCCACCATATGTAGAGAGATAACGCACACTCTAAATTAGTTGGCGACACCTTTCAGGTGATCGCCAAATGTGGGGTTGCCATAATTCGCTTTCCAAAAAATAGCAACAACTTTTCTTAATTTTTGAAAAATACAAATATTTCAATTAAAATTTTTATTTCGAAATGAACTGAAAAATAAAAATTTCGATTGTGTTCAAAATATATAATTATTGCAGTATCTTTATTTTTTTACTGAGATACATCGTCATACACTAAGACATTGTATTTGCCACTGATTTCCAAACTTTAAAAAATTATTAAAAATACTCAAGATGTGATTTTCAAATTTTTTTTTCTGATAGTCTATTTTAATTCTTTTGTTCTTTAAAATGGTATCAAAAACTACTGGCCAGTATTAAAATTGGGGCGTCATTTAGTCGAAGAAGATTCTCCATAGGAATACCATTACGATTTTCAAGGGGTGAAATTCGGCTTCATGACTCTTAAGGGAAGTCGGATGGGTGATTGGGTCAAAAATGTTGATTTTCCGTTTTTCTTTTATTTTTTATCTGCACATCAATAGCTTTAATTTAAGACCAAGATTATCGATTTCTGTTTAGTGGTTTTCTTTTTATAAGCATTTTTCTGAAACTGTATATCAGTTCCTACCTATACCGTACTTTTCTTTTGCGTTTCCTGAAATATAAGATTTTTCAACAGTTAGGAACATTTTTCTCAGGAACTATAAAAGATATCATGTTTTGTTTTATTATTTTTCTTCCCCATTACTCTTTGACTGAGGAATTTTCAATATCCCTGCTAAAAAAAATTTACAAAACATTAAATCGAATTTTTTTAAAATACATATTTAAAAAAACACTGTAAAAAAGTATTTTTTTGTACTGTGAGATATCGTCAGTTTAAATCAAAGAGCTATAAGTAAGGAACAAACTATAAAAAATTCATAATGATATCTCATATAGTTCCTGAGAAAAATGCTCCATAAGTTAGTAAAATTAACATGGGGGCGAGATAGAACCATCAACTCCTCTTAAGGGAATTATAAAAAATATTTTAATTTCAGTTGAGGTTTGGTTTACATTTATTCATAAAAAGATTTTTTTTAAAACTTAAATATGCATAGCTAGATGCAATTTAAGAGCATAAAGAAGTAGGTTTTTTGGCAATCACTTAAAAATTATGTTGTGGTAAATTGTACTTTTAAAAGTACAATGAGTTTTAAAAACTAATCGTAAATATAACCTTTTCGACATGGTTATTAAAAAAAAAAAATCAGTGTCTAATTTGAATGTGCATGAAAAAGTAATTACTGTTTGAGGGTTGTTATTTAAAATCTGGCATTTAACAGGAAACTATAATGTAGTTTTAGCTTTTCAATACTTAGTAAAGTTTATAAATCATTTACCACACTTTCAAAAAAGACACAATATATACATCAAACTAGAAAACTTTTTGAAAACCAACAAGTCTCGAAAAGAAAGTTCAAAGAACATATTCTTGCTAGGTGACCATTGCCGAGCAATTGCAAGTGGTGGCCTGTGTGCCCAGTAATGACATCACAGTGGATATCTAAGAAAATACACATGATACATCTGACAGTTCTGGACCAATATTCTAATGCAATGGGCAATGTTGCAATGAGATTGAATTTATTGCTTGTCCAGGTTTTAGCATTGTCTTTTTTTCTACAATCTACATTAAAAAAAAATTAAGATGGCTAAGTGGCCTGTTACTTTTAATCATATTCAAATTCTGGGTATCCTGCGCAAGCTTTAACAGTCATCCCTGTAAAATCTGTGGTATCCAAAGTCTCAGCGGAATTAATTGGCATACAACAATATACTTCAAAGTTCAGTTCGGTGTGTCAGCTCAAGTGTTATTGTCATCATTTGACAACAGTTCTAAATTACAAGGCATAATTTGATGTGTTAAAGCTCCTTATGGAGGCTAGATATAGATAGCTGAAAACATTCAAACCTTAATATATTCAAGTGTTGAGACCTATTGCTGGTTCATTTTTGCTTTAGTGTTCATGTTAATCCAAACAGTAATTTTTTTTTATGAAGGAAACTTTAAGGCACTCATTCATAATGCTTGAAAAGAAACGTTTTTGGTAAATAAATGCTTATTTAACTTATTTGTTTTTAGAATTTGGTTTTGGTGAGAGAGATGTTGTGTGGATTAAAAGAGGAAGGTACCACTGGCCAGCTCTGGTAATCATAATTCATACAAACCATTTCTTTTACAATTTTATAAAATTCATTTTCGTGATTATTTGACTGATTACAATCTAATCTAATTTTTTTTTTTGCAGGTTTGGGAGATAAGTGAAAATGAGACATTGTTTTATGTCATTGATTCTCCTGACCATGTTGAACCGTAAGTTATATGAATATAAATTAAGAAAACATTTTATCTTCTGTATTTGATGTAATGTAGTATGTTGACCTATCTAATTATGTTTTATCATTTGTCAAAACATTTTCCTGTCAACTGCATGTTTTCCCAAATAGCACTCCTTTTGAAAAATAAGTATAATCTTTTTTGAAAATTGCCAGTACATCCAAATTGCTTGAATTTTTAATTTGCTTGTAAATACAATTGCAAATTCATTGGCCTTGCCCCCTTTTATAGAAAATTTATAAAATAACATTTGTAGATAAAGCACCTAGGATATGAGTAGTTCATTATGATAGCACACTTACACTTAAAGCGCTTTTTTTTATATCACCCTAAAATATAGGTCTATTTTTTGTGAATAAATAAATTTTGTTTTGGAACTTTAATTTGATACTTACAAGTAAAAGCTTCTATTCTTCTCGGAAAATTGTATAAGTGCAGAATTGAAATAACTGTGTATGTATTTTTTCCCTGTAATATTTTAGATTTATTTATTTGCATATGTGGTTCTTTTAAATGCAATCAATTTTTTTTAAACTTCAGCTTAAAACTTAAGACTCAATCATTCAAGAAGCTGTTACACACTTTTGATGATGTGTCTTGGACTCATAAAATGTTGGTAAGTGCTTCAAAAAATATTATTGTAATTCCTTATATGCACTTTGATTGTATTTTAAACTTTAAAATTTTTATTTCATATGTTTTGATTAATAATGAATTTACAAACTTGCATAATTCTTCATTTTAGAGTAACAAATTGATTGTGAAGCACATTTTTTTTGGTATAAATAAATTATATTTATGGGTGCCTGAATTTGGAAAACAAAGATGGAATACTATAAAGAGTTATCCCAAAGTATTGGATATACAATCTAATTGTGTGCTTGTTGTTGTTTCTAATCTCCCGTTTGTCTGACGAAGTCAGACAATATCAGTGAATCCGTTGACAAGAATGAAGTCTGAAACCAGAAGTGGACAGTTGTAAATGTCTTCCCAGTCCAGTTCAAGGCAGTCCAAGATGTGCTGAGGTGATGCCTGTTCTTTTTGGCATTTAGGGCAAAGAGGAAAACTTTTGCCACCCCTAGAATATGTAATTGTGTGCTTTAAATGCATAACAAAGCTATATTTCAAAGATAAGCTTATTTTGAAGCACTCTTAACACTAAGCACTCTTAACACTCTCCACTAAGAAGTGTCAAACTCAATTGGTAATCCAAATTACTTGTAACAAGTGTACTAGCAACAGGGTTTGCTTTTTGCCTGTAGAAATGTGGTTACCGACAAATATGTTTCAATTTCAAATTTTCCTTATCTTCTACTGCATGCTAGGACATGTTTGATATGGCCCAGTCTTCTACTGAAAACCCCTGTATGATGATTTAAATAATAAGAAGTGTCCAGCTTTAATTTATTCTGTATTAATTTTTTTTAACTGTAAATTGCATTATTTATAACATAGTTAACTGTGGTTTGTTATGTTTATAATAAAGAATTATAATTTATTTTATGAAGTTCCAACCCAAAACTGTATTCTGATAACTTATACTAAGATTTAAATTATCTTTTACATTTTTTTGTAATTTTTTTTTAAAGATTTATTTAATTATTTTAGGAAAACTCAAAGAAAATGCCTGGAACCAATCTTAACTATGTTAAAGCTATACAGAAAGCCAACTCCTACATTAACCGCACAAAGGTTTTAGTTGATGATGATTTTGATGTTAAGAAATACTTCAACATTGTAGACTCCAGTAAGTTTTATTAGATGTTACAAAATACATGTTCAATATTTCCAAACTAATTTTTATTTAAAAACAATTTAACAAACTTTTTATTAAAAATTTAAAATGTAACTTCAAATGTGTGTTTAAATGCTTATTAATTTCACTCCTAATAATACTGTAACAGCAGCTACATTTACTAGTAATATAAAATTATGTAGAAACAGAGAAATGTCCAAATTACAGGTTTCTGAAGGTCTACACCTTCAAAAAAAAAAAATCGGAGTAGCAAAAAAAAAGTTGAAAGGTACTGATAAACAGCCTAAAAAATATAAAAGACAGTTCTCTTAAGTCAAACCTTTAATATATTGACTTAGTAAATCTTATGTTTGGAAAGGAAGTTGATAGGAATTATAGACATACGGGCAAGCGAAATCGGGATTACCTAATTTCCATTTCGTAATTTCTTTAATGTTTAAAAAAGTTGGCCAAAATAAATTTAAAAACAAAATGAAAAACAGTATGTGCTTAATTATAATAAAACAAAATCCGGAAATATTATTAAGAAAATATGAATTGAAATAGAAAAGTTGAGCCATAATATCATATTTAACCTAAATGAATAGAACACAAATTATAAGGAGAAACAGAACACAAAAAAGTTTGCAAAAGATATCACACGATTAAAAAAAAACATGATTTCCAAAAAATTATTGATTAAATTACTCTGATCGGTGGATTTCAAAAAGAGAAAAATAAGATTAATTCAAGCCACTGTTTGTTTTGTTGTTGAATAAAATCCTTATTTTTAGTCAGTTTTTGAAAATTATTTTTAAGGAAAAACTGCCCAGTTTAAATCAGCTTTTCCAAAATCCGGTTTAAGTTGACCCCCCCCCCCCCCCCCCCCGATTTGGCTTAAAACCGTTTTTCTTTTAAAATCTCTAATTCATGGGGATGGTATGAATTTCATCATGTTTTCGAATCTTTCTGTGTGTTAAATCTGGCTCCAGTTTAACAGAACCTGAATTCTTTTTCTCATTTAGTTACTTTAAAAATATTTATAAAACAAATGTTCAATTATCCAGCAAGAATTAGCATTAACCCTTGAGGTCTTTTAGCAAACCAATCAAGCTATACAGCTCATTTTACTAAGTGTTTCAAACTTTAAGGCTTCTTGTTGAAGTGTAGCTAAAAAATGCGGCTACTAATGGGAATGTACACTATCTCCAACCAGTGTCTTTGTTCAACACTTTGCGATGAAGCCACTGGAGAAACCAAAACCCAGGGACAAAGTTCAGGGATAAGAATTCCACATTATGAATGTAAAAAGTCAATTTTTTCTACAAGGTATTTGTTGAGAAATGGTATTAGTTTAATTTTAAGTTCAAATGGATAAAATTTTTTTGCAAATAATTAGGTGTTTTTGAGCACCAAACTAAAAATTTATCGTTCAGGACAGGGGACAAGGAATTTCCTGCATAATTTTGTTTTCCAAATTTCAAAAAAAAATTTTTAATTTATAAATGTTGTTGTATACTTGTATAAAGACTGCACTTACTGTATTAAAAAGAAAAAACCCAAAATATTCATTACATTATAAGTTAAGCCCCCGGTACGTTAAAGTTAAATTTATGGTAGAACTGCCAAATACAGTATGACACAGTCATAGGGTCATTCAGGGGACTGCAATGTTTATGAGGTTAAACAAGTAGATTTGTAACAGAATCTGTCACTTAACCCGCTTCCACACAAAAGTTGTGTTAAACAGGTAAAAAGGCGCCAAACACAGCATTAATTCTATATTAAACATTTACATGCTAAATTTGGCTAGTTTTATTTTATTTCAAAAATTCAATAATTATTACTTATCGTTTGCCAAAATTAATTTATATTTCAAAGAATAAATATGTAATATTCCTCGCTTTTAAATAGAATGAAAACATTTCATATCAGCATACAAAGAATCTCGTAGTGAAATATATTTGACGTCATTTCAAACTGATCGATGTCGCAAAAATAAATTTATTTTAATTTATTGTCTAAAAGAATTAAGTTTCTCGGGCGATTGTTGCGAATGGCAATGGTGATTTGATTCTAATAACAAACAGGGCCTTTAGTTATTTGTAATTCAAACTTTTAAACACCAAAATTAACTATTTCATTAGTCTTCTTTCTCAGATTTAATAATTAGACTTTATCGTTTGCTAAATTTGTTTGAAGTTCGAAGAATAATGATGTAATCTTTTTTAACAAATATTTTTGTGTCGCCCCAATTTCCCATTTACATTTCTTTCGAAAATTCACTTATTTATAGTTTGTTAAATTAATTTACAGTTCAAAAATTATATAATTAGCACAATTGATGCTTTAAAAATAAAAGCGAAACTTTGCATATTTTTTTATGCCAAGTTAGAATTCTCTATGCATCTTTCTTCATACATATATAATGAACCATCAAAAGAACTCTATTGTGATATTACAACAATCTAAACTGAATTATATCACATAATTAAATATTCTTACAAAAGTTTTTATTTTAAATAAAGTTTCTCGTACGTTTAACGAAATGGCAACAGTTAAAATATTGAATAAAAATGGAATTTGCATGTTATTTCAATGTAGATTAAATTTTTAGTCATTTAAATTTTAAATAAGCTTCTAGTTTAAATTTTTAATGAAATTTGGCATGTAGCCTAATCTGATTTTTTGCTTCAAAATGACGTATCCCACTTGTCTGTGGGACTTGTGGATGACAACAGTGAAAATATGAATAAAATAGAATTTGCATGTTATTTCAATGTAGATAAAAAAAATTTAGTTATTTAAATTTTAAATAAACTTTTAATTTCAATTTTTTAATGAAATTTGGAATTAGCCTAATCTGATTTTTTGCTTCAAAATGACTTATCCTACTTGTCTGTGGGACTTGTGGTTCTTTCTGTGAAAGTGGGTGACGGACAGACGGACTGAACGATTACAAAACCTTCCACTTTTTACGTTATAAACGTAGTGTGGAAGCTAAAACGAGTAATATCACAGATGAGGTGTAGTAAATCATGTAAAATATGTATTATGTACTACTGGAAAGTTAATTAAAAACTTTGTTGGTAATTTATTGATGGAAACTTTTTCCACAGAGAAGAAAAGAATAGCAAAAGGAGAAAAAATTCTCCAGAAAAAAAGGTTAATGAAAAATTCCCAGAAGTCTGCAAAAACAGCAAAAATAATCCTACAAGAGGAAGATTCTTTGGAGAAACTAATTACTGATGCACCTCATCATGAAATCAGCGAGAAATCGTAAGTTAACTCTTCACATATGAATTCTGCAATGTAACTTTGTTGAGCAAACTTTTTTTGAAAAGTGTATTTACAATTTGAAATTTTTAATGGTTTTCGTATAAAGATATCTACCTTGCATACTTTATCTGGCCATTGATTGTAGCTAGTTATAACATAACTTGTGGCGGTAAAACTGTTACTGTTATCATTATTTATACTAATAAATATAAAATATATCTCATATTAAAATCCGATGGGATTATTATCAAGTTTAAATGTTTTTCCTAAAATAAAAATTATAATTATGATTGTGTAACATTACATGACTTTCAATTACTGTTCAATAAACCAATACAGTCATTTAAATGTAATTATATACCGTATATACTTGTGTATAACCCAACTCCGTTTATAAGTCGACCCTCCATTTTTCAACCAAATATTTTTCAAATCAGCAGCCCGTGTATTAGTCGAGGCAGGAAATAAGGCCTGAGCCTTCTGAAAAAAATAAGAAAACGGTTTGTGACGCACCACCCATTCCACGACGGACAACCGTAATTTCTTTTATTTTGCAAGAAAAATTTCAACCTCAATGAAAATAAAACGGGATTCGGCTCTGAGTGTCCTTGACATTGAGGACCCTGAATGGAGAAGCTATGTTCAGTGAAGCGTGAAGACAACGCACCATGCCAAGGTCACGAACCAAAACATTGTTTTCTTTACACACTTGAAGACTGGTTGATTGATCTTATTTCATCTTCAGAATCTAACTGCTTCTGTGTCTTTATTTTTAATAGATAGTATTTAAACCTTAAGTTTGATAGAAATTTAGTTTAAGCATAGGGGATTTTTAATTTGTTTTGGAAATTTGATGTCGACTCCCAATTTTTACGACACTAAATTTGTCCGAAATTTCTCGTTATACACGAGTATATTATATAAAGTACTTTATAAAGTAATTTCAATGACATTAAAACCTAAAATGTTCTATGGCTATGTCCTCACTACGACATCAAAGGCAACAAAAGCAACAAAATTTGGCGACTGCCAAGTGCGCCAAGCAATGCAATAGCATGGTGGCTGAATCTGCCAAGTCGCCAGATTTGTTGCCTTTGTGGCGTTTGATGTCGTAGTGAGGACATAGCCTAAGGTAGCTACCCTTTGTGCATGCCCGATTTTCTCAAAAACCTTGACGACTTCCGACAGGTACTAGGAACTCTTGTACTAAATTGGAAGTCTATGGCTCTTTTAGTTTGAGCTGTAGAGTGGTTTCAAACTGACAGACCAATGTTCAAAAACCACTTATTTCAGCACTCTCCAAAATGTGTGGAAAATACAAAATCTTTATTTGCAATACTTTAATTGCCTTATATTTCATATTATTAGGTAATTGAAAGTAATAAATAGTTGTAGCTATTTCATCAAAAGAAAATAATAACTCGAAATAAAAAATATATACCGTTGCCCTAGATAATTGAATACCTAATGATGCTTTGCTTATTTAAACGTATTCTATTCAACTAAGTTTTAAAACAAGTATTTTTTTTTTTTTTTTAGAACTGATGATCTGGACATTGAGAAAGTCATGGAATGTATTTGGCAAAATCAATGTAATGTGAGTATTTCTTTTAATATATATTTATAAAGCATTCAAAGTATGATATGTGTGGTTTTTAAAGCGTTTTTTTAAATACTCACTAAAAATATTTTAATGCATTTTGTTGTACAAAATTAGGACACCCATATTATTTTTTCTGAGGATTTTAATTTTATGGGGTTTATTTATTGCTCTTTTCTAGCTTCCACACTACGTTAATAACATACAAAGTTGAAGGTGTTATAATCATTCTCAGTCCGTCTGTCTGTCCGTCACCCACTTTCATGGCTCACACTACAAATGCTACATGCAAGTATGATACGTCAAAAAATTCACCGCATCGAAATTAGAAGACATTGAAAATCTCAGAAAAAATTCGAATTCAAAGTAGTACTTCAATTATTTATAAAACTGCAAAATTTAATGCTCATTTAAAAAGCATAAGAAACAATTTTCTTAAGAATTAAATCGCCATTGCCATTCTCAATAATTGATCGAGAAACTTTATTTCTTTTTAAATAATAAATTAAAAGAAATTTATTTTTGCAACATCAATCAGTTTGAAATGATGTCAAATATATTTCACTATGAGATTCTTTTTATGTTGATATGAAATGTTTTGGGTCCATTTAAAAGCGAGGAATGTTACATATTTATTCTTTGAAATATAAATTAATTTTTACAAACGATAATAAATAATTATTGAATTTTCTTTATAAAATAAATGAAACTAGCCAAATTTAGCGTGCAAGTGTTTATTATAGAATTAATATTGTGTTTGACGCCTTTTTTCTTCTTGAGCTCAAATGTTGTGTGGAAGCAGGCTGAGTGACAGATTCTGTTACAAACGTACTTGTTTTTTTAACCTGTTTTGCTTCAATATTATAATAAAATTAGTTTACTTATATAAATGCTAGTATATACAAGCACCTGTATACGTAAGTATTTAGCAACAATACATTGTTTCAAAGCTGAATGTTAAGGAATGTTACCTTCTTTTGAGGTGAATTTTGCACTTATTGTTGTGGTGGTCAAAAAATATGCATGAACCTGGTCTGCTGTGTGGGACACTGATAAAAAGATTTTGATTAAAAGAAAATCATGACAATTTGCAAGCATTAAAATTCTTACTTTACTCATTTCAATCAATTAGAACATCAATGAGAGTATTTTTTTTAAAAAAAATTTACATTAAAAGTAGTAAAGGACAAATTTGTTGCCAATTGGTATGGTTTCAGCTACATTTAAATTTCAAATGACAACTTTTTGCTTCTTTTTATTTTATTTGGATTTGCAATCACTAATTGTTATGTTATTGATTATCAAAATAAAATTTAGGATACTTATTGTCTTAAGTTGTTTTTCTTGCAACCAAAGTATATTATTAAAAAAAATCTGTTTTGAGGGTGTTTTTAATTAAATCAGGTGTATTAAGCCTCTGAGGGATACAGGTGTATAAACCTGTCACCTGGCTGTCAGGTTATCCAGCAACACACATAATTTTAAAACATTTATAAATATAATAATTTTATTAAATTTTAAAATTTAAAGCATGAAGGATCTATTTATAACCATCTACTACAGAAATATAATTTTTTTAAATTAAATTTTCAGTTAAAAAATTTACTTTAAATCTCATGCAGTGATAACAAGTTTTCACTTCAGCCAATTTGCTTATCCCTCAGAGGGTTAAAGTAGTTTTAAATTGTAGTGCTTTCAGTGCTTCCTTTTTGCAATACTTTTTTTAACTGATCAAATGTTAAGATTTGTGATTATCAGTTTACCCTTATGAAAATTCTTTTCCCATTTGTTCTTACAGGAACATGTGCTAAAACTTTATTGGAAACAAATTCCGAGCAAAAGGCACTCATTATTTGAAGAGGATGAATCTGCAAAAGATTTGGAAGATATGTCGTGGTTTGGTCCTTTGAAAAATGACTCGGTTACGGTACTTTGCTCTTGATTTTAAAATCCTAATAAGTGATACCTTTGAATTCAGACATTGTGTATCTTTCATAGAGTGTATAGTGTATATACAGTAAACTCCTAATTATCTGCAGAATTGGGTGGTGCAGCATCGGCAGATATGCGAATTCGCAGGCAATCCACAAAAGTAAAAGAATAGCCACAAAATTACCTTTAACAAACTGAAGCTTTTATTTAAATAAAATAATATTATATAATAAAAAAAAGCATAGTTAGGCATGGAATTTTGCTTTGAGTGGACAGTGACCATTTATTGACAGCCCCAACAATTTTCAAGTTTCTTACACATAGTTAGTGAAGCTTTGTTTTGTGGTTTTGGAGATCTGCACAGAAGGACAATGATATTATGATAACTAGGTAAACTATGTAAAATCATTTCATATAGATTTTGGTGGAATGCAATCTTCCAGCAAGTTTTGGAACAGGTAAGAAGTAAGAGAAGAAAGCTGAAGAAATTTGTTCCATTTTCTAGTACTTCGTAAAAAAGCTTTGAAAAAATAGAAGGTGGGGGATCTCGGTGTACCGCGGATAATCCTCAAAGTGGATAATCTACCTACAGATATTCGGGAGTTTACTGTTTATGTATATAATCAAATAATTTTTTTAATACAGAATTTCTACTCTTTTTTTATATTTTTAGATGATTAGTTCGAACGTGCATTTTTTGTAATTTATTTTTAGTTCTGAAAATAAGTATTTAATTTGCAATGTCTTTCTTGCTTTTGATAGTTAACATTATAAAATATTTTTTTTAATGTCTGCTTTAGCTATTATTATTAGTTTGATTTACTTAATGAGACTACATTTTTCTTACTAGATTGTTGATGTTTAATTTTTCTCTTACAATGTAATGTTGGACTGCAAAATACAGCTTTTGTATTCTAGCTTGAATCCTTTGATCTTGTCTTGGTTTTAAGGTTGTGGAGTAGGCATAATATTACAGTAAAAAAAGAAACAACTTCACCTTCTTTAAAATACATTCCTGTTTGTAAAAATTCCATTATCTTAAATGAGACAATTGTTTCTGGATTCTTTTGCCATTTCACTATTACAATATTTCAAATATCATCTATGCTTTTGCTAGTTTGTTAACATATTCAAAACATCATCTTAAATTCTTACTAACTGGTCATTTAGTAACACTGTTCAATTCACATGGATTTTCACTGATATTGTCTCCCTTCCTAATTATAGAGTTCTTTGTATTATATCAAAATTTTCCAAAAGATCTGTTAATCGTTTCTTTTACCACAATTTAACTTTTCTCTTTTTTTAGTAAAGCACATAAGTTGACATACCTCTATATGTCTACCATGTTATTTATTAAATTTGCAATACATTTATAATTAAAAAAAAAAACTATTTTTACTTAAAAAATATTTTCAGTTCTCTTATGTATGATTATTTCTTAAATAATATATTTTTTGTTCATTGATATTATATATAAGAAATGTGTATATTTTGCAGCAATTGAAGTTGTATGATCATTTTTATGAGTTGTACAAAGAAAAGACTAAAGGGCCATCTAATGCTTCTTATATTTATAAAGTTTGGATTCCAGAGGTATTTAAAATCAATATTTTTCTACTATTATACCCTAGTATCAGTACAAGGTTTTCTTTAAAAAAAGTTTTGCACAGAAAAAGTTTTCAAGACTCTGAAAAAGTCTTCTTAAATTTATTTATTTTATTTACAACAAAATAAAACAAAATTACACAGAAAGAGATTGCTTATATACCACCACCACACTACTCTTGTAATAATTTATATTTATTATTTTGGATACATCTTTTGTGCTTAATTCTCGCAATATGCAATTATTTTTAAAGACTTTTATCCTCAATATTGTTTTTCAAATTGATTGCTAATGTTAAAATTGTTGAACTTTTAGGGTATCATCAAAGCAATATCTTTGGTGAACAATATAAATCTTGATGAAGCTGAACTTATCTTCTTAAAAGAAGATGCTTTTGAAGACAAAGACAGTTCTTCACTTTAAAATTTTTTTCCATCCCAAACTTTTAAGTTCATGCTAGTGGATTCTTACACAAATAAGTAAGAAAAAACTTACGAAAAATTACTATTCATGGTTTAAAATGTACTTTGCTTTTGTACATTTCTCTGGAAATTTGTGTTAGTGGTGAAAGTGTATTTCTGAAGATCAAGTAGCATTGATATTTTAAATGTGATGAATATTGTAAATGTTCCCTGTTGTTATCTGATCATTATTCAACATGTAATATTTTTCCTTGCAATCAAAAAGTTGTGTCATATTTTAGACTACAAACAAATGCACTGTGTGTACTTTCATGTGTTTTCTTCTGCTAATTTTCTTATTGTTTTGCCATGTGCAATAAGTGTTCTCGTACGGCATTTTTTAGTTATTCAATAAGTTGCAAAGCCTGTCGAATATCTAGTAGTTAAAGTAGGGTTCTGGAGGTTTCAGGTTTTTATTTTGGTTAGCTGCTTTTTAGCTTATGAAAAAGTACTGTCACTCAATATGAAATTGCATGGTGCAAGCTTATTGTAAGCTCTTTTCCCTGTAATAAATTGCGACCTATTTAAAATATTCATAACATAACTTTATTGGGGTGATTGGCAGACTTATTTTTAAAACTTTATGTAATTACCTACCTATTTGATAAAATAATTTTGTTTCAACTTCGTAATCAGATTGAAGTTGTTAATATTAAAATCTCAAAGATTCGTGTATTTTTTTTCATCAATCGTGAAGCTTGTGTATGGCTAGCCAAAATAGCCATATCTCTCAATTTTTTTAAAAATAATAACTGAAATTTCTAAAGGGCACTTGACCAAAGTTAAGTTTAGCAATAATCCTACTTTATATATGTTTCCATTTTGCTAGATGAAAAAAGATTCTAATACAATAATATGATGCTAAAAATATTTAGTTGAATTTGTGTCATAAATGAATTTGATTCACTTTATTATATATTTTATAATATTAATTTGTGAACGTACATTGTGAATCATAAGAAATTCTACATCCTGCTAAATTTATAGTTATAAAAAGTAAGTAAAAACGTTTAAATACTACTTACAATGTAAGAATTTTCTATGTTTTATTTTCAAATTATAATGTATTTATTATTTTTATTTTTGTGTTTAGTGTTATGTATATAGATACAAATGATATTATGCTTTATAATGTAAATTTCAAAATTTGTTTGCTGAAAAGTGTTTTTGGAGGATTTTTGTTTTACAATTTTGATATACAATGCAGTAAACTCCTGATTATCCACGGAATTGGGTGGCGTGGCTTTGGTTGATAAGCAAATCCCCAAATAATCCGCAAAAGTATAGAATATCTACAAAATTGTTATTAACTAGTTTTACTCTGGTAAAGTAATATTAAATATGTAAGAGAAGAAGATCTGGTGGGTTCAACAATCATAACAGTTAACGTTAAGAAATATGAAGATTTGCTTTAAAAAAAAAAATTAGTAAGTTTTTTTAGTCTCAAAACTGCAAATTTATTTATGATCAAAGTTTTTTTAGAAGCTTTTGTCACAAAAGGAGGCATCTTCCTGCACATCTAGGTGCATTCAATTGCAACTGTGGTTAGCTTATTTTACAAGTGGCACTTTTGATAAAAATGTGCATGTTATGTGTTGAGTAAAGTGGATCGACTAGTGTTGAATAGGAGTGTTGGAGAAATAGACAGTCAACATTGATTGGCAATCTTCAGTTACTTTTCACACAGTTTGTGAGCACGGTACTGTGGTTTCGAAGATCTTTGCAGAAAGGCCTTTTGACAGCTATAGGCAAATGATGTAAAAGTTTCTCTGATAGTTTTTCTTACAATGCAATTTTCCAACAAGTTTTGCAAAGGTTGAGCTTCCATTTTCTTGCATTTTGTAAACTGTCTTTAAAAAAAAAGGCGGGTGGGGATCTTGGATGGGCTGCGGATGATCTAACCACGAATAATCTGGAGTTTACTGTATTTTCACATATGCTGCATTAACATTATATTTCTAAGTAAGTTTAGTTTCTGAATTATATATGATCAATATATTTCAATTGTTGTAATAAAATTTCCATAAAAAGTATTTGCCAAAAAGTATTTTATATTCAATAGTATTGCATATTCAATTTCTTAGTACAGTAATCCCTCTTTATATTGCATTTCTGAAATGAAATGTTTCATTTAGTCATAGGTACATTCTATGCCAGTATTCAAAAACACCTTTAAAAAAAATTAAACTTAACCCCCTACATTTCCTCTGAAACACTAAACAGTCGAGAAAAAAATATGAGTTCCACTTTTATTGTTTGATTGTGGGTGAAATGTCATTATAAGTTAGTTGATTTTATTTATTGTTGGAAATATTTGCCAGCTTTTATACTATATATATGGTGAAAATAGTGGTACTTGGTCAAATGCACTATATAGCAAGGGACTAAGGTAATTATACTTTGTGAAATTGTATGTTGTTTGCGAAAGGTCAATTATTTTTTCTGTTTTTGGTCTATACAGATGTATGAAAAGTATATTTTACATTATTTGAAAACTTTCGCTTCGAATTTTTTAAAAAATTCAACAAATCTCACTTTGATCCCACTCTTTTGTAGTTTCCTTGTAATCTTGGGTCTGGAACTATTTTGAATTTTCTTAAATTATAATGGGTTGCGTTGAAATTAAGTTAATGCAGCACATAAAAAATTAGTTACGGTTTGGAAACTATTCAATCAGTAGATTAGTTTTAATACTTGTGAAAAATTGTTCAACGCTAAATGAAAGATTACTTAAAATTAAATAAGGTTAGCTTATTTTATGTTCAGGTTTTATATAGGTTAAATGACTCATATGTTTATGTATAAGGTATTTGAGTTGGAATCTGAATTTAATTTTAAATATTGTATAATTTTTCTAGTTTAGTTTTTCATTTGTCATGAGTAAATGAAGGTGTTGAATTTTTGTCATAAAAAAAACTAGAATGCAATTTTTAAAGGGGTTTAACTTATTCAATTATTGAAAATGAAAGTTACTTTTGTATTGTTATTGTTTTTACAAGATAGGTTGGTGTTTTTTGAAAATTCTAGGGATTGGGGAAAAAATCTAGATTTTAACTTGTGAATTATAAAAATTATTATTTTGAAAACTCACTGGCTAATGAAAACAATTATGCGATTTCTTTAAATACCTGTTCTTCAATTATTATTATATTAAATCTTATATGCTGTAAAGAAATTGCGTCCAGTGTTATTCATATTTTTTTGTTTTCATACAATGTCTTTTTGTGTCACGTTTGTTTTAATCAATTAAAAAAATATATTTGTTATATTTATAAAACACAAATTGTTGTTTTATAACTAATTCACAATTTCCTTTATATTCTTGAAAGCAAGAAATGTTATAATTTGTTAACATTTTTTTGCATATTGATATTAATTATTTTTTAGTCATACAAATATTCCTCTTAGTTTTTGTGTGTTTGTTATTGGCTGTTAAATGTGCATGTTTTTTTATGTTTTAAATACTTTGATTTGGTAGTTTTTGTATAAAAACATGCTTTCCTTTCAATCAAAAGTAAATGAATTCTTTTTTATGCTATTCAATATTATTAAATGAAAGCAAAATCCATTTTTAGGGCATTTTTTAAAATTGTGCCTAAATGATCGATTTTTGATCACTTGCCTCCAGTGTAAATACAATTTATTATGAATTACTTATCACTGTTATCAATATCCTTGTCTTCTTAATTATCTTTCTGAAATGCGTAGAAATCCATATATGTTTGCTAAATATCCATGAGTTCTTTTTTTTTTTGTGTTAATTCTTCATTAAGGTTTATGAAATTTATTTTGAAGAAATTATTTAGTGGGCCTAAATGTTTTCTTTTCAGATATTTCTGCGCAATGCATGTAAACGTTTTTTAAATAAAATCTCTGAGTGGACTCCTTAGATATATTTTTTAATAAGGTTTTTATTTTTCATCTTTATGGGTATAATTTGGTACATCCACTACAAAATTAAAATTCCATGTCTATTATTGTTCTTATAAACTACTTAGGGGGAAGGCGTTGTTCCTTTGACCACTTCACACATTTTCAATGTTCTTAACTTGAATATTACACATAAGGCTAACTTCAGTTATCTTTTTATTCCGATCTGTATCGTATGGTTTATCATACATAATTTTTCCATACTTCGTTTTATTATTTTTTATTTCATTACAAAAAAAAATAATGAAACTGTGGTCAAAGGGTTGTACCTTTTACCAGGAAATTAGACAACACAGCAATGAAGAAGAAAAAACCTGAACAAAGAAAACAACTGATCATGGTCAGAGGTACAACACCATGACAATGCAAATTAAAAAGCATTTTACAGTTTAAAGGTTAAAACAATCATTTTCAAAAGCTACACAATATTTTTTAAAGTGTATAGGCTACTGCACTACGTGTCCAAAAAAAAAGTAGCTGGTCAGCTTTCTGCGTTCCTTTTCTAAAAAGGTGTTCATTGGCTGAGTGTTACAGATATTTGCCTAAATCTTTGTTCGACGTAAGCTCGTATCATGGACCTCACAATGCAATATTGTTTAGTTCGAAATCAACATGGATAAAAGCGGTAGACGTGTTCGGGGAAGTGATGTGACAGAGTTTAAAAAGGGGCAGATTATTGGCCTGTATCAAAGTGGCAAGAAATCTAAAGACATAGTTAAAGTTACTGGCGTAGGATTGCGAACTATTCAACGCTTTATTAAGAGTTGGAAAGATGGCGGTAAGGTTACCAGTTCACGAAAAATGTGCGGTCGGAAGTCCATCCTGAACGAACGTGATCGGCGTTCTCTGAAGCGATTAGTGAAGAAAAATCGCAAGAAATCGACCGTTCAACTTACAACACTGTTCAATGAGGGAAACAAACCTTTTTCCAGGCGCACAATGCGAAGAAAACTTAAACAAGCAGGACTGAGAAGCTGTGTTGCAGTAAGGAAGCCTCTTGTAACTGACATTAATCGAAGGAAAAGGCTGCAATTCGCCAGGGACCACAAGAATTAGACTGTTAATAATTGGAAAAAGGTCATGTGGTCGGATGAATCCCGATTTACGCTATTTCAAAATGACGGTCGAGTAAGAGTTCGAAGAGAGCCCCACGAAGCAATGGACCCTGCATGCATCGTTCCCACTGTGCACTCTTCTGGAGGCAGTGTAATGATCTGGGGAAGTTTCTGTTCAGCTGGACTAGGTTCGGCAGTCTTGTGCTCGAATAAAATGAAGGCTGCAGATTACCTAACCGTCTTGGATGACCACCTTGTGCCAGCAATGGACTATTTTTTCCCTGACTCTACTAGCGTGTTTCAAGATGATAATGCCACAATACATCGTGCTAATTCTGTGAAATCCTGGTTTAGTGAGCATGATACATCATTTCAACACTTGATTTGGCCACCACAAAGTCCAGACCTCAACCCAATAGAAAATCTGTGGGACGTTCTTGAAAGGGATTTAAGAGCACATACTCCTTTACCAACATCCATTAAGGATTTAGGGGACCTCTTGATGAAATTATGGCCTAAAATAAAAATAGATACTCTTAAGAAATTCGTTGCATCAATGCCAAGGCGAATGAAAGCTGTAATTAGAGCCAAAGGTGGTCCAATAAAGTATTAAAGCGCGCGACTTTTTTTTTTGGACACGTAGTGTATGTCAAATGTCTTCTATCAACAAAACAACAATAACAAAAAAATATTAGGCAAAACCTTGTGACAAAGATACGAGGGCTGTTTTTTTTTCAACCTCCGATGGGCTATAGCAAAAAGACGGGTCATGATACAAAAAAGATTTTTTTACCAAAAGTAAAGTACAATGCTGCTTATTTCTCCATATAATCATCTTGGCGATTAAGGCATTTGTTATACCTGTAAACAAGCTTTGAAATACCCTCTTCATAAAATGTAGCCGCCAATGATTGGGAAGAAGCTGTGACGGTTTCGTTTAAAAAAGTAAATTTGGAAGCTTTACGTCAATTTTTTTCTGTCCTCCAAGCCACTACTAGTCCATAATTCACTTATGGTAAACCTTTGAGTTTCCCTAAACACTTGGTCAACTCGTTGAACAATGCCGTCTGTAGCGACAGACTTGCTTCCTTGGTTCCCTTCTTCATGAACATCAGTATTGTTCAGCGAGTTGACCAAGTGTTTAGGAAAACTCAAAGGTTTTTTCATAAGTGAATTATTGATAAACATAGTGGCTTGGATTGTAGCTCTTCCAAGTTGACGTTAAGCTAAAAAAAACCGTCACAACTACCTTCAAATCATTGGCGGCTACATTTTATGAAGAGGGTATTTCAAAGCTTGTTTTCAGATATGACAAATGCTTTAATCGTCAAGGTGATTATATGGTGAAATAAACAGTATTGTACTTTACTTTTGGTAAAAAAAAATATTTTTTGTATCTTGACCCGTCTTTTTGCTATAGCCCATCGGAGGTTGAAAAAAAAACAGCCCTCGTACTTACATATTTAGAATGGAAATGAATTGTTATATTTCACAGGAATCCTCTTTTACTTGAATAATCTACATGAGTCTACAGAAGCTCTCCAGTGGAGAAACTATTTATTAATTAGACTAATTTTTATAAAATATTGCTACAGGACACCACAGCCATTTTTGACAAAGAATTTTTTTTGAAGTGCTCATCATTAGGTTCTTATTAGTTCTGTAGTGCAATTACATACATTAGAATTGGATTTTGTACAGTAATTAGGTTTAGACCAATTGAACACCTTGCGGAAATAAGTATGGTTCCTAAACTCTTTTGGAAAAAATAATTTAAATGGCTTACTTTTTAAAAAAATTTATTTGTTAAAAATTTCTTATACAAATGAAGATTCCTGGGGAAAAAACCCTTCTTTTACTGGATATCTCTCTGTATCATGCCTCTTTTGGCGACCATAGCAAGTCTTTGTCTAAACTGGTGTAAGGAAACCCGTTTTTCTCACTTGGTTGTTCTCAGCAACCCTGAAATTCAGTCTGACGTGACGCTTGTACCGAGAGAAGAACCATGGGAGAAACGGGTTTCCTGTCGCCATTATCCCCCAAGCAGACCCGAATATGGGAAGGTACCTAGTCAATCGAAGGGGTTTTTCCCCTCGACTCTTCAAATTCTTTAGGTGACTGCACTGATATGACCGACAAGAGGTCGAAACATTAACTTTTATTCTCTTAAAATTTATTTTGTGTTTGCTAACACACACACATTATTGCCAGTAGACACTTTTTTTCCCACCATATTCATATTTGCAATTTTGATGAGAGTTGGGCAAGACAAGGTCACGTGTGAAGATGGGGCTGAGCTGCACACCCTTAAATTATAAGTAGTGATGATTTAAGCTTTATTGCTTTGCTGAAAAAAACCCCCATATATTAGTATGATACTAAAAGTTAGTTCAATGATTAAACTAGTAAAACATAAAAATTAAGATAATATCCTTATTCATTGAAGGATTATCATTTATTATGTATTTATTGACATCTGAACTTTTGGTATCTTATTTCACTCAGCTCTCTAATACTGTTGTTGTGCACTCTACCACACCTTTTTCCCCCTAAGAAATTTAAAGAAAGAATTGTAGATTTTGTTGAACCTCAGATGTATTAAAAAAACAAGTAGGTTTTTAAAACAGTAACTAGAGTCGATTCAATAGAAACTCAATACTCTTTTGAAAGTAAATCGCCAAACACGCCCTTTAGCTAGTTCTAACTTAAACTTTTAAATTAATTTTCATTCTTGCTATTTACGAGTATCACATTTTATCGGTTTTGATGGGAGCGTCATGAGTGGCAACAGTTCCAGCGGTATTGTTTTCATTTTTGGTCCTTCTGGAATTGCATTTGTTGTGGTGACAATATAATTTAATTACTAAATTCAAAATAACTATATATTAATTTAATATTTAGTTATATTATTATCCTTGTTTTAATTCTGTCGCATGAAAAAAAGTAGGCTAAAAATATTAGAATTAATAAAATATTTTGGAAGCGTGTAGTTGTATTCGTTTAATTTTTTTTCTATTTTTGTTCGTTTCGTCGTCTTTGTTTCTTGTTATTCTTTTTACGGTATAATTTATGGAAAGTAATCAATAGAATAGTTTTTTTTATTTAAATACTAAAAAAATGCTAAATATAAAATCCTAATTACTAAAGATCCGAGCGATCCGAGATTTATGTTGTTAACCTTGTTTTTAATCTGAAGTTTCCATTGTTAAATTAGTTGGAAGAAAAAATATTTAACAAAATTTATGTTTTAAAAATAGAAAAAAGATACTTTATAGATTTTTTATGCAAAATAATATTTTAAATAAATACTAAAAAAATACTAATTATAAAATGCCCGCTAATGGGCTTGTTTCAACAATTTGTCAAAGAAAACAAAACAACCAATGAAATCGTAGTTCGGAGAGCGTGACGTTTTAAAAACCAATGAGCTTGTTTCACGTATTATTGAAAGAAAACAAAATAACCAATGCGGTCTTGTTTTCATTTTTCTCGAATTACTTTTGTTTTGGTATTCGAAAGTGAGTTTTCTAAGAATATTTTAGTTGATATTTTTTAAAATGCCAACTTCATGCTGTGCTGTTGGTTGTTTTAATCGTTTTTAAAGAAAACTTGCATAGGAAGAGAAGTTTGGTTTCATCTATTTCCGCATCCTGATAGTGAATTGAAACCCAAACAACCAATGAAATCGTAGTATGGAAAGAAAACGAAACAACTAACGAAATAGCAGTGCGAAGAGCTTGACGTCATAAGAAACATCCCCATTCCTTTCCCTTAATACCTTTCTTCCCTTTCCTTTAAATTTCCTTTAAATTCCTTTAAAATCAACATAAATAAAGTTTCGCGTGCGATTCTTGTGAGAAGCAATCAGCGACTAGCAATGGTGATTTAATTTTTCTAAAAATCGACTTCTTATACTTTGTAAACAAGTTTTAAATTTTGCAGCTTTTTAAACAAGTTAACAACCAATGAAAGCGCAATACGGAGAACGTGACGTCATAAGAAACTAATATGGGCTTGTTCCATGTAGTACGGAAAGGAAACAAAATAACCAATGAAATCGCAGTATGGAGAGCGTGACATCATAAGAAACATTCCCATTATTTCTGGTATTCAGCTTCTTGCTGGCACCATTGGCAAAACAAACAAGAAGTTCTAGAAAAACTAAAATATCCTACTTTCCTGTTACTTAAATATTTACTGAAATTCTTATCTTAAAACCAATGGGCTCGTTTCAACACTTTGTCAAAGAAAACAAAACAACCAATGAAATCGCAGTTCGGAGCGCGTGACAATATATAAAACCAATGAGCTTGTTTTAAGTTGTAGGGAAAAAACAAAACAACCAATGAAATCGCAGATCGCAGTATGGAGAGCGTGACATCATAAGAAATATTCCCATAGTGTTGTAATAATACCTGTCACCTATAACCGCTTCTACACAAGATTTATGCACATTAGAAATAAAATAGCTAAACACAACATTCAGTTAAATTTGTACGTCTATTTAAGGTTATTTGAAAAATTGAATTACGTGGACATTTTATTAAAAATTCCTTAAATAAAAAAAAGTAGGTTTTAGTAGAGTGTTGTTGTAATATAAGTTGGTTATTGACATGGTGGATATTTTCAACCGTCTCTATAACTTTCGCTCTAATGGTCCGATTTATAAACAAAACTTTTTTGTTTGAAATGTATGTACCCCTTTCAACTTATATTAGAACCGTCGGATTTGTAAAATTCTTTTTAACCTTCTTTCTTTTTCAATTCGAAAGAATTTTTAAAATAAAAAGAACGAAAATATGAAATTGAACGAATGTAATCAAATATTTATGATTAAATACAGAAGAGAAAAATAAGGACTAGTGATAGGGAAAAACATAAAAAAAAACGCCAAGCAGCTGCTAAATGGATGCTAGAAACCCACGTGACTTGGGAACATATATGTGAGTCACCATTCCCGTTTGCCAGCCTACTCTTATCTGATTTTCAGGTCTGGCGACAATTGGCATAGTTCAAACGAAACGGTAGGGAAAAGTTGCCATATGTAGCAACCTTTCTCCTCTTGGCGAATTTCATGTTGAGGACGTTTTTGGAAGCTGCTTGACTATTGAATGAGCAATCCATTCTATTTATGTCGCTAGGAATAATCTGATAGACAGTAGACAGATATCCGTCCGGATGTACACACAGAAGGACGAAAAATAAGAAAATTAGGTCTCGAAGATCATAATTTTCTAACAAAAAAATTGAGATCCGACGAATAGAAACGATTTTGGAAGGGCAGTACGGACAGACGGATATCGTCAGCATGTCAAGACCTACTTTTTCATTTTTTAAATTCTTTTGAATAAACGTGGTTAAATAATTAAGTAGGGTAAAAAATTAAAGCGATTCACTTATAGCAATCACAAGACTATATCCGATCTTTTTGTACTGTCAAAGTTGTTTTTCCTTTCTATGAATGACTGTGCAGTGGAAAAAATTCGTAGGGTGCGTTTTTGCGCTCTTGTTTTGTGTGATATAATGGACGGATTTTTTTTTTTTTGTTGTTGTTAAGGACGGATTTTTCTTGTTGGTTGTAACTTTGAAAGTTAAATTGCTAACTAGTGGGATAGTCACTTATAACGTTTTTAACACTATGTTTCGAAAAAATTCAGAACTTTACGATATTTAATAAGGATACAGTTTTTCTAAGTTAAAAACCTAATACACAATTTAACAGCTTCACTACATTATCAATAAAAATTTAAACTATTTAAAATGCGTTTCAATTTAAAATGGTTCGACGGACTTCGTCAGCATATAAATACCTACTTTTTAAATTTTCTAATTCTTTCGAATAAAAAAGATGAAAAGTAGGCTAAATATTTCAACTTCCAGTCTGAAAAAAGAAGGTTGATTGCCAAAACAGAAATTCTTTGATCCTGCTATATTTATTAAGTTAATAAAAACGAGTTTCAATTGAGATTTTTATTTTTTGGTTTATTGGGACAACATTTGAGTTTTTTTTTTGCTAGAATGTTTTTTTCTTTTTCACAAAGTGGTATACAAGATCTGCTTAAAATAAATTTAAGCGACCCCTTTGTGGTTTAGAATGTTATATTTTAGTATAGTTCAGTTACGAGTGTGACACCTTTGCCTGCATGCTAGGATTTTCTTGATAATACGTCTCATTGGAGATAATATAATTGTATTTTTAGTACTCGTTTTTTGGTATATTTTTTTTTATCGTGGCTTATGTTACAAGCATAGCACTTTTGAGCTTGTTTTATGCATTTTGTTGACAATGCAACCCACAAGAGGTGCAGTAATTTGACTTTTCAATGATTTTCATTTTCTTTAATGCTATATATCATACTGCTTGTTTCCAAAATCAGATAAGAAAATTCTAGCTTTTCACTCTTGCCCCTTGTTGAAAATTACGAAACATAGTTCGAGGCTTCCAGAATCCCTAAACACAACGTCCTAAAGGGAAGTGATAGATCGAAATTACAGTTTTAGATTTTTAAAACCTGAAGAACCATCAAAATTTTTATTCTCTTGTATAGAATAAGTTGCTCAAATTCATATACAAGAACAACTTTAAAATAATCTTTTGATTTTATTTTAATTTAGTAAACTTTATGTTAGGTTAATGATGCTAACATAGCCGGCGATAAGAAAAGTACACTTTTTATTTCGAACTATAACTGAATTCTGAATAAAACAAATTTTGCTATTCCACGAGCAAGCAAGTAAGCTTCATTATATATTGGTTGCATTGCATCCAAAGTGCGAAAAGCTATTTACAACGATTCTAACATTTGGTATGCTAACGAGTCTACATTGAAGTAATTCAAATATTGTTCTTCAAAGAATTAGGTCCTTATTCAAGGTCATATTTTAGGTCCTTACGAATGTGTACCAATAATAATTCCTTTATGATTGCCTATTTAGAAAGTAGTTTTCTTGTAATAGCATTTTTAATTTATTTAAAAACATATTTTTATAGATTATTTATTTAAATCAGAATTATTTCAGAAATTATTTTTGAACCCAATGATATTTTTTTCACATAATTATAAAAAATAGTGTATGCATCGCTTGTGAAAAGTAAACTTTTAAAAACACGTGTTATTATTTCACTCGTTTTAAAAAGTATTACTTTCCACCACTTGTTACATAATAGTTATTTATGCAACAAGTGTGAAAAGTAACACTTTTTGAAACTGGTGGATTTTATTTCGATCGAGGTACGAGCGAGTGAAATAATGACACGTGTTTTAAAAAGTTTACTTTTCACACGTGTTTCATACACTATCTTTTATAATAACGTGAAAAAAATCAAATATCATTGGTTCAAAAATAATTCACGTGCTAATTTTTGTACGTAAAGAAGATCGGCATCGATAAATCTCTGGAACTGCAAAAGGCAAACTTATTTTTTTGTTTAAAGTCAAACATTTAAACGTGGTTTACTGATTCAAAAATAAAAATAATAATAAAATTCACGCGCATAATATTTAAAAATAAAGCAGATCAATAAATTTCTGGATTTTATGAATATTATGAAATAGAAATTTTACTTGAAATGTTGGCATCTTATGAAAAAGTGAAAAAAGTACTTTTTTTTATCACTGTTTCTAAAGAGTATAACTTTTCGCACGCGTCTGATATTAAAATTATAGTGTAAAAATCGGATTTTTTTCACGCAATTATAAAATAGTTATTTATGCAACTACTGTGAAAAGTAAGGCTTTTTAAACGAGTTGAATAAATTATTATACTCTTTTCAGAAGATGCCAACATTTCAAGTAAAACTTTTATTTCATAATATCCATGTTGATAGTAACATTAGAGCTGTGCTATTATTAATACTTATGTTTGGCACTGTAGTTACATTGGAACCACTTCTGTTTTATTTCTATCTTTCTGGAAGCTAAAAAACTTTTATTTTGTTTGAAAATCCGTATAAGAATCCATGTTTAAATGTGTGATTTTAAACTAAAAAAATTAGATTTACTTTTGTAGTTCCAAAGATTTATCGATCTGCTTCAAGTAAAAACATTATGAACGTAAATTATTTTTAAACTAATCATATTTGATTTTTTTCACGTAATTATAAAAAATAGTGTATGCAACGCAAGTGAAAAGTAAACTTTTTAAAACACGTGTCATTATTTCACGAGCGAGTGAAATAAAATAAACTATTTTTAAAAAGTATTACTTTTCACACTTGTTGCTTAAATAACTATTTATTTGGGTGATTTAAAAACTTATAATATTTTACAATGAATAACAAGCAAAGGAAAGTGGGATATATGATAGTTAGGCCTTTTGAGAGGTCAAATATATAATAATCAGAGTAAATGGGAAAGGAAGCTAACTTTATTTTAATCTATATAACTTTTTTAAATAAAAAAAATGTATCTTTGATGTACAACACCTTTACAAAAAATATCTGTATCTATATATATATAATACTCTTACACGGCTCCCAAATTTCCTTATATTTCTGACTCTGGATTGCCAACAATCGACTTTTTTTATACTTTACAGTATTTTAAAATAAGAAAATCAGAATTATATATGAAAGAAAATGGAATGATCAACTTATTAACGAAGTTGGGCAAGTAAATTCTGTAATGCAAAAAATATATATAAAAAATACTGAATTATTTGATAATTAATAAAAATGGATATTTTGGAAAATTAAAAAAGATTAAAAAAAAAACTTTTACGTACCAGGAAAAGTTAGTTACATTTCATACTAGATTTTTGAAAAACTTGGAACGTTAAAAATGTCAAATAATTGATTTAAAAAATGCAAATAATTATTTAAAATCGTTAAGCATATCTATAATAATAAAAGAAAGAGTCTGTGTGTTTGTATTCGGATCGTAAAAGACTTACTTATACTGCCCTCAGAAATTCGAAATTTTCAAGATAGATTCCCTTTAATACCAACGTGTGCACCTGAGGCTTAGATTTTTCATATTTGTTCCATTTTTAGAGAAAATTCGAATTTTCTGAAAAAATACACCACTTTCGCTCAAATCCGATCATTTTTTTCTCTTTCCTGATGCCATCGGCTGAAAAAATTAAATAAAACTTTTAACGAAAACATTTAAAATTCAAAATGTTTATTTTATTCTTTTGCCATTTCTTTCAGAAACTAAATTCATTATTTGAAAAATAATTGACATGTTTCAAGTGACGTAATTCCGCCAGTCTTCATTCCTGGATTTTATTGTGGGTTTATTTGACGATTTTTTCATTGATTTTTCTGTTGACTGCATGTATGCATATTTAAGCAATAAATGTATAGTTAAGCTATTACTGAACTATGATGGTTAATAAAGGCCATCGCACTGGAGCTATTAATGTTTTATGTCTTTATATTTTCGCCAAAGACGTTGCCAAACTCGCCAAATTATTAACTAAAATTCTACAAATAGGCGATTTCTTTTATAAATAATTTATAAGCTGGTCGGTTGTTCGAAGGTCATTGTGTTAGAGCTGTATAATGGGTGTGGGTAGCTATATCTATTTTCTCGCCAAATTATTTCCCAAAACGCGCCAAATGAGCTAAAAGGTTTTATGTATTTATGAGGGAATTGTGATGACATTTATGAGTGCATTTTATAGCGTACTTTTCATTTTGGAATTTTAAGGCAATGAAACGGGATTTTATAATTTATAACGAGTGGAAACAATAATAAGTTTATGATCCTATAACAGGGTATATGGTACACATATTTGGAATCTATTTGATATTTTTTTATTCCGTGCGAAGAACGGGTATAAATTTGCTAGTAATTAGTAAAAGATTTGTATAAAAATCTTCGGAAAAAATTATATACATTTAAGATTTAAATGGGATTTAAGAAATGACCTGGCTGTAATATTCGTCGAATTTCGCATAAAATGTTATCTGTGGCAATGGGAATATTTCTTATGATGTTACGCTCTCCATACTGCGATTTCATTGGTTGTTTTGTTTTCTTTCCCTGCTACTTGAAACAAGCTCATTGGTTTTTTATAACGTCACGCGCTCCGAACTGCGATTTCATTGGTTGTTTTGTTTTCTTTGACAAAGTGTTGAAACAAGCCCATTTAGCCCAATTTTCATCGCCAAGGTTGCCATAATATCAATTTGGCGGGATTACTAGATTTGACGAAAAATTGCCGGATATGCTCCTGTAGGTTAACCAACCATGCATAATATTAGGGACGTTTAATGTATGAAAATTTAAATTATAATGTCGATCGACTGAACTACCAAACACTATTGTTAAAAAAAACACGTGGAATTCACGTGGTTTGCTGAAATCCAGTTACATAAATATATTTGTTCACGTTATTTCATAGTTGAAAAAGAAAAAATCAAATTGTTTTTAAACATACTTTTTAAGCGTTGATGGCTACCATGGTTTCCAATTTAGTTACAAATGGATCTTAGTCAAGCAGCGAAATATTTTCGCAATAATCTTAGCAGGAGAATCGTAAGAAGTGAAACTCCGGAGCAAGCAAACCTAAATTTCAATAACTTAATATACAAACGGGTCATTCAACGTAAAATCAGCCAAAAAAAAAATTGGATATATCACATTAAAGAAAATTTTTTAAGCATTAATTTGCAATTATTTTATTTTAAAAGGATACTAAAGGCTAGACTAAAATATTTCAATGAACGGTAAGCGAGCCTGGATGATCGCGAAAAGATCCAAACGGAACTGCGCAAGTAATTCCCGAGAGTTGGCGAGCGATAGCGAGCAGAGGGCGTTCCTCTTAGTTATAAGAAATTTTGTACCACAAAGGGAATCATTAAAACGTTGTAGGTAATACCAATGATGAGACTTTTACTGCACACTTTCAAAAATTCATCCTTCAGTTAACAAAAAAAATTTCTGACAAATTTGCTGCCGTTATTTTATGCCGTTGCTGCCGTTGATTTATTTCCGTTATTAGATGAATTGTGTGCTGTTTTTTAGGGACCTCGCGCACATTTGTAAGAAACGAAAATGTGGAAATGATATTAATTCACAGAAATATTCCGAAAGCAATTTTTCCAGTAAAATTTAAGTTAATTGAAATAATAATTTGTCATTTAAAAGTTTAAATTACTACTACTAAATTCTGTGTTTGGCGATTTTTTCCCTAAGGTGTAACTATCGTTGAAGTTACTGATACAAACCTATTTGTTTTTTCTCTAAGAATTTTTGTGAGCATGCAAATAACACGAAATTTGGCTATTTTAGTTAGTATAAGAAATAAAAAAGGAAAGTATGCTTATTTTTTTGTAGTTAAGAAATGTTTATGTTGGCAAGTACATAATAAACACTGTATTTTATATTAATTGATTATGGGTCTTAACAATTTTGTAGAAACTGATATTTTACATTCTTCTTTACAATAAAAATGACATAGAAATTTGAATGCATACAATTTAATGCAAATCATTTATTAAACTATTTATAAAATTATCAACAATAAAAAAAATCTCACTTTACAATAACAACATATTAAAATAATAAAAATACATTTATAAATACATTTACAATATTACTATGCACAGTCATCAAACGAATAGAAGAAGAAGGAAATTATTACAAATGATTTTTCTATAAAAAGTTTTCCTGCTTAAATGGGAATTTTAAATTTAAGACTTGTTTGACAAACTATAATAAATAACGTAAGAAGCTCAAATTGCTATATACTTGACTAAAAAGTTTTTTGTTACATACTGTATTGTTTTATTTCAATAAAAAGTTATTATGGCAGCATTAAAATTTAAAATATTTTTTTTATCATTTATAACCATAATTTTTATAATAATGTGACTAAAAAATCGTTTAACCTTTTTTCAGCGTTACACAATGGTATAAAGTCTCATTTGGGAATCACAAGCAATGAAGAACATCAAATTCTAGATAGGATTTACAAATGTGTTCAAGTTTTTATGATCCACTGCAAACAAAGTAAATTTATTTAAAAACTTATTCAATAAAAAGGATTTATGAAATATTTTGATAAAGTTAAAATTCAATTTTGTATGCTGACATTTATGTCCTTAATGTTATCTATTTAAAAAGATTTATTTACCGCTAAGTACTTTTACATAATAAAGATATTCTATGTTCCCAGTGTACCTCGATATATTTTCAAGACTCTGTTTGAGGAGAACCTATAGTAACGTTACCTATAAATATGATTGCCAAATGTGTTGTGTTTCTAAAATATTTAGTAATGAAAATTAGTCTATCTAAAGCAAGCTTTTTACTATATAACATTTAAAAATGTCTTATATTTATTCAATGCATCCATTTTTTAAGAAAATGTAAATAATACTGAAAGATGTGTATTTAAACATAATGGTTTTCTTTATCGAAAAGTATTTTAAAATGGAACACTAAATTGGAAATAGCATAACACATCTCTAGTTTTAAATAAGGGTTTTTTTTTAAAAAAAACCTTAGGTTTAAAGTGTAAACAATTTATAAGTCATTTTAAATTAAAGCTAACTATTTAAAGTTTAGGTTTTACGAATACCATGTTCTCTACTTTTCCAGATATGACGTAGTTTATTTAAAGACTTTTTATGCAATTAAATTTACTAATTTTGCTAATAATAGCAGGATATTCGTGGGAAATTCTAGATTTAAACTGCATTAAATTTGAAATAAAAACAGTTTTTTTCACTTAGATGCAATAAATACTTCATATGTCCATTAATATTGAATATTATGATTCAAACATTTTAGCTCACAGTATTTAACATATTGCCATTCCAGCTACCTGACTCTACCATCAAATATACAAAAGCTTCAAATTTCGCGATACAAAGCATCTCTCTTAACAAATGCCGATGACACATATTATAAATGATGACTTTTCGTGCATTGAGAAGACAAATATGGAAATATCCATCCGCGATATATGGAAGACTTTAAGAAGTACAATTTACAAGTGCTTTTTATGATGTTCCAAACGTCTAATCTGACAAGTGATGAATTTCTTTTTTTATCTCTTGTAAATTGAATATACGTTTTTTTAATCAATAAATTATTAATCAAAATTTTTTGGGGGGATCAGAATTTTGACTTAAATTTTAAAAATTATTCTTAAAAAGTTTTAAATCTATTTTAGAAATAATTGTTCTTTAAAGTAGTACTTGTAATTTTTGTCATACCTCTATAACAGAACCATTGTGACATCAAAATAATAGATTTCCATTTTTGTTACTATAGCATCAAAGTTTTTTTTTTATGTATCAACTATTCTGGCTTGCTTAATTTTATTAGGAAATTACTTCAATTGAATAAAATGTAAAATCAGATGAGTTACATTTTTGTTATAGGTAATGGAGGTCAGACAGGTTATTGTTACTTAGAAAAGCCATCTTTCCATAAAAATAAAACGTTTAAAATCATTTTCTATATTTCTGATCCTTTCATCCACAAAATTGCTGGTTTACAGACTTTTAGTGTCGTGCATGAAGGATGTATCTTAGAATTTTTTGTGTTGCTAAATTGAGGGATGTGACACTGTCCTTCTTCCTGATTTGTTACTGAAAAAAAACAATTCATCTCTTTTATCCCTGTTAGACAGATTTCATCACAGTCATGTTGTGTAGAGTATAATGAATACCATTTCGAGGCAGATTTCACTTTTAGTTCAGTTACTTTGCACAAGGGTGTATGCACTTATTTTGACGTATATTGCTCGATATAGGAATAAAAGGAAAATAATGTTAAATCAGAGAGGACGTTTGGAGCAGCATCCCACTTACACGTTCCGCGAGCATATGTGCGCGAGCCTGTCCTGCCTCTGCGCGTCCCCTGACGCCGGCGGGGTCCACATGTCCACCGGCAGCCCCGGCGGGTAGGGGTGCCCGGGTAGCTGGGGCCCGTCGCCCCGCACCACTTCCGTCATGAAGGCGATGTACATGATGGCCAGCCTCAGCGTCTCGATCCGCGACAGCCGCTTCTCGTAGGCGAAGGTCGGCACCTTCTTGCGCAGCTTGTCGAAGGCCGAGTTGAGGTTGAACATCCGACGCCGCTCGCGGATGTTGGCCGCGCGACGCTGGGCGATGGTGGCCACGCGGCGACGGGTCTTGCCGCCGCTCTTTCCGGGCGCACCCCCGGCGGACCCGGAACACGGCGGCCCCGACCTCGGCTCGCGCTGGTGCACGCCCATACCGGCCGGTAGGCGGTACGAAGAGAAGTCCCCGAAGTTGGGCTGGTGGTGGTGGTGGTTCTGGTGGTGGTAGGCGGACGCGGCCAAGGCGGCGGCACTCTGTGCCTCCCAGGCCAGCGACGCGTAGCTCTCTGCGGCGGCCGCAGCAGCAGCCGCCTCTCCGAAGTAGCCGAATCCGGCCGCGGAGGAGTGCGCGGGCGGCGGCGGGTGGTGGCGGAACCCGGCGAGGCCGAAGGCGTCGTAGGTGAAGGCGTCCGAGTTGGTGAGCTCCAGGAAGGCGTCAGGTGCGGCTGCGAAGGGGGCTGCGGCGGCGGCGTGGAAGCGATTGACACCGCCTGACGGGTTGAGTGCGCCCGACATGCCGGGGCAATGTGGCGAGAGGGAGGCCGCCAGATGCGGGCGACACGACAGCGGGTCCCCTTGGAGGATCTAATTAGAACATCAACTCCCGACAACTCTCGCCGGCTCTTCCTCTTTATACGCAACAGATAAAATCCCGGGCTCCTCTTTAGGAACCATTCTGTCTTTTCACCCCTCCCTTCGACACATTTCCATGTATTTCGGGCAAGTATCTGTCCCCCCCTCGTTTCACCCCCACCCTAAAAACGATATTCCATATATCCCCCTTCCAATGGACATTATACGCGAGCCCCCGCATTATTAAAACTCCCCCCCCTTCCCCCAAGCAGCTCCAATGCATTATGCAGAGGGGGAGGGGGAAGGTGCTCGCGCCCATTGGAGGATCGTTTCGATTTTCCGCCAGCCCGCGTTTTCGGGTGCGAAAAATTGACAATGGATGCAGTAGCGAGCAAAGGAGGGTTCCGCGCCAAGAGTTGGCGACAGCTCGGAATGCGCCACGCCGGCTGCTACTGCGGCACCGGCTCTGGCCAATGGGAAGGGATGCAGGTGCCGATCCACCGATCGATCCCCAACTCCCCCCGCATCCTCGGAGCAGTTTCTTGATGGCCGACCCCCCCTCGAAGACATCTCCTTTTGGCAAGTGATGAGGAAGCTATGGGTGATTTGAAGAGGCTTTAGCTTTTTTTTTTTGGCTGTTGAAGAAATTCGATTTTTTTTGTGTGTGGAACTAAAGAACTATTGACTTTTTCTTCTAAAACTGATTTTTTTTATCATAGTTAGTTCTATTCTGCTAAATATCTTGAAATTTTAAATAAAAACTAGGGTCTCAATTAATTTTTTGGCAAAAAAGATTGAGCATATTAGTCATTTTTTAAACCCAAAGGAAGGTGGAGTTGAATAGAAATTTGTAAGTGTTTTGCTTTCTGAATAAATGAATGGGTTCTCTTTTTTAACAACAAAGATTATTATTTTATTATGTAGTAAGACTATTACGTTTCTTTCAAAATTGAAACTTTTCGGATTACAGGTTGTCATACAACCTTGTTCGAGGTTAATTGTCATACAACCTGGTTCGAGGTTAAAACGTCTAAGATAATGCCAATTTTTTTCAAAACTGCAAAGTAGTATTGATTAAAAAATAAGCGATTCACTTTTATGTAAATAAACTACTACATCTGATTTGTTGTGTACTGTTAAAGTTGTTTTTCCTTGATATAAATAACCTTGCAGTGGAAAAAACTCGTAGGGATCGTTTTTGCGCTCTTGTTTTGTGTGATGTCACGGTCGACGGATTTTTTTTGTTAGTTGGAAGTTTAATTGCTAACTAGTGGAACAGTTACTTATAACTTTGAACGACTTTAACACTGTGTTTCGAAAATATTCAGAACTTACCGATATTTGATAAAGATATAATTTTTCTAGGTTAACAAACATAATACACAATTTAAGAGGCTTGGCCACAGGGTCAATAATCCTTGAAACCTACCAATTAAAATGTGTTTCGATTCAAAATATATTGAAAGCACGAATTAAAAAAAATAAATAATTAAAAAAATATTACAATGTAAAAAACATGGTAAAAATTTGTCAAGAATGTAATGGAACAAAGAAATATCAAGCAGACTCTATTTCTTACTGACTATTTCATGTATCGAACACTTTTGAAAAATATCTTACTTTAATTACGAAATTAGTATTCCTTATTAAATAAATTGATTAACATGATTTTTTTTAATTTGCAGAGAAGGTTTATTATGCATATTCTATAAATATGTTTTATTTCCTTTTAACAAAAAAAAATAGTTTTTTTTATGTGAGGAAAATTTAAAAGGTCAATGATGAGAAAGTAAAGTATAAATTTTCAGGAATAATTACCAAACCAATTTAAGTACCCAAAAAACGGAGATACAATTATTTTTAACTGTTGGCATATATAAATATTTATCTTTGAAATTATGGTACGTCAAAATTAAATGATTTCATTGAGACAGCGTAAATAGTGACAGGTTAATTATGAAATACGGTAGAAAAAAAAAGCCTCGTGTATGAGAAAATTCAAATATCCATAATATGCAAAATAATATGCAATAAAAATTAAAAGAAAACATCAAGACTAATTGAAAAAAAAGGATATCTATGATTAAATTCAAGTCGTAATTTATAACTCTTAGAGATTTTTTTTATATAGACGCCGTATGTAATTGTTCAAAATACATAAAAACCTTAATTTAAAAGTTAGAAATAATTTACTGTTAATCGAAGTAGTGGAAAAATGACAATATGTTTTGTATTTTTTTAAAAATTTTTATTACACTGGACTATAGTTAAATATACACTTTTCTTAACTAATTTATTCAAGTCATTTTTTTCAACTGTTCTGTAATGGTTATGATACGAAGTATAATGTGAAATTGTTTCAAGGAATGCCAGTAAATAAAATTTTGAATTAAAAAAATATTCTAATATATAATGTAGGTTTATTCATGAAATGGGACAATGGTTGTGAATAATAACTTTTTTACAACTGTAAGTTTAAATATGCATATTATTTGCAGCTCTATCGTTAGTTTTTTTTCAGTATATTTTGTATTTGGAATATCACCAATATTGCACTAACGTTATAAAATGAATTTGCAACAAAGAAATTTACCCCGTTAACATATATTTTCTATATAAGATCTTAGATTAGATTATAACTGGTTGTTTATTTCAAACTTTAATTATATTTTCCAAGAGAAACTTACAACTATCGAAGAATTTTATTGCCAAAACTACAAATTCATCTCCAAACGTACAGAAAACATAGTGTTTAAGAACAAATATGGTATGAATCAGGAGTAGAATTTTTAATTTATTGTTTTTTTTTAATTATAGAAAATCTTTAAAAAGTTCAATTTACAGGTCTTTGAAAATATATGTGGATGGGGCATCATTCTGCGTTGCAAATTCATTTTTAAACGTAAACGCAATGTAGATGTCATTCCAAATACAAAATATATAATAAAAAAGCTAACGATAGCGCTTAATATGCAAACTTAAACTTGCAGTTGAAAATAGTTATCATTTGCAACCATTGTCAAATTTGACAATTAAACCTATATTATACATTAGAATATTTTTTAAATCGAAAATTTATTAACTGGCAATGTCGCTAAATTTCTTTTCATTAAATTTTTACCGGAATGTTAAATATAAATGGTTTCTTAAATGTTTTTCTTTGAAAGAAATTCACATTATACTTCATACCTTCACCATTGCGAAACAGTTTTGCGATGCAATCCTAAAAATTACTTGGATAAATCAGTAAAGTGAATTTTTTTAACTTTAATCCAGTCAAATAAATAAGTAAAAGAAATATACAAAAAAAATATTCTCATTTTCCCATACTTAAACTTCGATTAACATGAAAATATTTCTAACTTTTGAGTTATTTTCTTCGTCTTTCTACAAATTACATACGGAGATTACCTAACTATTATTCGTGTGAAAATGAACATTTTTTTCGAAGAGATATAAAATATGACTCGAATTAATTTGTATGTTATTGTTTGTATTAATACTAATTGATGCGTTCTTATATTTTTAAATGAGTGTTTCTAAATAAAGGTCGATTTGAAGAGTGGATTTCTTATGATCATTTGAATTTTACTAATGATTTTAGGTCTTTCTGCTATAGAATATCTTATAGAGCATAGTATCGTATCATAAAAGTATCGCGATTCGAGAAAGTTTCACACCTCACATACTTTGGTATCATATGATTTTTAATCGAGATTTCTGACCAAATATCAAGGAGCAAAAATACCGCGTTCTTACAAAATAAAAAGGAAAACTATATGTAAGAAGCGGATAAAAATAGTTTTTAAATTTATTAGGTAAGTTTTGAATTATCGTCGCTCTTGAGCTACACGTTTTAAATTTATAACTTCACAAATTGAACATGTTTTGATATATCAAAACTAATACTTTAAATTACTTGCATGCATATTAGTAGCATGAATTTTCTTGGCCCATTCCAAATTGCAAAGACGGCTTATGGGCTTATTACAAATATCACAAATAGACTCTCTGATCTTGTATCATGATATTTTAAATGACTTGTCAAATGATATCTATGCTCAAAAGTTTCGGGGCAAACGGAACATTTCTGAAAATATTTATGCATATATACTAAAAAGTTCCATAATTGAATTTATATCCAATATTTAAAAAACTTTTATTAATAACTAGCAAATAAATACCCGTTCTCCGCACGGACTAAAAAAAAGTTGTAATCGATCCAAGTATATGTATTATTTAATCCATTCTAGGATAATAAACTTATGTTATTGTTTCCGCTCATTATAAAGTATAAAATCCTGTTACTTATACTACCTTAAAAATACAAAATAAAAAAATACGGTATAAAATGCACGTATAAAAGTCATCGGAATTTCCCTCATAAACATATAAAACTTTTCAGCTCATGTGGCGCATTTTTGGTAAGAATTTGGCGAGAAAAGAGATATAGCTACAAACACTCTTATTATACAGCTCTAGCACAATGGCCTTCGAACAACAAACCAGCTTATAATTAAAAAAAAAATGATCATTTGGCGCGTTTAGGTAAGAATTTGTCGAGTTTGGCAACGTATTTGGCGAAAAAATGAAAACGAAACCCTAATATGTAGCTCTAGTACGATGGCCTTGAACAACCATCATAGTTATAATTCACGGAAATAGCTTATTTATGCATATTTGCAATCAACAGAACCATCAATGAAGAAATCATCACCTAAACCCACAATAAAATCCTAAAATAGAGACTGGACGGAATTACGTCACTTTAAACATGTCAATTATTTTTCAAATAATGAATTTCGTTTGTGAAGGTAATGGCAAGAAGAAGTTCAAAAAATCATAATCTAAGTATGAACTATGCATTTGTGACAAGTTACGAGTCAAACAAATGTATAGTTTAAGAGTCTATATGGAACATACAAACACAACTTTTTATTATCATAGATTGCTAGTATAAGTAAAATAATAGCAACAATGCAATTTAATAAAATATATTTTCGTGAAATGTATTTTTTTGTGCAATATTTAAAAATAAATAAAAAATAATAAAATAAAAATAAAGTATTAAGAAAACACAATTAAAGCAAAACTAAAGGAAAGGAAATGAATGGAAAGGAAAAACAAAACATAAAAAAATGAGAAACAATAAAATATAAGTATAAGTTAATGACATTCTGAGCTATCATGGATAATTCGCCTCCTCCTTTGTCTGTAAAATCCATGACAGAATTCTTTATTATTTATGAACGATAAGTAAAATATTAAAAAGCTTTTTAGCTTTACTTAACCATACACAACATCAGACTAAGAAATGAGTTTGGTATTGACTGATATCGAACTCATTTTAAAGGATTCACGCACAGTTAACACAGAAAAGCACTTTACCGAAGTTGTCCTTAAAAAGCAAAATGCATGACTATCAACCTTGATTGCAAAAACTTGCAAACTAGGACGGAAAGTTAAACCACACTTTGATGACAAACGTTATATTTTAGAAGATTTTTTTTCTACTTGTATGTTTTCTTGTATAATGCTATTAATATGTTAGGGAATAAAAGCATAATAATAATCTACAGCATGTATAGTATAGAAATAAATACATATAAACTTAATTTTTCATGGAACGATTACTGGCTATTTTATGATATTTCATGAAATGGGATTTTTGTATAAGTATTTTTTTATGAATATAAGTAAGCATATTGTTGTGAGTTATGAATTGTATTATTTATTTTTATCTATTTAGAAAACACACACAACAGGTTACATCCCAATTATAGTGGTGGGGAAAATATTCACATTTACAGGACAGACATTAAACTGCATAAAATCCGTAGACATTCTTTTTTTTAAATCATTAAAAGTTGAAAATAAGTCAAGTTCCTTACTAAAACGATTAAAATTACGATAAAATCTATTAAGTGGATGATTACTTAAATAATTATTTTTTCAGAGTGGTACAACAAATAAATCATTATTACGCAAGACATGACTTTTTACAGAAAAAATTAATCAAACACAAAATTTCAGGACAATCAACCATATAATTTATAATTTTATAAAAGAACAACAATGAAGAAAGATGACTTCTTAATTTTAATGTGGGCATATGAAACAGACTCTGAAGATCGGATAATATAATGAGGTAATGAATTAGTATAATGAGGATAATATTTAAATTTTTTGAATTGTAGAAAACGAAGAAAATTATTTTGAACTCTTTCAATTTTTGTTATTAAGATAAGGATTCCAGATAAAACTACAATATTCCAGTTTTGAATGGACAAAAAAAACAATAAAGAACAGAGTTTTTAAGTTTGAAAAATTTGTCGTTTTACGCTTAATAAAACAAAGTTTTCTGTAAGCCTTCGAAATCATAGAATCAATATGAGGAGAAAAATCAAAATCATATCTAAAAATTATACCAAGATCTGTTATTTCATTAAGACGGATTAAATTTGAACTATTAATGTTGTAATTATGTAGTAAAGGTTTGGAGGTGCGAAGATAACTCATAACAAAACATTTATAAATATTTAAATACAATTTGTCATGCATGCACCACTTATAAAGACTGTCCAAATCAGTTTGTAAAAATTTAGCATCAGCAATTGTTTTAGCAGTCTTCATTATTTTCAAGTCATCAGCAAAAAACAAATAATCCGAGTTGCCAATTCTATATGAACAGAAGAGGACCAAAATTAGAACCCTGCGGAACACCTGAGGTATTTGTAAACTTATCTGAAACGGTCTTAGTAAAATAAACATATGAAGAACGGTTATTTAAATAAGAATACAACCAGTCAATAAGTCAATGCTTTAAAACCATAATTATGTAACTTATTTAATAGAATTCCAAAATCAATAGTGTCAAATGCTTTAGAAAAATCGGTATAGATTACATCTAGTTGAGACTCATCATGAAAAACTGACATGACCTTATTGGTCAAACAGAAAAGGTTTGTTACAGTGGATCTTTTAGGCATTAATCCGTGTTGGTGAGGAGAGATAAAGTGATGAACCTGACCAAATATTTTTAGCCTACTTTTCTTTTTTTAATTCGAAAGAATTAAAAAAATGAAAAAGTAGGTATTGACATGCGGTCGATGTCCGTCTGTCTGTCTGCCCGTCCGTACCCCCCTTCCAAAAACGGTTCTAATCATCGGATCTTAAAAATTCTTTTTTTGTTAGAAAGCTATAACCTCAGATACCCAACTTTCATACTTTTTGTCCGTCTGTCTGTACGTCCGGACGGACATAAATCTACTATCTGTCGGCGAATTTCCCATTGAATTAGCATTGAAATTCAATTTTGAGTCATTTAAATCACTGTAGGTATTGAAATGCGGTCGATGTCCATCTGTCCATCTGTCTGTCTGTTCGTATGTCTGTCTGTTCGTATGTCTGTCCGCCTGTCTGTCCGTTTGTCTGTCTGTCTGTACCCCCCTTCCAAAATCGGTTCTAATCATCGGATCTTAAAAATTCTTTTTTTGTTAGAAAGCTATGACCTCAGATACCCAACTTTCATACTTTTTGTCCGTCTGTCTGTACGTCTGGACGGACATAAATCTACTATCTGTCGGCGAATTTCCCATTGAATTAGCATTGAAATTCAATTTTGAGTCATTTAAATCACTGTAGGTATTGAAATGCGGTTGATGTCCAACTGTCTGTCTGTCCATCTGTCTGTCTGTTCGTATGTCTGTCTGTTCGTATGTCTGTCCGCCTGTCTGTCCGCCTGTCTGTCCGTTTGTCTGTCTGTCTGTACCCCCCTTCCAAAATCGGTTCTAATCATCGGATCTTAAATTTTTTTTTTGTTAGAAAGCTATGACCTCAGATACCCAACTTTCATACTTTTTGTCCGTCTGTCTGTACGTCCGGACGGACATAAATCTACTATCTGTCGGCGAATTTCCCATTGAATTAGCATTGAAATTCAATTTTGAGTCATTTAAATCACTGTAGGTATTGAAATGCGGTTGATGTCCATCTGTCTGTCTGTTCTTATGTTTGTCTGTCTTTCCGTCTGTCTGTCCGTCCGTCTGTCTGTCTGTCCGTACCCCCCCCCCCCCTTCCAAAATCGGTTCTATCCATCGGATCTTAAAAATTCTTTTTTTGTTAGAAAGCTATGACCTCAGATACCCAACTTTCATACTTTTTGTCCGTCTGTCTGTCTGTACGTCCGGACGGACATAAATCTACTATCTGTCGGCGAATTTCCCATTGAATTAGCATTGAAATTCAATTTTGAGTCATTTAAATCACTGTTGCCAAATCAACAATGGCATGAGAAACTTTATTTATTTAAACATATTTGAAGCAAAATAATATTTTCATTAATCAGTTTGGAATGACGTCATAAAAATTAGCACAATTTGATTCCTTGATTATTCATTAATTATCTAACAAGAAAGCGGCAAGCCATACTTTTGCATACAATTATGCTAAGTTTTAATTTACATTTCTTATTTTTTTAATGCAGTTTGGAGTTTCATTACTTTTGTTATTAATAAATATTTAATTATTCCTCGAACTACAAATAAATCGCGAGCAGACGATAAATAATGTTTAATTGATTTGCGAAATAATATTAAGGAAAATAGTTGATTTTGGCTTTTAGAAGTATAAATTATTAGCTGGATGCAGTGTTTCGATTTTTTTTCTAATATGTATAAATCTAGTGTAGAAACGGCTGTTGATGATATTTACTGTTAGAAACCTAGTTTTTTCCCGATTAGAACTTCAGTAAGTATTTAAGTAACAGGAAAGTAGGCTATTTTAGTTCTTTATGAACTTCTTGTTTTTATATATTATACTCTCAAATATTTTAGAGAACGGACTTAGGATGGCAATTGGTCTATAATTGTTACAATCAGCGATATTACCCTTTTTGTGTACATGAATAATTTTAGTATGTTTCCAAACGTCCGGAAAACAACTATTTTTAATTATGACAAGTTAAATAAAATTAGAAGTGGATAAATGAAAGAATCGGATCAACCCTTGATAATAAAGAAGGGCACTTGATCAACACTAATTGTTAAGGATGATTTTAACTCCCTTATGGCACGTACAACATCATCATGAGAGATTTAATCAACCCCAACAACATCACTAAAAAAATAATTAGGATCATAATCAGAATATGCGGATTTAAGATATGTAGAACTTTCAAAATAAACACAACCAAAGTAATCTGCAACCATATTAGAAATTTCAAAACTATCTCAACATATTCTTTATCATTATAAACTATTTTACTTGTTGTCCTACTTTTCTTAAAATATGACCAAAATTTTTGAGGCTCCAATGTAATTTTGTTTTCAAGATTAGATACATAATTAAGGTAATCATTTTTGATACTTTCAAAGAAGATCTTAAGGATTTAAATTCCCTATAAGCAACAGGATCATAATTTTTATTTGCAATTTTACGAGTAGTTACTTTGGCTTTCAACAATTTTTTAGTGTTAAGAGAATACCAAAAAGGATATTTGTTACCATATTTCGTGACAGGAATCGTTTCGTTATAAACGAGTACGTTATAAAAATTAAAAATAGCAACATTAATGCCAGAAAAATTGTGAAGAAAATTTCAATCAATAGAGTTCATCAAAAACCATAAGTACATAACATTTGTGTTTTTGTAATCATACCTAAGAATCTGAGCCCCATCATTACTCGTACGGACAGGCCTGAGATTGATCAAAATAGAAAGTTCAGGGTGATGATTATCTTCAAGAACCAAAGGTCTACTACTATGTTTGACTAAAACACTAAAACATTAGATACAGTTAAATCACACAAAATTAAATCAAGGTATTTATCATTACAATTTAATACAGTATTGAGTTGATTCAAATTATAGAGTGACATAAAATTAGATAATTCACCAAGAGAACGATCAGTACAACCAACACTCATAAAATCTTTCTTTAAAGGTAAATTAAAATCGCTACAAATAAAATAAATTATTCGGGAGGGAAATTCTCAAAATAATCGAAGAACTCAATATAAGAATCAGTATTTGTCAGTCGTGGGAAGTAGATGACACAAAGAATTAAGTTATGAATAGATTTCAAATTAATTTTAACAAATAAACACTCCTAGTTCAAATCAAGATATAATACCTGAGAAGGAGAAAGACTTCTTTTAACCGCAATAAGTACACCACCTCCACATTTAAAACTACTAAATGGACGGATCGCGATCCCTCCTGTATACAACATATCTGTCGTCAAATAAGTAACAGCTATCAATTTCATCACAAAGCCAAGATTCCGTTATACATATTATGTCATAATCATCCGAAGCAACAGAACTAAAAAAAATCCTGTAACTTCGTTTTCAAACCACGAACATTTTGGTATAGGATTTTCAGTCATTCGGCAAATTCACTAGAGCTAGGAACAACACTGGGAGTTTAGAGTGAACCAAGATCAACAGAATCGCACACATTATACACTTGATTATTTCTCAAGCGGACCCTAAATTAGGGGACGTTTCAGCCCTCCGGGTCATACACATTCATCCAATAGTTTTTCAAAGTCATTCTCATAAGTTTCAATATGAAATGATGCATAAGATGAAAATCTAGATTTAAGTCTTCGACAATATTGAGATATTCAAGATTCAAAAAATTCTTTAATTACTTGCTTTAATTATGGATTCCGATGTTTCAGGGCTTAACCTTGCAAAAACTAGTGAGAACGTTACAGCACAGAGTTTTGCTTTCTTAAAATTTTCGGAATAAAATCATAGATTCCAGCACATTTAAAATTTGTCTGAAATAAATGAATGTCCAATATGTTTCGTCTCGTTATTTTAGTTTAAGTAGTTTTGGTGCAATTTTTTGAAAACGAATTAGGTCTTTCTAAAAAAATTGTAGCAGTTTTTTTAGATAGTGTTAAACTCTTTAAAGTGTCCAACTTAAATTAAGTACTCTCTCCATTTGTTTTATAAAGTTTCACGACATTAAGGTCCTCATATAATTAACAAAATTAAAGGTCCCTAACGTCAATAATTTATATTAGCAGCAGTAAAATTTAATTGGAACTGTTACGAGGTTAGTTGTCTATGCATTGTTCTAGTATGATTTTACTAACCCGATAATAAAAATAATGTTATCTCTCCATGTGCGACCCGACAAGTAGAATTTTACAAAAAAAAAAAAAACTATACAAATCCTGGAATAAACATTAAGAATAGGTATTTAAGTTCCAATTTTAAAATATTTAATTATATATGATGTACTAAAATCAACAACTTTTGACCTAATAGTTTAGCTCATCCATATTAATAGCCACAGCCATATTAATACAACAGTTACATCTGCTCCTCAAAGTCCAATCATTCCAGTCCAATTTTTGTTCTGCTTTTTCTTTCCCCATTGCATATCTTCATTAATAATTAAATCGTATTCAAACCCTAAATGCTTTGCAATTATATTGAGAACAAATCCTCAGCGATTCTTAAAATCCTGTCGTACACTTTCAAACTTCTATTGAAAGTTGTTTAAAAGATTCTGGTACAATAGATACTTAAACTTTTGTAGAAACGCGTGGATGGAAAACATATTTATCATTTTTCAAATACAAAAAAAAATTATGATTTATGATGTTTCACATTAAATGTTCATTCAGAAAAATATGAGTTTTTATAAAATTTGTTTTATAACATTTTCATTTTGAATCATAATAATTTGTTTCACCATTGAAAAGAACCACTTCCCCAACGAATAAAATATCCTTAAATAATAATAATAAAATACGGATAAAAAAATAATTTTTTGTCAACAAATACTTTTTTCATAGACACTGTAAAAATATTAGTAACGTTACTCGTATGTATCGTAAACGTTGTGGCTTTTTTAAGTTAATATCTTTTTTTTGGGAGGGGGGGGGGGGTGGATTTTCAGCTTTTTCTCAACAGATACATACGTAAAATAATTTGAACTACAATCTTCTGGACAATTAAAAATAATGCATCTTTGTCAAAAAGCGACAATGGCACGTAGCTTATAGTTAGAATCTGGTTTAACGTATATGGAAGCAAAGTTTGGTGGATCAAATCCTGGCATATTCGGATTTCATTCAGCACGTAGTTGATTAAGAAGTAAAAAACGAAGTCTCGTTCTTTGAATCCAACTGGAATTTTTTTGACACATCAAAAATACTTACAGGTTAAGATTATTTATAATTTTTTCTGATATATTCTAAGAACGTTACTTATAAAAATTAAAGAGAAATTTTTGGAATGCCTATAATTAGCCCCGTAACATTCCTGAAATTTTATTTACAGTAAAAAGACATTAACACAAATATATACGGTTTTATGTATAGATAAAAACTTACTTCTAGTTAAACTATTCAATTTTCTAAATTTTATCAAATTTTTTAATAACCCGTACTACGAGTATATTGACGTATGAACGGCGTATTATGATGACTTGACAAGTGACCCCATAATTAATTCTTGATAAGACATTATTTAAATGAAAAATTATTGGTACGACATAAAAATATTGATAGAAGACAAGAATTATTATTAAGACATAGGTAATTCGTGCATGAGAATCCTTATTTTAAGATGGCTGGGATTCGAACCCCGACCTACTCAACAGCAGTTGTGTGGTAATCAAAATATAAGATAGCGTAAAATAAGAGATAACATAGCTCTCGAATTATTCAAACAAAATAAATAATTGCAATTGCAATTACCTATTTTCAAAAACCAGAAAACAGACAACTAAAAACCTCTAATTAAATTCTATCTCAAACAGCACTAAAAATCCCAAAAGCAAACGCTCAGCGGTTTAAAAAGCCATTCAGGATACAGACATGTTTACCCGGAATTCCTCACAATGCCCGGATTTGTTCCGCTTAATAACCCCCGTCAAAATGCCCCCTCCCCCGCTGATCCCTCTAATAGAAACTGCACAATCACTGCTGATCGGTGACAGCTTTGTCGAAGCCGATTAGGCCAATATGTATTATTTGGCGCGCGGCAGGGGTGAAATTGGCGTAATGGGGCAACGGAGGGGGTAATCGCCCCCTCTTGTGGAGGTGGTTTGGGAGTCACGTGCGTCGTGGTTTTTATTTTGTTTCGTTTATAAAGGGGTTGCGAAGTGAGGTGTTATTTGTAAGTGATTTGATCAGTTGAAATTGATTTGGAGAGTTTGTAGTTAACACTTTCGCTGCGTCAGATTCTTGTTGCCGCGTAACATGTCTTAGAAATAGCATTATTGAATACAAGGGGTGTGGGAGGTGAGGTGATATTTGTTAGTGATTCGCTCAGTTGAAATGTATTGGGGAGTTTGTAATTAACACTTTCGGTGTGTCATATTTTTGTTGTCGCGTAAAATGTCATAGAAATATCATAATAAATTACTAGCTTATGATGTTTTAACCCTTTTATGTCTTATTTGTGAATACCATCAACTCCTTTATTACCAAATGAGAATCTTAATTTTTAAATCGCAAATTACCGTGTCTTTAATTGACCAAAAGACGTCATCCTTCCATCTCTCAAATGTAATAATTTTAATCGTGCACTATAACTTATTTAAGAGCTTTCTCGTCACGTCAAAGAGGCTTTATTTTTGTGTCTTGAAACATTTTTACTTAAATAAAAACGTAAGATTTTGACGACTTAATAGTCACGTTCTAAAATGTGATACTTTTATTTATGCTGGCTAACGTTATTTTCTTATCATACCTAAAGCTAAAGGCGACATTTTGACGACTTAACAGTGGATTTTCCTTATTTCAACTAAAAGAAAGAGGTCAATTTTAAGCTCTTTAAATAGCTATCTAAATTATATAAATTTATTTACACAGTAATTGAGTTTGTTTAGATGCACTTTTCGCATTGACCATCATTATTTAGTTAATTTCGTTTCATACCTAAAAGCATGGGACTTAATCTAGTGTTTACTACAAATTTACTAAAGCAACATAAAACTATTGCTATTTTTTCAACATTACTCTTATGCGATCGATTGTGGCAGTCGCGTGCCTAGCATCCTCCTGGTAGTGATTCTATTAACTTGTGAGAGGGATTTGCTCTTGAGCCTCCCCATCATCACTCCCACACAGATAGGATTACATTGGGAAAAGAGAATGTACATGCGGTCGCATGCCGATGCCTTACATTAAATTGGTTTTTAAACCTCAAAGACCCTTGGGGCCATGAAATCCGTTACACGGGCGAATGTTTGCATCCGTTGAGCTGGTTTATCCGTGGTCTTCCTAGGGAAAATGGGACTCGTCAGTTTTCCCACCGATTTCAAAAGTTTTTTAACAAATAAAGGACTGCTTTAAGAGTGTTAATTAGATATTTTTGGGGTTCGTGTGCATTAGCGTAGCACTAACAATCAACAGTGGCTATTGGCAACGGACCTTTTAAACTAGGGTCTATGTGTCTAGATCGAAACCAGAGCTTGGTGTATCGCAGATGAGAATGACTATCTATTATATCTGTGCTTAGAAGCTAAAAGAGTGTATTTTGAAGTTTTTAATATTTACTACGTTCATTACACGGTAAATCGGGTCATGTGATTTTTTCTATTTTGAAAAGAACTAAATAAACATCTATATACATTTAACTATTATCAATATTTGTCGAAATGTAATGGTTTGTTTTTGCCGGTGCTATTTGTTGCAAAAACTTTAATGTGACAAAATGATAGCTCTTAAGAAAAAAATGAAAGGAATGGAAATGAAATAACATAATGGTTGATATTGATACGTTTTCTTCGCTCAAGACGGGATATTTTTGACTAAAATTTCGCTTAAAACACCAGTATTTATGAAAGTTTTGATTAATTGAGTAACACGATATAATAGTAAAACTATAGGAACAGCTTTATATATAAACTTGTAAGTATATTGTTAGAAGAGAGAAGTTAATTAACGTATTATATTTATAGTAAAAATGTACACAATTAAATTTACTACGTTGTTAGTAATTGCCACATAAATAAATAACAGTTTCTCCGAAATTCTTGATCTCATCAGAATAGAATAAAATTCGTTTTAATTTTAATTTTGTAAAATAAAACCCTAGCAGGTGCTTTTGAGTAAAGGGATTAACTAACACCTGATGAAAAAAAGCTTTGCCTTGATTTTATACAAAACACAACTGCGTCTAAAAAATCATATGCATTTAATTGCGCGTGTCAAATACGGATCAAACTTTTAACCTGCAAGTCGAATCATTTACAAAAGCTGTCTTAAAATATGGAAAAGGGGGGAATTCAGTGCTCTAATCCCTTGCCCTGTTCCAGAAAGACACCTGAACCCTACGGCTTAATATTCCAGCTTTTTAATAACTTTATTCCGATAAATGACTCCATTTATAATTCCATATTTTCCGCCTCTGACTCCATTCACTTGCGACACAGGGAGAAAGTAGACAGGGTGCCAACCATAGAAGGGGGACAACAAAGCCAGCCATGACGAGCCAAGAGAGACGTCAAAGGGGGGGAGGCTTACTAATCCATATCGATGCACATTGTTTACTGGAAAAGTTTTTATATAAAAATGGGGGGAATTAATTCCGAGTCCCCTCCCCTTATATCCGTTTTTTTGGAAGATAGGGAAACCTGATACTCAAAAAGGTCAAGTGTTAACCACAGTCGCAGTTACCGCAAAAGAGCGTCGCTATTGTCATGCTAAAAGTCCCCTCGTGGAAAAAATCGCACCTGGAATGGAGGGATATAAAAAATAACGTTTTGTTTGCATAGAAGACCCTTTGAGGGGTGACTGGATTGTTAGAACTGAGGGGATGTGGTGGTGATAGAGATCATTATCGCCGTGGGTGTTTGAATATAGCACGTAATTGTAAACAAACTGTGACGCAGTATACTGTGTTTGGAACTTCGTTTTGTTTGAAATACAATGGTTTGAGTAATTCCGAATTTGAACTAATAGATTTTCCTATTAATTACAAGACTTTTGCATTAGTACCAGACAAATTGACCTATTTTTTAAAAAAAATATACACCATTCTCTTGAGTAAACGAATGAAGTTTATATTTGTAAGAAAAAATATTTCTTTACTTTCAGGGTGAAATTGAATTTTTGGGTTTAAAATTCTATATTTGTTATCCAGCTATCATTTATTTCTTCTTATGTACCCTGCATAACTTTAATATTATAGCTTCAGTATAATTACAGTATTTGTTTACTAAAGTAACCCAAACACAATAGTCTATAATTTTGAAAGTGCATAATAAGTTTCTGGATTTTGGTGGTTCCAGCGCAATATTTAGTAAAAAAAAACTAACTTAAATCAAGATATAAAAAATTTAGACTATCGAATCTTGTTGTTTTATAGACTGCTTCTAATGATACGTATATTATCTTTAGGTAGAGTAGCGACAATAATTTTCTTGACCTAGAGATTTTTACGCTTTTTCACTTCTAGTGTGCGCAAAAGCGCGTTTCCCTAAGTAGCCCGTTCATTTTTAATCACTCTGCAGTAGATGAGTTCCGTGCAGACATTTGCTTCGGCAAGTTATTAAAATTTAAGTGAATTTGAACTTATTGGAAAATGAACGAGGGAAGTCCATTTCCTTGCATCTCTGAAATGGTGCTTTGTTTCGGATTTTCACTTACGATTACTTTAAGAATGTATTGTGAATAACGATAATTCGATAAAACATTAAATCTATGACAAAGCTGCGGAATGAAAAAGTTCATGTAAAAACGGGGTCAGCAAAGACTGGCGAGAAACGTTAAGCGTGCTATATGACTCCAAAAGCAAGAATCGGGTTTTAGCGAATGAAGATTATATTTCAATAAATATAAAAAAAAATACTAAATTTTTCAAAGAAAAATTTAGGTAAAAAAAAGTCTTTTTTTAAAAAAATATTCCTTCCGATCGGAATTCAGTGGATTAACAACGCAACAACGATCCTATTAACAACGATTCGTAAGAAAATTTGAAAGACGAAAATTATCTTTCTTCTTAAGTTTATGGAAATGAACAAAATATAAGAAAAATGAAGATCACATTGTCCTGAACAATTTATGTAGGACAAGTTAAGTTACATTAAAGACGATTAAAAAAAGAACATTAAGGGGGAATGGGCGCGCTGGGTCGCGGGTCTCCAAACTCAAGTGGCTCAGTTTTAATCCAATGAGAAAAAAAAAACTATTTTCTCTGCCACATTTCTCCGGCTGTACTGAATATGTTTACAAACGGTTTTTTTTAAATAATAAATGTAGATAACTTACAGGTCGCTATCTTCCCACTTTTTGAAATTGCTTCGAATATTTTGTGTAAAATTATTTATTGAAAATTAAAAAAAAATATTCGAACCAATTTCAAAAAGTGGGAAGCTCGGGACTTCTAAGTCAGCTACATTTATCACAAAAAAAAAATCCGCTTGCAAAAATATTCAATACAGCCGGAGAAATGTGGCAGAGAAAATATTTTTTTCTCCATAGGATTAACACTGATGCACTTTGCTTTGGAGACCCCCGGTCCAGCAGCTCATTCTCCGTTAAACTAAAGTTTTTGTTTGGAAATGAAGGTGTTAATGGTATTCACGAAGTCGTCAGTAATGGGTTAATGGGCTTTTGGGAGCTCAAGTTGAGCCTTGTTATTCTTTGCAAATATTAAAGGTTTCTTGAAGGGTCGTTCATAAAGATTATAATCTCCTAGGATCAGTTGATGGCACTGTTAATATTTTTTATTTCAATGGCAGGATCATTTCTATCTAAATTTTGTATTGTTTTAATTTTTTAAAACTAAATTTTGTCTAAAATTTCTCTTCCATAGCTAATATTAAACATAGTATATGAAAACCTCCTTTAGAATAAAACTGCACTCAAATAGTAAATTCGGTAAGGTAGCCCGATAAAAAGAACAAGAAACTTTTCTGCAAAATATGTAAATGATCTAAATGGGCTATTATTTCTATGCCACTCCAAAATTAAACTGAAATCTTTTAGTTAACATACATAAATTTCTCATGGATGTTTGTAACTTTTGAAAAAACGATTCTTATATATAGATCCGGATCAAACAAGCAAACGCATTGCCAAAATCCTGAACATAAATCTAAAATGATATTATTAAAAGGCCTAAGGATCAAGCACACAAAACAGAAAATACATGTACCCACCTACCTACCTTCAAAGGCCTTTTATTCAAGATTGACAGTTTTATTAATTGATAAGTTAATCATGATCTAACATATTTGGACATGCGATCGCACTTGTTATTTTCAAACTTAACTCCAACGCTATCTTACCTGTGTAGGAATAGTGATCGCAGTGGGAGGCTCAAGAACATTTTTCTCGCGCATTTTATAATGCAGGTAAGGTAAGGTAAGGTAATCGTTTCCGGCTGCCTATTTCTAGCCTCCTTCAGGAGCTTTAACACAGCCAATAACGCCTCGTAATTTAGAACCCTGGTCAAGTGACGAGGTCGACACCTGAGCGGGCACCCAACGGAACTTCGAGCGACATCGTACGCTAACGAAGTCAGGACTTTGGACTCCACAGATTTAACGAGCACGTCTGTTCCTGTGTACTCGGGCCCATCCGTGATGAGGATTTTCTACTATTTCCAGCACAGATCCGATTTATAGGATGACTGGCAGTAAGTGGGATTCGAACCCCCGCACTCCTGAGAAAGTTGAACCTCTAGGCTGATGCCTTAACCACTCGGCCACGGACGGGCCATAATGCAGGTGTTTCATACTAGAAACGTTGGATGATCGTAATGTAAGCCATAGGCGTGCTACCGCACGTGTCTGTTTTCCTCGTTCCGGTTATGTTAGGTTGAATTATCTTTGCACTGGAGCTACGCTTAGCTAGCTTATTAAAAGATTTATCTTAAAAATGGCGTTTGTAATTTGACAGCGGTTCAAAATTACCTAGAATTTTGCCAATTGTTCTCGTGTATCTCTAGTGCTACGTTATTTCTACGCAAGTCAAACGAAAGAGGTGTTGAATATTTTTTTTTTTAACCCATCGGGCATGAGACAGCACGTGGATCTTTTCCCCCTTCCTACCTGTGTAAAAGTAGTGATGGAGAGGCTCAAAAGCAAATATCTCCCAAAAATCCACTGAATTCCGATCGGATGGAATATTAAAAATATATATATTTTTGCAGAATCTTATTTCATTTTAATATTCCTAATTTTTTTTGAAAAAAAATTTAGTATTTATTTAATATTTATTAAAATAAAATAAATGTGGGGATATGTGTAAAATAGTTGTAGCGGAGGCTGAGGCCTGCATAGAGCTGTAATTTTAAGCTAAGAAGAAGAGAAGTTTTTCAAAGAAGGGGTTTGTCACTTGGCAGTCGTTCAGAAATGCTAGACCCTCAGCCTATTACCCTCCTGTAGCTCTAGTGCTTATTCTTAAGTTATTTCAACCTCAAGCAAACCGAAGGGATGTTGAAATCTAATTTTAATACCCTTTGGCATAGGACCGTAAGCGTATCCCTTTCCCCTTGTAAACAAACCTGTGTGGTAATGACGATGGAGAGGCTTGGCAGTAAATATCTTTAGCACGATCATTACATTCCTGAAGGGAGAAATATTAAAAAATGACAATCTAAAAATAAGGCCTTTTTAGAAACTGTTTCTCACTTGACTGCTATTCAAAATTACGAAGCCTTTCGCCAATCACCTTCCGTGTATCTCTAGTACTACGTTATTTCCCCCGAAACCAAACATACGAGGTGTTGAGTTCCCATTTTGTAACCCATCGGCATGCTACCGCACGTGTATCTCTTTTCCCTGTGTAATCCTACCTGTGTGGGAATGGTGATGGGGAGAAGCCCAAGAGCAAATCTCTCCCCAAAGTCCATTGAATCCCAATCAGGAGGATGCTCGGCACGCGGCTTCTACAATCGATAACCCTCCTCTTGTTGGGCGGGATCAAGGAGTCAGATGAGTACAGTGGGGCGTGAAAATGGAAGGCACGCACGGTTGCCTCATTTGGCACAGGATCGCTTGGAGGATCAGAATATGTTTAGTTGATCTGATATCTGATTTTTTATATCTGATTTTGTTTAGTGGTAGGGGTTTTTATTTGGTGGTAAAAGTGTTTGTAGTTATTTAATTACGTTTCAGGATTGGTATATACACTGCGATGCAAAAGTTTAGACAATGACTTCATTTAGCTGTAAAATTTAGAATTGTGATAGTAGAGTTACAAAAACCTCCTAAACATATTAAAAAAGTATTATGAAATGCTATAATTGAAACATAATTGTTTGATTTGCTATAAAAAAAAATTTTCTCCATAAAATAAAAATTTGTATGATGCAAAAGTTTAGACACAAATACGAAATTATGCTAATTTAAAGTAGATAATGGCCTAATTTCGCATTTTTATTGATGAATTGTATTTTTTTATATGATAAATTAAAAAAACACGATATCCGGTGAACTAAACAGAATATTGGTTCAATTTTACACCAAAAAGACAATATAGCCACTTTAAATCTTTATTCAATTCATATTTGCTTCAATTGTACAATTTAAAATCTCTGAATACGAACCGAATGCCTACCAGTTCATCACCTTAATGTTTTGCCACGAATTCGTAGCTTTAGAGACATGCATTGGTCGATTTTCTTGATGAAAAGTACAGTCTTTCCCTATAAAATCACAAAATAGCGACATATTATTCTTTTTTGCATTGTAGTACAATGCAGAGATAGTCACCTCTTCAAAAACACCAAAAAAAGTCGGTCATTTCAACGTAAATTTACTCCACACCACTACGAAAGTTCCTTCTTTATACTGAAGTTTGAAATTTCTTGAGAAAACACCGGTTTCTTTGAACGGGTTACAATTTAACCGGTCTCTTTAGTGCTATTTAAACACGTTCGGTTTAACCGAATATTGAAAAATAAGCTTTTGAAAATACCGGTTTTTTCCCTCAAAAACGAGGAGGAACGTTTATAATGGTGTGGAGGGAATTACGTTGATAAGGCAGACTTTTTTGTCGTTTTTGAAGAGGTGACTATCTCTACATTGTACTAAAGTGCAAAAAAGAACAATATGTCGCTATTTTGTGATTTTATATGGGAAATACTGTACTTTTCATCTAGAAAATCGGTCAATACATGTCTCTAAATCTACGAATTCTTTTCAAAACTTTAAGGTGATGGACTGGTAGGCATTCGGTTCGTATTTAGAGATGTTAAATTGTACAATTGAAGCTAATATGAATTGAATAAAGATTTAAAGTGGCTGTATTGTCTTTTTGGTGTAAAATTGAACCAATATTCTGTTTAGTTCACCGGATATCGTGTTTTTTTAATTTATCATATAAAAAAATACAATTCATCAATAAAAATGCGAAATTAGGCTATTATCTACTTTAAATTAGCATAATCTCGTATTTGTGTCTAAACTTTTGCATCATACAAATTTTTATTTTATGAAAAAAAAATTGTTATAGCAAATCAAACAATTATGTTTCAATTATAGCATTTCAAAATACTTTTTTAATATGTTTAGGGTGTTTTGTAATTCTACTATCACAATTCTAAATTTTACAGCTAAAAAACGTCATTGTCTAAACTTTTGCATCGCAGTGTATGAAACGCCTGCTTATAATGGCCTTTTGCAGAAAAGTTCCTTATTCTTTATATCGGGCAACCTTACCGAATTTACTATTTGAGTGCAGTTTTATTCTAAAGGAGGTTTTCATTTACTATGTTTAATATTAGCTATGGAAGAGAAATTTTAGACAAATTTTTAAAAATTAAAACACTACAAAATTTAGATAGAAATGATCCTGCCATTGAAATAAAAAATATTAACAGTGCCATCAACTGATCCTAGGAGATTATAAACTTTACGAACGACCCTTTCAAGAAACCTTTAATATTTGCAAAGAATAAGAAGGCCCAACCTGAGCTCCCAAAAGCTCATTAACCCATTACTGACGACTTTGTGAATACCATTACAACCTTCATTTCCAAACAAAAACTTTAGCTTAAGGGGGAATGGGCGCGCTGGACCGGTGGTCTCCAAAGCAAAGTGCATCAGTGTTAATCGTATGGAGAAAAAAATATTTTCTCTGCCACATTTCTCCTGCTGTATTGAATATTTTTGCAAGCGGATTTTTTTGTGTGATAAATGTAGCTGACTAACAGGTCCTGACCTTCCCACTTTTTGAAATTGGTTCGAATATATTTTTTTAATTTTCAAAAAAAAAAAAAAAAAATTACACAAAATATTCGAAGCAATTTCAAAAAGTGGGAAGATAGAGACCTGTTAGTTATCTACATCTATTATTTAAAATAAACTGTTTGTAAAAATATTCAATGCAGCCGGAGAAATGTGGCAGAGAAAATAATTTTTTTCCTATTGGATCAACACTGAGGCACTTGAGTTTGGAGACCCGCGATCCAGCGTGCCCATTCCCCCTTAAAATTGTTATAGCAAATCAAACTATTATGTTTCAATTATAGCATTTCAAAATAATTTTTTAATATGTTTAGGGGTGTTTTGTAATTCTACTATCACAATTCTAAATTTTACATAAATGAAGTCATTGTCTAAACTTTTGCATCGCAGTGTATAAGTATGAATTTTTTTGCTTGAATTTCTGTGTTTTAAGGTTTTATTTAACAGTTAAAGTTTTAATGGTTTTAAAAAATAGGTATGTTATAATTCATTCTTTGAAATTTAGGTCAATATTATAATATTTACTAATTTACAGATGTGATGAGGTGTTACAGATCTGACGACGAAATTACATTATATTATCAATAATCCAATAAAACTTTAAAATATAGTAAAAAACTATGCTATAATATCTTGAGCATATGTTTACAAAAAATAAGTAACAGAATTGCGTATTCTCGGTAACAAAATAAAATTATCTAATTGTTGCCTATCTCTGACTTTTTAGTATTCTGACTAATTTATAAGAAAATTGATTTTTTTTTCATTTATTTCTTGTATTATCAAACTTTTTCTTCACGTCCACAAAACTATCATTTGATGTGAAAAAAATATTTGTTTATATATTTTTCTTATTTTAGGTTGCATTACCGATCTGAGCTCATCAAAAGTGCGCGGATTTAAAAAATTTAAATAAAAAGTTCTAGCCGGTTTTTCCACCAGAAATTTTTAAAGTTGCAACATGAAATTTTGTTAACAGTGTATGGTGTAGATTCAATGATGTACTCTTTTGCGGAAATTAAGGTTTTATCCCCGGAACTAGATTCGAAAGTTGATGTTATCGAACATATAATATGCTTGCTATAATATGCATATAATTGCTATAATATGCTTGCTATAATTACATATAATATGCTTGTAAACATATAATATGCTTTATTGCGTGTGTTGAGTAGATATTTTTTTTTATACAAAAAGAGGCACAATATGGATAAAAGACAATCTGACTGGATTACCTATCTGACGTTTGAAAAGATCAAAACTTTTTATAGTAAGAAATAAACATAAATTGTGATGATTTTATAAGGACTTAAATTAAAAAAAGTCGTTACTAATTAAGAAAATAGACTAAGATATTATATATATTTTATAAAAAAAATATTAAAACATCGGTCGTGACGCAAATTAACCACTTTCCTAATATTGACCTTTAAGAAATATGTTCTAACAGATTTATTTCTCATCGGCTACCGCTAAATTATCCCTTAAATTGTATACGATTCCAACGAACTGGATTAGGATTTCCAAAACTAGTACTTACTAAACTTCTAATACTGTGTTGTAAAATTTGTTAAAGGTTATGCCGATGGAAAAAGAAAAAAACTTCTACAAATAACATGCTTTTTTATAAGAAAAGAGAAAAGTAGAAAAGCTAACTAGAAAAATATGTTCTTGGATTACATATTTTGAAATGACAATACTTCTCTTGAGTTTGGAGAACATTTTAGTTTTTTTGCCTCTTTATTGCCTAAATCGTTTTGAATTTACATTTGGTTGAAACTGTAAAATCAGATGCGTCACGTCATTTTTTTCTAGTGATTCGAACTTTTGAAAAATTTTGAAACTAATAAGCTAATAATTAATATATTGAGCAAAAATAGAATAAAACTTAAAGAATTTTTTTAGCAGATGTTTAAAAATCATTTGGGGTTTTTATTTAACACGTACCTAGTTGGGAAATAGTTTGGGTACCTATACCTTAACACGTACCTAGTTGGGAAATGTGCCTCCCTTTAAATATGCCATCTTTTTTCTATTAAAGATACATATTTCTCGCTCTTGCCTTACTAAATCATGAAAGCACCAATAATTCTTAACATATTTTTACTTGTTAAAAAAAAAGAAAAAAAATTCGAGCCTTATTTAAAATAAACAAAAGCCACATACCCCATCCAAATACAATATCAATCTCATCCATCTAGTTTTTGTGAGTATGGTTATTTTGCTAGTTTACAAAAATGTACCTAAAAAGTTCAATATTTAGTACATCAACAATCAATATTTAGTACATCAACAATCAATCAATATTTAGTACATCAACAATCAATATTTAGTACATCAACAATCAATATTTAGTACATCAACAATCAATATTTAGTACATCAACAATCAATATTTAGTACATCAACAATCAATATTTAGTACATCAACAATCAATATTTAGTACACCCTTTAATAACAATAAACAAACACGAGAGCTTATGTATTCTTACATACATAATCTACCTTATACAAGACACCCAAGACACCATATGTTGAGTCGGTATTATATTTGTTTCAGTTTTTTGATAGCATGTGTTCAACAATTCACAGAACATTCACAACAATTCACAGCATCCACTTAAGCAGGCTAAGAACATGCCCTCTGAGTTCGGGGCATTTTTTTCAACTAAAAATGCTTGCTTCGCCACTTGCCGTCACAAACTATTTTCATTAATAATTAAGTCACTAATAATAATACAATACTATTTTCACCAATACAATTAGGTCGCATGAGCAGTTTTCCCTAATTTAAACTTATTTTAAACTAAGTTCAGTAAAAAGAAATATTAAATTAACCTTAAATTTTTTTACACGCCAAGATATTTAAATTTATTTATTTACAGAAATCTGCCAAACAATTCGAATAGCTTTGTAATTTTATGTTTAAAAAATAAGAGGAAAATATGCAAGATGAAATTTGTAATTTTTCTTTTAAAATTTGAAGCCCAGTGGCTCAAGTGGCAGCGCTTCGCACTGCCATGCTAACTGGTCCTGTATTCGTGTCCCGAATTGTAAGAGGTTCACTAAGACTTTCATCATTTAAGTGGGCCAATAAACTGAGTAACAAGTATGCTTGTGAAGTTAGCACTGGGGCTTCCGCGTGAGGTTGCCGAGAAATATGCATTACAGTGCAGAGTTTGGCCAGAACACAGATGAGATGGGCAAACCAGACCTTCACCCATTGGGGCCTGTCGTGCTACTGAGTACTTTTAGTTAGTATTCAAATTAAAATTTACACATACATTAATTTGTTTATAAAATATCGAAATACTTTACCATATAATCTCCTTCCTCATTTATAATTAGAATACTGGGTAATAAAAGTTATGATTTTCAATTTCTTTGGCTCTCTTCTGCTTCCTCCCCATCAAGTTTAAACGACGAAGTAGTCTGCGCATACTTGAAATCCTTAGTAGGTACCTCTAAATATTTACTTACATCACCGTAAGTTTCTCCAATAGTTCAAAGATTGCTAACTTCGAAAACCGCGTCTCAGGAATATAAAAGTATAAATCAGTTTTCGCGAGGGAATGCACTTAGTTTGTCAAAAACATTTTTTATACTGTTGATTTAATTATTATTGCACAAAGTAAAAAAGCTATTCAAACTATCAATACTTTAAGAGGGAATGTCAGTTACATAGAGCTAATGCATTAGTTTTGGAATCACAACTTCCGCAGAAGTATTGCTTTGCCATGTTAGCCCTTTTCCCCCAGGTATGGGAATCAACATAACATCGAAATGAAACAAATTTGAAACAAAAATATCTAGTTATTTAATTATATATATTTGAAGTTTTAAAATGCCAAAAATATACAGCAGATGACGACACATTTTTATAACTTTACCAATTAACAATTAAATAACCGGATGTTATTTTGTTTTAAATTGATGTTATGATGATTCCTACACCTGGTGAAAATGGGATAACATGGCAAAGCAATTCTTTTGCAAAAGTTTTGATTTCAATACTAATGCATTAGCTCTATGGGACTGACAGTCCCTCTTAATATCGAAATAAATTTAAATTAATATTTTATAATCAATTTGATCAATTAATATTCGTAAGCAAAGAATATTTCTTTAAACTACACAAAATTCGTTTGGAATGATAATTAGGATTTAATTTTATCTGGTATTAGTGGTTGACAAAAAAAATTGGCTTGTTTCAGGTAAAGTATTTCCTTCCAGCTTTTATTACTGATTTTACTACGACTCGGGATCCAAATGGTACGCTGTTCCCACGTGACATTGATTTACCAATCGAGGCTCGAGAAAGAATTTATTTTCATTCAGAATTTCTATTACCACTCATGACCAGAAACATGCCCATTAATTTTAGCCACCAGTATTAATATAAGGAACATAGGTCAACTGAATGATGAATGAAATTCGAACTTGTGTGAGAAAAAGTAATGTATCGGAAAACAATATCTCGAATTCGATCGGTTTTATTTTCTTTATCTTTATTAGCAGTTATACTTGAAAGGAAAACAAACATCATAAAGGATACTCTAGTGGCAATAACTTCTTTTTTTAAAAAAACTAAATACAGTGAAAACAACAAAATGAGTGGGAGTTTTAGTAGAATTTTTGTGTTTGTTTTCCGGTGCTTATCGAAAAATATTTCAAGGAGTTCTCCTCCAATTTTTCAATAGAGGGATTTTTCAATTCAATAGAGGGTTCGAAATTCACGGTCGCTAGTCGGAAAATGCGACCAAATTCTTCTATTTGGCGACAGCAAAAAAAGTTTAGTCGCAGTTATCGCGATCAGCTTTTTAAAATCCTCCACACTAACTTTTCTGATGGTGGTTTTCAATTACCTCGCCGAAAATAATCATATTTAAATAGCAAATTTTCACCTAGTATAAATCTGTTAACGCTTCAGGTTGCGTTAAAAAAAACCTAAAATGGAATTCGACAGTACTAAAATCGCACAGCCAGCGATTCATAAATTTTGAAACCAGTCTAGTGATCTGTCAATTTTGAAACTCCGGCCATACAAAAATACTCAAAATTGCGGTGATCGTTGAACTCCGGGGATCGAGAAATTAAAAAAAAACTCAAAGGCGAACGTAATATCCTGCAAGGCCGGCTATCGTAAAGTATGATTTCTAAAATTTTTGGAATTCCAGATTTCCTAAAATTGTAAAACTCCCGGGATTCTATAACTCTTTATGAGTTGCAATCAAAACAGATCTCCTCAATAGATATCCGTATCATATGGCAATAAATAACTAAGATGTTCTTTGCTTAAAACATCTTCAAACGCCATTTTTTATGATGTTCCATATATATTTTCTTTCTAATCGGGCATTTCTTTCCAGAGTCGTCCACCGGGTGAATTTCGTTGTTGAAGTCCCAGTATTACATTTTTTGAGTTAAACAGAAGTGTTCTGTTTCATTCTTTTACCTTAATTAAAGGCTAGAATGGAAGTAAAGGAATTACAATCGTCTTTACTTTTCACATGAGTTGTCTTTGATTGATACTAGCTCTCCTTTATTTTCCCTATTTTTTAATTGAAGATCAGGCCATACCTTTTGGGCTTGCTGTCTTTAGAGATTATTGTCTAAAACAACAGATCGGATTGATCTATGTTGCTTCCTTCTGGTTTTCTGCTCGCTGACTGTAAGGATACTTTTTCTTTTCTTACGGCGCTGCTGGACCTGACGAACTTTTAAACCTGATGCTTGACGTTTTGGTGGTCAATGTTCTGGAAATGTTATGGTCAATGTTCTTGAAAAACTGTTCTTTTTTCGCTGGCATATTATTCCTTTAGGGGATAGGCATATTTCTTCGATAGACTTTTCTTAATATTTTTTTTCTTCGATGATCACATAATTCTTACTTGAAACTTTCATGATTCTAATTTACTTTAGTCTTTACAATCCTCGGCAGACCGTTATTTATTTCCTTTATTTAGGAGAACGGCGTACTCCTGTGACATTTTTTCTTTCTTTTTTCCTTCTCTTTTTGATTTTGCTGAACATTTTCCTCCACTATAACTTTCATAATTGTAATTTCAACACTAACCGGCGAAAAGATGGAAAATCCTTGTCATACTTCAGAAAATTAATTCATAAATGCATTAAACTTACAACCATATAAAAAAAATCTTTGGATATGTAGTACACATAGAGACTGAAAATTGTGAAGTATGTACAACTAGCTCGGGTTAGGCAACTTCGCAACAATTTGAACAACAACAGCAGATCTTTCGTCCGTCGTAGGTGACTGCTCTAGCGATTGGGAGAATTATTCTGAAAAAAGAAAGTGCCAAAAGTTTTGTTTAAATTTCCTTTATTAAAATAGAGACAAGTAGGTTTTGTCACTTAAGGGGTAGAATCTGTCACCTAAATTGCTTCCACACAACATTTGTGCTCAACAAGAAACACAATAAGTATACACATTGTAAATAAATTTGCCAAACAGATCCTTTAGCTAGTTCTAATTTAAATTTTTAATCTCCGAAATTAACTATTTTCATTAATCTTCTTTCGCAGATTAAGTTAATAGCATTTATCATTTGCTAAATTTGTTTGAAGTTCGAAGAATAATGTCATTTGTTTTGCTGTAAAAATGAAAGCTAAACTTAGTATAATTTCATTTGTGTGTGGAATTTTTGGGCTGTGCCACAGAAACCTTGTCATCCGATGTCTCGCTATTGTCCTCACCATCGTCAAATTTAAAAAGATTTTCAAACGCAGTTGTAAACGACATTTCTTCGTCGGCGTCTGTTGGCGTTGTTGTTCACTTTTGCATCGATGATGTCTGCCGATGATGTAGATGGCAGCTCAGCACTTACTTCAGAAACTGAATTTTCTTCTATTTCTTTTTTAAAAGGTGACCTAAGTAATGAAAAAACATGCATTAGGATATGAAAGAAAAAGGAAATGTATAAGTAACAGAAAAATGAATGCCAGAATTAAATTAACATCAATGTGTTTCTCAACTTAATAAAAAAACCCAGGAAGACTAAGTAATTTACGAAGGATTCTCAAAGCCGATATATCAAGTGTGCAATGCAAAAATAAATCACGTCGAATTTACGGTTTAAATAGAAAAAACGCAAAAATGCGGTAACTTTTGATTAAATTTGGTAAATTTCAATTAAAATACGTATTTTTTTGCTAAATATTCTTACTTTTTAAAATTGAAAAATAGTTATGTGTCAGACGTTTTTTGACGCATAATTTTAAAGTTACAATTCAGGTGAAGCGCCGTACCATCATCTAGGCCACCAAACCTAACTGCAGATTGAAGCCAAAAGAATTAATATTGCTGACGTTTAACAAGTTTCAAAATTTATGTCATATGAGATTAAGTTTTAGAGGAAACTGTTTAAAACTGTAAACGAGTTTCATAGAACAGTTTAAGACCGTTAAGTTAGCGAAACTGTTTAAAACCGTCGAAAGAATCGTGAGAAACGCTGAGAATTTCGTGAGAGTTCATCATTAAGAAGGATAATATACAAATTTCGCATTTTGATTGAAGAATCTTTTTCCCTTTTATCCCTTTTAACAAAACTGCACTCACAAGCACAGATTGTTGTAGCGGAAAATAGTATTTTAAGAAAACTATTATGCAGAATCGCAGGAACTTCAAAAAAATTAGAAGTATAATTGTACTTACATCAAGTCACAAAGGAAACGAGAACAACAATGCATTTTTTGTTATACTTTTTATTGCATAAAATGGAGCGCAGGTATTATTTTAATGAAAATTGAAGAGATATTAAGAGACGCAACTTAGTTGGAAAAAAACTGAACAGAAGTGAAAATTCTTAAACGTTACAATTATATATAATTTCATTGTTTTTCAAATATTAATCGAATATATTATTTGAATAAAATATTATAATAATACCTAAATATTTATAAACTTCTCTATTGTTTTAAAAATATATCTATTGTATTGTTGAAATAAAGTAGGTGGAGACCAGGGCAAGTTTTTAGGAAGTTTTTTTCGTTTTGATTGTATATTGAACTTTTCTTGCATTTTATCTTCATCTTTTTATTGTTTAAAATCTTTTGATTTCTAAAAAAATCATGGCAAAAATTGATAATCATAAGAGTAAGACTTCTTCAAATATTATTAAACAGAATAAATACTTTTACATACATTTTTGAAAATGTACAGCTCCATAAAGAAATCCTTACATCTTCAGCCAAAGTTACCTTCATTCATCGTTAAAAGTTTCCCTATGACCAATAATTAAATCAAGCATAAAAAATATTCAACTTAGATAAAAACAAATGGTGTAATATTCACCCCAATAAACTAAAGAATAGTATAAAATGTTTTCTTTAGCCATTTTCAATATTTTTTTCGATGTTCCAGACAAAAGTTGGAAGAAATAGATTTTTGTCTTTAAATGCTCGAAAGAATACAAACGTTATTTGTGGTATTGCCAAAATTAGAATGAGAATTTTTTTTACATGAAACAAAAGGCAATGTTTTCACTTTTCTAAAAAAAGTAAAACAAGTTAAGATGAGATCATTTTATGAGGAGAAATTAAGAAACAAATTTTTTTCCTACGCTTGGGCCAAAGTTACTCGCTTCGACGATATCATTAAATTTTAGTAAAAGATCTAATTCATCCATGAATACAATATTTTTAAAAATATAACAGGCCTGTTTAGTTGTAAAAAAAAAATTGAATCCTAAGTATGATTTGGAAAATACTCTCACTTACGAAAGTGCTTCCTTAACATAACTATATCAAACCTCCAAAATTATGAGTGATGCTATTTTTTAAATAGTAAAGTGTAACATATTTTTCAACCATGAGCACTTCAGCATTATTTATTTTTTCCCCATACAAATATGTGTTTTGTTTACACAATTGATGAATAAAGTTTTTTTAAGGATTTTATTACAGATATTTATTTGAAACATAAAGTGTAAAAACCCTTTATCATGTTCTCAAGAACTATTTAATGATAATTTATGGTTTTAGCAAGTTTTGAATTAATATCACTGTCTAATAATTAACCCACTTGAGAACTGGTACGGATTGACCAGGTTTTGGAACCCGGCACTTCTTGCCCGCTAACCCAATACCAAATACTAAACCGTCTGCGAAAATATAATTACTCGATCCCGCGGGTCGGTATTGTGTGTTTGTGCTGACCACCACAGATAATCACGAGAAACGTTTTTCTCCTTATTCCAAGCCAATATTATTAGTTAAAATGAATAAAGTGAACACAACCTAATTATAGCACTCTGTTATAATTAGGTTGCCTTCTTCTAATTATAGCACGGAATTCTGAAGAAATTTCGACATATTTAAATTTTTTTATTTGTTAGAAACGGAGAAAGTTTCTTTTCCGTCTTATCGTTTGCAAAAATTTATTTACATTTCAAAGAATAAATATGTAATATTGCTCGCTTTTAAATAGAATGAAAACATTTCATATCAACATACAAAGAATCCGTAGTGAAATATATTTGACGTCATTTCAAACTGATCGATGTTGCATAAAATAAATTTATTTTAATTTATTGTATAAAAGAATTAAAGTTTCTCGAGCGATTGTTGCGAATGGCAAAGGTGATTTAATTCTAATAAAAACAGGGCATTTAGCTATTTGTAATTCAAAGTTTTATACGCCAAAATTAACTATTTTCATTAATCTTCTTTCTCAGATTTAATAATTATAGACTTTATCATTTGCTAAATTTGTTTGAAGTTCGAAGAATAATGATGTAATCTTTTTTAATAAATATCTGTGTGTCGCCACAATTTCCCATTTACATTTCTTTCGAAAATTCACTTATTTATAGTTTGTTAAATTAATTTGCAGTTCAAAAAATATATAATTAGTACAATTGATGCTTTAAACATAAAAGCGAAACTTTGCATATTTTTTTTATGCCAAGTTAGAATTCTCTATGCATCTTTCTTCATACACATATAATGAACCATCAAAACAACTCTATTGTGATATTACAACAATCCAAACTAAATTATATATCACATAAATAAATATTCTTTCAAATTTTTTTATTTTTTTATTTCAAATAAAGTTTCTCGTACGTTTAACGAAATGGCAACAGTGAAAATATTGAATGAAAATGGAATTTGCATGTTATTTCAATGTAGATTAAATTTTTAGTTATTTAAATTTTAAATAAACTTTTAATTAAAATTTTTTGATGAAATTTGGAATGTAGCCTAATCTGATTTTTTGCTTCAAAATGACGTATCCCACTTGTCTGTGGGACTTGTGGTTCTTTCTGTGAAAGTGGGTGACGGACAGACGGACAGTTATATCCCACTTATCTTTTGTGTAGAATTTGTAGTTTTTTGGCTGTGAATGCAGGTTGCAGACAAAAGAACGGGTAAACAAGATGATTATTGTCTTCTCTTTTGTATTTCCTTATCAACGTAGTTGGGAGATAGACATAAAGAGCATAGTTGCAGAAGCAACATTTCATGATATCAAATGCGCCAAGATTCGAAATATTTAAGGAGAGCCGTTTCATATTGTAATAAATCGTGCGCACTCGGAAAAGTTAAAAACATGTGATTTAGTAGTTAGTATGCGAACAACCTCTGGACATACACATCACTTTATAGCGGATGACGCACAGCACTGCACATTGTATCGAAAAGCTACTACCACTCCCTTTGCCATTGCGGTGAATATTAATGCTCAGGGGCTGAGATGAATGATCATTTGTCAATATTGAAGTTTTGGGGGTTTTATAACTGAAGCTTCGTGGTTTTAGTTTAACCAAACCAGGTGCTTTTGACGGATTTCAGTACGGAGATTTGTGTATTTTATTTCTTACTAGCTACAGTACACGGCGTTGCACGGTTTATCGGTAAAGTAAAAACTTTGTGGCTGCAAATTACTAAAATTGAAATAACTAAAAGTAAAAAGGATTTTTTAAAATATGTAGCCTACATAAAACATAAAGTTTTCAAAAAACAACTAGGTGATATCAATTATTTAATGCAGATAGCTTCAAGTATAGTTTTTTTCTTTTAAACAGCATGTAGTAATTAAATATGGTTAATGCATTAAATTTATCCGAAAGTTAAAGAAAACAATTTTTAAATGTTTTTTGCGTTACCAATTAAATGCTTGTTTAAAACTTTGAAATTAACTTCCAATAAAAAAATGCTTTCTTCTTTTGCGTATTCATCTCAAATTTGATATCTTCTAAAAAACATATAGGAATAATTTTGTGTTGATTGTTCAAAATTGATGATTTCTGTAAATATAACCTTTTTTTTTAATTCATAGGGGAGGCAAGTTTTTCGTGTTTTTTTCTTTTTGATTGGGATATTTTTTTACTTTTATTTATTCTGAAGAGAACAAAATATCGTTATCTTCCTTACTTGTTTATCTATAAACTAGCAGTACTACTTTTACAAAAAGTAAATAATTTGTTTGACAGCAAGTGGTTAAATGCAAGTGTTTTGAGATGAAAAACTTACGCCGTATGCGAGGTATATTTTCCCAAACTGCCACAAATGGGTGGGGCAAATTTTCCAACTGTTCTTAAAAATATTTAACATACTTAAAAACATTATATTAATTATTTTTAGGCGCATTTTATTGTAAACTAAAATATCCCAAAAGAGTGTACACGGAATCCAGGTAACAATTAAAAAAAAAGACAGTTTATTATACCAAAACTTTCAACAAACTTATTTCAATAAACCTTAATAAATGTCATCATTATTTGGATCACTTTTAACTTAAGCAAATTGTACAACTTCCTCTTTTGTGCAACCACAGTTTGGTACTCTTTTTTTAAAGGCTGTCTAAAGTGATGCTAAAGATAGCAAAAAAATCAGTTATCACTTGCACTGAGGTTTGCTGAGAATGCTTCCCGGTTTTTTAGCCGCTAATTTACCCCAAACATTGGGTGCAAATATGACAATTTTTTTTTAACATTTCACTTCCCATTTGAAATATTTAAGTTCTTTTCTGCTACTACATCCTTTCCTGATAGTTGGTTGCTAAAAACGACGTATATCGCTTCAGTAGTGTACTAGCTTCTGTCGGCTTTCTTTTTATTACAATGCATACACTTTTTATTCTAGATCAACGATTTTGTCATATAGAACTTAATGAAGAGGTGTATCCTAGGTTATAAAATAAAAAATAATTATACTTTTGTAATATTTAGCTTAGGTTTTAAAGCTTGGAGCACGTTTTCCTGTATGGCATTGTTGGAAATTTCGTCTCTTAAAATAATGGAAAACTTAACTCGTCTATATATTTTCACTTACCGTCACTTAATCTTGCCTGGACGAGCAGAGGTTTACATTATTTTTGAAAACAAATATATTGTTAAATAGATAGAGGAACCACATTTTAGTTTACACAATGATAAAATTGTAAGTTTAATAAAATAGGTTAAGAATAGGCTCAAAAAGGATGTTGCAATTTTCACGAAATTAAACAATGGTCATTATAATGTGTCTAAAAAAAAACTTTTTAAAAAACTTTTTAAAACACTCGAAGCAATATACAGTCACACAATTCTAGCATATTAAATACGACATTTTTTACCATTACAAATATAATTATAATTACAAATATATTTTATTACATTATAAAAGGGACTCGTAAATGTAAGGACAAAAATCAAATTTCCGCCTTTACTTTTCGAATAAAGTGTTCCAACTTTTACTTTTAGCTTTAAAATTATTCCTTATAAATCCTTTTCTTTTCTTTCGTTCTTCTACACTGCTCAAAACAATTAGGGGAGCACTTTGAGTACTTTTGTTCCACTTATACTTACTTTGAGTACCCTTTCAGTTCCAACTTATTTTTTTAATTCTAAAAATCTAAAATTTGTGAAATAGATTCATTCTGCATCCAGAATGAAATGGTTAAAAAAAACAGGGGAAAATCTTAATTTTTTAACTAAAATTTAAGGGGGGAAATAATGGAATCATAACTTTTGAATAAATTATAACAATAATTTTTTCAATACTTTACTTGTAAAAAAAAAAAGGTAAAATCAATTTTTAAACATCTTAGAATGCAAGCGTGAAGAATTTAGGGTCAATTTATTGCATAAAACTTTTTGGGAGTGAATTATATTTTACCATGTTTTTCATATTTTCATTTAATTAAAACAAACATTATTTAATTCTTCAAAAGACATGATTCTTCCATCTAACGATAAATAAGTGCGAGCTCAACTTAGTGAGAAAAAAATCGGAAGCTGATGATAACCAAATGGAATAATTGGGGGTGATAGAGTTTAAACCATGCGTTCCCCTAATAGTTGTGAGCAGTGTAAATGCTCACCACATCCCATTAAATGATATAATGGAACAATAGTGCTGCTATCTACTGACAAAAGTATAAAGGAGAAGTCGATAAATAATAATTTTTAACCTGGGACTCCTTTTTTTTCAAATAGAAGAATCTTTTTTTTTCTCGAATAGAATGAAGTAAAAAAAATGAAAAGTAGATATCGATATAGTGGAAATTTCCGTTGATCTATCAGTACCCTCATGCCGAATTCTGTTATAACCCTATGATTTCATAAGTTATTTTTTTATGGAAAAGTATGAGCATCAGACCCTATATTTTATAAATTTATCCATCTGTCTATCTGTACAATAAGACTTTCTGTGGGTATCAATGTAGCAGAAAAGAAGGGTATTATCTCAGAACTTCTTGCTGTATTGGTTTTAAATGGCAATTCATGAATCATGCTTAAATATTGTCATTTTCACCATGAATTAATACAACGCTAAATATTTTAGTTTTACGACGTAACGAATTCCATTTTTTATAAATTGGAAATTAACTTTATTTTAAAATAAATATTTTTTTTTGTGAAAATTATCTCTCCATATTGGTGCAAATGGGTGATTGTGACATATGGGAGGTCTTAAATGGCATTTCATAAATCATCCGCAAATGTCTTCGTTTTCACCTTTAATTAATACAGCATTAAATAGTTTGGTTTTACAATACAATACTTATTAGTGAAATTTGGAAATTTCTCATAATGTGTTTTAAATAACCGAATTTAATTATTTTATAAATTGAAAAAATCCCTATATTTTAAACTAAATATTTTTTTAAAAAAATTATCTCTCGATAATGGTACAAATGGATTTCAAAGATTTCGTGTTATTGATCAATATCTATTAGGAAATATTTATCATTCATATTTAATGGCTTGTTTTATTTAAAATATTCACAGGAAAATACAAATATATGCATAAATATTACTTTATAGTAATAAAAATGTACCTAAAAAGTAAAATGTAGCAAAGAGTGTTCCCAAAATTTCATTTATTAATTTCATAACTAATTTACTAAATCATGAAATTTTATTTGTATTATATAATGATATGACTGTGTCTATATTTTAATCTTTATAACCACCAACCATCAAATAACAATTCTTACAATATCTTACAACAATTCTTACAATTCTTAACAATATATTACCCTCTCTGAAATACAAATGGAATATTTGACCCTTTACTAATCTTTTATGCTATACTTATTAGTTTTTAAACTCATATTCACAACGATAAAGTAATTGTTTACGAAAAATACTCTCAAATATAAAACGTTTCCGTCATTTAATAGCCTTTGTTCCTCATTTTTAAATTATTATTCAATGCTTTGAAGTCTTCTATACTTCATCATTAAAATAGGCGAACTCTCTTATTGAACAGTCAGTAAAATATTACGTTGCTAAAATTTGAGAAGTTAGAGTGAAAAATATCAGACAAAATTTAATTATTATTAGCATCATAAACTGAAAACATTTCACTGTATAGTTTTGTATGCGAATTTTTTTTAAATATTATTCTTCGATGACTTTCTACGGCCTAACTCAATGACTTAGAATAAAAATTTGTATTATGCGTTGAAACTTATCATAGGTTTAAAATTCGAATTTAATATTAAGTGTTCGATTAAAAATTGTATATTTTGTAAAATTGTAAGATTACAATTTTTGTATATTTAGTTCTAAAAAATAGATCACCGGTGCTGCTATCTGTTGAAACATAACCTTACTACAATTTTCCCAGAACGGTTGCAATAGATTTTATAACCCTCTACCTCTATTTGTAATCCTGTAACACCTTTAAATAGTAAAAATATTGTTCACCTGATTTTCCACCACTTTATTTTTTATCGAAAAATAAGTAGGTTTGTAACGGTAACTATCATCTAAACAGCTTCCGCATATAAGATTTATACACTTAGAAAAATTCACCTAATACTGCATTTAGTTGTTCTTTAAACTTTTATAAGTCAAAATTGGCTGATTTCATTAATGTTCTTTCGAAAAGTCAATTAATATTTTTTTATCGTTTGCCAAATTATTTTAATTCATAGAATCATTAGTTAATATTGATTGTTCTTAAAATGAAAGCATGATTACATCGTTGAAATTATAATATGTTATTTTAATTTATATTTTTAACCATAACCCATAAACTAGCCATCTGAGGGTGGCTGAGGTGTAAACATGGTTTTCACTGCATGAGATTAAAATTGAAATTTGTAACTGAATTTTTTATTTTATTTTTGTTCTAAGAAATTATAGTGATTGGAACATGGTAATAATCAGGACATAAATTTTTATTAGTTTAAGTTTTCAAAACAGTATTGACATTCGCGCCTGGTGACCAAGCCATGTTTCTGCTAAAATCATTAAATCAATTGTAGCGAAAATAATGCTTTGCATAAACTTCCTAAGAAGTTACTGTTACTTACTAATGTTTTCAATAGGTGGCAGCAGGATGCATTTGCTTCTTGAAGCCATTGTAGTTTTGGCCTTTCCTTCGACAATATTATAATATGCATCATTTAATAAAGTCAATATTAAGTTGATTTCCGAACGCAATGTTTTCTAATACTTGGCGTTTAAAAACATTCTTACTAGTGCGAATATTTGATTTTTTCTTCTTATTTGTATGGTGCTATTGGATCTTATATAAAGGACACTAATTCTAAAATGTAGTCCTCCCCTTAATAAAATAATGTCATCATGAATAAATCTGATTTTACAGCCAAAAAGAAGTAAATGTTGTCAAATCTATGGCTACAATATTTGTGTGTTTGTCGCTTTTGAGGAAAGGACAAATAAAAACTTTATAGGGTTACTTACTATGAAAAAGTTTTTGCACTAGATGGCAGCACAAAACTTTTGAGTACGAAAACTTTAATGGATCTTGGATACTTTCTGAATTTGGGATATTATGCACTGCTCAAAACAATTAGGCGAGCACTTTGTGTACTTTTGTTAACCCTTTCAGTTCCAACTTTTTATTTTTTATTCTAAAAATCTAAAATTTGTGCAATAGATTCATGATGCATCTAGAATGAAATGGTAAAAAATAGGCCAAAAAATCTTAATTTTTTTATACTAAAATTTAAGGGGAAAAAATTGGAATTATAACTTTTTGAATAAATTATAACAATCATTTTTACAAAATTTTATTTGTTAAAAAGAGTTAAAATCAATTTTTGAACATCTAAGAATGCAAGCGTGAAGAAATTAGGGTCAATTTATTTCAGAAAATGTTTTGGGAGTGAATTTTATTTTATCATGTTTCTCATATTTTCATTTAATTAAAAAAAAAGTATTTAATTCTTCAAAAAACATGATTCTTCCATCAAACGATAAATAAGTGCAAGCTCAACTTAGTGAGAAAAAAAAATCGCAAGCTGATGATTCCAAATGGGATCATAGGGGTGAAAGGGTTTTAACCATTAGCTCCCCTACAGTGTTTCCACTGCAAAAAATTAAAAATACCTTCTAAAGAACCAAAAAATCCCTTTTTATCCCTCAACCGCCAACTTAGCAACCTTTTGCCTTGTATTCTTCTTTTTAATTCTTTACGCCAATGGGAATTTTTCTTATGATGTCCCGCTCTCCATACTGCGATTTCATTGGTTGTTTTGTTTTCTTTGACAAAGTGTTGAAACAAGCCCATACATTAACCATAATTCCTATGAATTGGTTGACAAAGATGCAAACGAGGGCTGCTATGACAAAAAAAAAAACTCACAGCAAAATGGGCTAGTAGTGGCGGTGTGGCAATGCAGTACGCACTCGTTTTGGGTTTTGTTTTCTTTAAAAATAAAGTATTCAACATTGGGAAGAATTGTAGAACACATTGAAGGCCTAAACACTTGTTTGGAACGCAGACAATTTGTTTAGATATTGACATTTTGTTTAGTTAGTATTTTAAATAGAAACACGATCAGGGCAATTTGAAAACAAGAAAGAAAATTCTTAATTCCAATGTGCACCCTCCATAATAATACCGTTCAATAGCAAAACCTACTAGCAATAAACAAGCTCTATGAAATGACGAAAAAATAACATTAAAAAAAATTCCCATGCGCGCAACACCAGTGTCACCTACTAACACTGCATTTCGCCAGAAAATGCCATATAACCACAAAAAGTATTTATCGCCCTCTAGAATTCGCCATATCATTGGCGACAGAAACACCGTTGGATTATTAAAGCATACATTATAAGCATTACTATTACATACTTTGCATTTTGAACTTCTTTCAGTTTTGTTCAAAACTAACCATTTTTGAACAAAGTGGCAATTTTTTTTTAATATCCCTAGTTTGGCTCATTTTTCTCTTTCAAACCTGATAATATCCCTTAATATCCCTCAATCCCTTTTTCATCCCTCAAGAGGCCAAAATATCCCTTAAAAGGGATAAAATTCTTTAAAGTGGAAACACTGCTCCCCTAATTGTTTTGAGCAGTGTATAAAGGACACTAACAGCGGCTATGATTGTGAATTAGTTTTCGTTTTAGCGGGTCAATTATTAAGAACAATGTTCAGCAGTAGATAGCAGCACGATACTTTGACGTCTGAAAACTTTCAAATCGTAGACATTTTAAAAATTTCAAATTTATTTTTTTAAATAAAAGTGTCTAAAGTAAAATTATCTTTATTAACTGTACATGGTCGTTTTTTCTTCTGATATATATAGTGAAACAGTTCATCAATCTTAAAAAATATTTTATATATAAAAAATCTATAACACTTTCCATCCAAAGAAAATATGAAATTTTATGCTGGAAGTCTTTAGTTCCACAAGAGCATGTATAAGCCCAGCACAGTTAAACGAAAGTTGTTAAAGAAGCCGCCGTTTAGCTGCATCATTTTCTTGCTAAGTGTAATCCAACAGAAGAATATTGTAGAAAGCCTATCCACTACGTAACTTTGGTCGTTCAAAATTTACATAGACTAGGTTATAATTATGTTTTATATTAGTATGTATGTTTTATATTAGGTTATTACTTCTGATAGATTATTTATATTTTCGCTAAGTAATATTTCGTTACCGCATAACATGTCATTGGAATAGCAAATGCAGAATCCTTAATTTTTAATGTGTTCAGAAACAACCAGCAGCGAAAGTCCTCAATTATTGATTTGTAATCGTTGTTCTCTTGTTCATGGATACAATAAAATCTGAAAGATAATCACTAAATAGCTTCAAAAGTCTTGACTATTCGCTCGTATTTGTTTAGTTGAATTAAAATCGCACTTATTACGCAAACTATTTGTTAAGAACCCCGTAATTGTGAAGCGCGGTCAAGTAACGAGGCCAATACTTGAGTGGGCAGCCAATGAAGCAACATCTTTCAAGGCTACCGTCTATATATAAGTAGCTTTTTGTGATGAGTTAAAATATGATGTAAGATCAATTAAAACTCATGAAATTTTTTCACAGCTATCGAAAGCACTTATAGGATGCTTAACATGCACTCCCTATGCACGGGTATTTTTTTTGTCAGACTTTTTGGTTTTTCAAACAGTTTATAGTTCGGCAGTTATTTTGGGAATGCTCAGGCCCTGACCTGGAACATTATGCATGAAAGGCAATCGCCTTACCGTCTGGGCCCCAAAGCTCCTAAAGGAGTCCTGGAATTGAAACTCGACGCATAAATACAGTCCCTGGACAAATTATTAGACGCACTGCAAGATTTCATGTAAAATATTAATTACCGGGTGATATTGTACCGTTTTATTATTTTAAATGGATTTGTTTTTTATTTTTATATTATCCAATCAATTACCGATTTATTTGACATAAATAAAACATCATTAATTTAGAAAAGCATAAGTTTATTAAGTTTTAAAGAAAAGTGAAATTAATGTTAGTAAAAGTCAATATTTAGTTGAGCCACCTTTAGCCGCTATCAAAGCTTTAATTCTGCGCGGTATGCTATCAATGCAAGACTGTACTGTCTCCTGCATTTGAGGATGATGATTCCATACATAAATAATCTTTTAAAAAATAATTAATATAAATTAATCTTAATCATAATTATCTTAAAATAAATACAAATATGTAGTCTACAACAATTCTTTTAAATAAAAATCAATAATATTGTACTTTAAATATACCATTATTGCATAAAAACTCTTAAGAAACATAAAATTACTAAAAAAAATACAGTGCGTCTAATAATTTGTCCAGGGACTGTATTTCCACTTATTCTATTACATGTGTTGCACCTTTAGCCTCGTTGCACACGCACCGGATATTTCAAGTAAAGACTGCGTTTTTCATGCCGCATGGTTTATGTTGGCAATGTCAATTCCATGAAACCTGTCACACACAACGACAGCATTTTATCAACGAACCCACGGGGAAAAAAAATTTGTAGTCTCTACCAAGATATTCCTTTAAACAGCTTCTTTTTCTAATAGCGTGGCACACACAAGTCTTGCATGAATCGCCCCCTCTTCCGAGTCATAAAGTAGAAAACGTTGGGTTTTATTGGATGTGGAAAACACAAAATGGGCCAAGTTATTAAATGTAAATCATCCCGTCGCGGTTCTGAGAAATGAATGTCTCCCCCTCGGCCACTTACAAGGGACCCAGAACTCGTAAAAGGATGATATAGAATAGAAAGAAAAATATCTTGTTCGTTTTCCTTTGTTATTTAAATTTAACAAAACGGTATTGTTTTATACTGTTGAAATAACATTATTATATATTGTTTTATATTATTGAAACTTTTATGTAATTTTATATGGTTGAATTTTTTTTTTGTTGGTATAATTATATACTGTTGTAGTTATTATATTGTTTTTTTTGCATTGCTTAAATTATTTTATATTATTATATTGCTGAACGTAGTTTGTTCAATTATTATATTGCTAAAAGTTTAAAATATTATCTTGTTGTATTTATTTTTTTGAACTTGTTATATTGTTGAAATTGGAAAAAAATAATGTTTAATGTTGTTTAAAAATCATTTGTTCAATATTTTGTATTTAAAAAAAAATTAATTATTATATTGTTGAAATATTCTGTTTAAATTATTGTACTGTAGAACTTATTTCAATTGTAATATATATTTCAAAATATTTATTTATCATGAATAATACAGCTCATTTCTATTCGAAATTGCACACTTATTTAACCAAAATGTTTCATATTTAGAAATTACTGAAAAACGACTCAGCGTAAAGAAACAGGAACACAGAAAACGTATTAACATGTAATAACGCATTTACTTCATTCCTTTGCAGGGGAAAGATAGCCCTTTGGTTTGAATTTGGAAATATGTCTTGTAAGCAATACATATTACATATCACTATCTCCTTCATGGAAATAAAACTTAAGCTTAAAATTAAAAATAAATATGGGTATCGTTAATTGCACCATAAATTAAAAGAATTGCTTATTTGTTTGAGTTTCTTTCAAAAATTGACGGTCTTTAAGCATTCTTATGCTAAAGGTAGGTACACTTTCTTTAGGGAGGAATTGATGAGCTTTATTTAAAATTGAGTAGTTTATTGGAAATTGTAAAGAAACACTTTCTAGAAGCTAACAAGAAACTTCGTAATGATAGTATCAAAAAAGAAACAAATAGAAGCGTAAATAAAAAGTAAGGAAAAGCAGGGAAAGAAAATAAAGGAATAAAAGAAGAAGAGAAAAAAAGTAATTAAGAAAAAGCCATTAAGACTATTACAAATTTAAATAAAACATTTTATTGAAACTTTGCAATTAAGAATAAGGTAATAGTAGTTATTAAGTTTGAATTGAGACATATACTTGCAATATAACGTTGATGATGAGATAATTTGAAGAACTTTAAGAAACAATCTTTTTATACATTCTTTTTATAATTTTATTTTATTAATTTTATCAACAATTCCATTAAAGATTGCTGTTGACTTTACTTTCTTTATGTGATGTGTAAGGAACAATGTAATTAAATATAAAGCACTTATTCTCGTTTATTAAAATTATGTATGATTATACTTATATTGAAGTCAATTAAAGTATAATTGCAACCTGTGTCTAATCGGAGCGAAGGTATTTCACTTTGTTGAATGGAGTTTTAAGAAATGAAAAGCTTAATGGATGAATCAGGACTCGTTTTATTCAGGGTTTTACAGGATTAGATTTGTATGGAGTGTGGAGTAGATTTGTATTTAGTGTTTACAGAGAGCAATTAATTTTCGGATGCAATTCGCCCAACCATGAATATATTTGCTGCTTTTATTATAGTTTCGCTAAAAGACACAACATTTTAATTATCTTCAAAGTGAAATCGTTTCCCCTAACAACAAATTAGCACAAGTTAAGTGAGGTAGCGGAAAGGTAAATTCACCCTCATTTTTAATAATTAGTTTGCATATTAAATGGTGACGTAAACTAAAGTAACTCTCAAATACCTTAAAACCTAATGCATTTTTGATTTCGTATTTTTAGTATATTAAAAAAATATAATTAAAAAAATAAAATAAATACGATTAATTATTTTAAACTAACATTTGTAAAAAAGATTTAGAATAATTAATTTACCAGAATATATTAAATAACAATTTATCAACAACTTAATTTTAACACAACCAAACTGACAATAGCAAGTAACATGCCAAAAACACTTTTAGTCCAAAAGGGCATAACGTTTCTCGTATATGGTTATCGCAAAAATTCAGCCTAAACATTAGAAATTTTGACCCGACAACTCCAGCATTCATAAACTCGCCAAGCAAACACTAAAAATATCATTACACTTTATAAACAGTTTTTTAACATTGCGAGATGGAGTACTATCATTTAGAAGGTAAAGCGCACAATTCTCATGTTACAATATAGCACATGAGCTCTTTTCTTCTAAATTGCTTGGTTTAAATGAGTATGGGACGTGGCAGTGAAAAGTTAAAGATAAGGAAAATTTCAGTAACTGAGTTGTGTTAGTTGAACAAACTTGCTTCTGACAAAAGTGGTTTTGAGTGAAATGGCATTGAAAACAGAAATTGTAGTAAATAAAGTATTTGTATTTGAATTGCGTTAACTAATTATCAGTTGAAGCTTAGATCTTATATTTCTTACACAATGATTATAAAATGAATATTAGTATTTTATCTAGCATAATTCAACACAAGTTAATGAAGGAATTCGTTTGTTAACAAAATATATTTGAGAAATATTACTATAAATGTGAAATGTGCAGCGGTAAAACATTATTGAATCAAATAATTGATTTTGGTAGGAGTATTTTGAATATTCTTAAATCAAATTCATAATTTTCTTGAAAAAACATTTAAACAAGCTTTTAGGGAAAATATGAATTACAACTCTGTCAAACAAACACTGAGATTCGTACCGTTTTGGAAGTACATTCAAGTGAGGGCATAAAACACGGCCAACACCGGTACAGATGCATTTAAATAGGAGCGACTTGTGGCGTCTCAGGAGCCTTTACTGAAGATACTAAAATACTCTTAGGAAGGATGATATTAAATGGAGTCAGGTCTTCTGTTTATTTATAGCTGTTGTCTATTCATGGAATTAAATTTTAAAAGGGATATAAATAAGGTATATGATTGGAATATATTGTATGAGAAAAACTTCATGAAAGTTTTTAAATACGGTTTCACTGTTTTGTATATGATGCAGTTGTTTGGAAAATTTGTAAATTTTGTTAAATTAGAAAAAAATCCTTTTTAGTTTTAGGCGAGCACTTTGCTTTGTCTTTTAAAGGTATTCTAAGAACTGGCCAAAAATACTTTTCCCCCATTATGATTCTTATTTAAATTACGAGGGCTGTTTTGTTTCAACCTCCGATGGGCTGTAACAAAAAAAACAGGTCAAGATACAAAAAAAAGATTTTTTTTAACCAAAAGTAAAGTACAATACTGCTTATTTCTCCATATAATCACCTTGACGATTAAAGCATTTGTCATATCTGTAAACAAGCATTGAAATACCCTCTTCATAAAATGTAGCCGCCAATGATTTGAAGGGAGTTGTGCGGTTTCTTTGAGCTCCACGTCAACTTGGAAGAACTACAATCCAAGCCACTATGCTTATCAATAATTCACTTATGGTAAACCTTCGAACACTTGGTCACCTCGCTGAACAATACTGATGTTCATGAAGAAGGGGACCAAGGAAGCAAGTCTGTCGCTACAGACGGTATTGTTTAGCGAGTTGACCAAGTGTTTATGGAAACTTAAAGGTTCACCATAAGTGAATTATGGACTTACAGGGGCTTGGAGGACAGAAAAAAATTGACGTAAAGCTTCAAAATTTACTTTTTTTTAAACGAAACCGTCACAACTCCCTCCCAATCATTGGCGGCTGCATTTTATGAAGAGAGTATTTCAAAGCTTGTTTACAGGTATAACAAATGCCTTAATCGTCAAGGTGATTATGCGGAGAAATAACCAGTATTGTACATTACTTTTGGTAAAAAAAAATCTTTTTTTGTATTTTGACCCGTCTTTTTGTTACAGCCCATCGGAGGTTGAAAAAAAAAACAGCCCTCGTACTTCAAAATATTCTTAAATTATTATCATGAAGCACTTTTTCTTTCATATCCTTCATTCTATGGGTAATTGAAAGAATAAAAATTTCTTGAAATAAATTAAAAACGCAATTAATAATTTGCTAAACAACGTAACCATATTTACAACAAAATAAAAGCAGATAAAAAAACGCAATACCACCAAACTTATGAATTGTTTTCAATCAACATAAGATCTACAAATGCACTTATTCAAACATACCTAACGTTTTTAATTGTCTTGATTAAGCAAACGGTTTTACAAGACAAGTTTTACGACAGATAATTAAGTTTTCAATTTTGGGCCAACTGTTTTATTTTGAATGGATTTTATAACAATAATCGCTAACCGCATTTTCAGTTCCTAGAATTCAAAAATACCCAAACAGCATAATCACATTTACAACAAAACAATAACATATAAAATAATCAATTTCATCAATCTTATGAATTGTTTTCAATAAACATAAGAGATCCTCAAATGCATTTATACAAACATACTTAATGCTTTAATCATCTTTATTAAGCAAATTGTTTTACACGACAAGGTTTACGACGCATAATTAAGTTTTCAATTAGGGCACAACGATTTAATTTAATGCATTTTACAACAACAATCACTAACCGTATGACCAATTCCGAGAATTCAAATATACCAAAACAACATAATCACATTTACAATAAAACAACTTATAAAAAAATCAATTTCATCAATCTTATAAATTATTTTCAATAAGCATAAGATCGACAAATCACAAACACTTATTCAAACATACCTAATGTTTTTAATTGTCTTGATTAAGGAAATAGTCTGACAAGACAAGTTTTACGACACACAATTAAGTTTTCAATTATGGACACAGCAGTTTCATTTTGAATGCATTTTATAACAGTAATCTCTAACCGTATGGCCAATTCCTAGAATTCAAAAATACCCAAACAACATAATCACATTTACAATAAAACAACATATTAAAAAAATCAATTCCATCAATCTTATAAATTGTTTTCAATAAGCATAAGATTGACAAATTACAAACACTTATTTAAACATACCTAATGTTTTTAATTGTCTTAATTAAGCAAATAGTTTGAAAAGACAAGTTTTACGACGCAAAATTAAGTTTTTAATGTGGCCACAACCATTTAATTTTGAATGCATTTTATAACAGCAATCTCTAACCGTATGGCCAATTCCTAGAATTCAAAAATACCCAAACAACATAATCACATTTACAATAAAACAACATATTAAAAAAATCAATTTCATCAATCTAATAAATTGTTTTCAATAAGCATAAGATTGACAAATCACAAACACTTATTTAAACATACCTAATGTTTTTAATTGTCTTGATTAAGGAAATAGTTTGACAAGACAAGTTTTACGACACACAATTAAGTTTTCAATTATGGACACAGCAGTTTCATTGAATACATTCCATAATAACAAATGCTTCAAGCATTTCCAATTCTTCGAATTGAAAAGACTTTTTTTTAGATTATTCCAACACTATAACACCACACACTGAATCCAATTTTGGCTTCAAAGAATAACAAAAGGAGGTGCTGGCCTGAGCCATAAACGGTTTTGACACTAAACGTATGCGAAAAGTACTTAACACTCCTCAGAACATTCTGCAGTTTGGGGATAAAAGACAATATGGCGGCTGCCTGTTCCAGTGTTGGGATTAAAGTGAGTGTCGTCTTGAATTAATACCAAGGTAAATTAGAGAACTGATTAAACAAACTCTGTCAGTTTATTGCCCGCGGCACTTAAAAATCTGTCTGCATGTAGTAATAAATGGCGGACGTTTCTGCTTGTGTGTTTTAGATTTTATATATTCTTAATTCAGAAACTGTCAACTTTGGGTTTAGGATGCTGTTGATTTTCTGTGGTTATACAACACCATTTGGTTAAATATAAAAGCTCCTCATATAAAGCGCATGTCAGTGTTTGCTTAAAAGATGTTATTTAGTAGCTCTAAGAGTTTAATTTTTGTTCGTATCAAATTATTTCAAAGATACTTTAAAAATGCATACATTAATTACTTACTCATAAAAATTAATCTTTGTAATTTACCTATAAAACAGTTAAATTTTAAAAATTCTATATTTTGAACATAACTTATTTGAGAAAAAATATACCTGTATTTATTTGTATGTTTGTATGTGTTAATAATAAAAACTCTACTATAAGAACATGTTTGAATAAAAGTTATGTTTGAAATTTATACTTTTTAAGAACGAAAATCCACTGCTCAAAACAATTAGGGGAGCACTTTCCGTACTTTTGTTAAACCTTTCAGTTCCAACATCTTATTTTTTATTCTAAATATTTAAAATTTGTGAAATTGATTTATTATGCATATCCTGAATGGTAACAAACAAGGTGGAAAAATCTTAATTTTTTAAACTAAAATTTAAGGGGAAAAATTGGAATTATAATTTTTGAATAAATTATAACAATAATTTTTTTCAAAACTTTATTTGTAAAAAAAAGTAAAAATCAATTTTAAACATCTAAGAATGCAAGCGTGAAGAATTTAGGGTCAATTTATTTCATAAAATGTTTTGGGAGTGAATTTTATTTTACCATGTTTTTCATATTTTCATTTAATTAAATTAAACATTATTTAATTTTTCAAAAGACACGATTCTTCCATCTAATGATAAATAAGTGCGAGCTCAACTTAGTGAGTAAAAAATCGCAAGCTGATGATTCCAAATAGAATCATTGGGGGTGAAAGGGTTTAAACCATGCATTCCCGTAATTGTTTTGAGCATTTGAGCAGTGTAGTTAAATGTTTTTGTTAACAGGGAAATTGATTGGATGGTATCGTTACTTAAAAAGTTCGATACTTTAAATATAAACTAGAATGATAGAAGGATATTATTCATTGATGCTTCCAAGTAAGTTTGTGTTGTGATATAAAGTTAATCGTAAATATTTAATACATATGATTAACATGATATTTAACTTGAGTGGGTGCGCGTACCTATAGGGTCACCATGTATCTAGTTTTACCTGTAATTCTTTAGAATTTCGCTGCTTATGGGTTACTAAACTATTCGTGATTAATGAATACAATATTTATATGTTTGTTTTTCACATATCGCGAAAATAAAAGTAAACTTTAGAGTATGATCCTCGATATAAAAGCTGCTGACTTAGGTAATATACCACTATCGTACCAAGAGTAAGCATTAGATAATATGCGTTTCTTATCTAAGAAGATATTTAAAATTACTCGACATAATATAATTTTTGTTCTGCAATTGTTTTTTAGGTAACGATTTTTTCTTTCAAAACGTATTTGTAACGCATAGTAAGATTACCTGAATTAAAATATATTTGTTTCTAAAAGCTTTCTTTGAATACATTCGTTTTAGAACTAGTGTCAAACTGACTGGCTATAACTTTTATAACGTGATTTGATATTACGCAAATTATTTCGACATTTTGGAGATGAAAGTGTGGACTATATTTAAAAAAATTATTGCATCATATAACCTCATACATTAAAAGGGTTTTATCAATAATTTCAAAACCCTTTTATGAATTTTAAAAAAGTCATACGTAAAATACAAAATCTTTTAAGAATCTTAAATAAGGATTTACTAGGAAGGATACCATTTAATGGACATTATCTTGCAATAAAGACATTAGGTTAAAAAAATATTCATTACGTGTCGGTGAAGGACATCACCTTTTAGGGTCATTACGGGAAGTCTCATCCATTCCTTAAGATTAACGATAATGAGCTATTTTACTATTACAAGAAGTATTAGCGAGCCCCTGGGCGTACCATAACATTTAGCCAAGAAAATTGTTTACGCTCAGTAAAATAATTTTGATCCAGACATAGATGTAAATAAGTGAAGAAAAATTATTATATGATTAAAAGTAGTATAATATTATAGAGTTTATTTGTTTTGGATTTTAATGTTTAATGAGCTACTTAAAATTTGCTTTTAAACATTCTAGAGCTTAATTTCAAAATTAAAAAATAAGTTAAAGAATAAAAAACAGATTAATTTATTTTAAAAAAGGTTTTTAATAAATATATATTTTTATTTTGCACAAATTGTGTTTATTTCTAAAGTATAATATTTTCAAAAAATATTTTTATGCTATGGGGAAAATTAAGACATTCTGGTTAGAACATGGATATTGAGTTAAGCCATGTTCAACTCAACTCAGCCACAACTCAATTTCATGATGATATTTTCTTCCTGTTTAATCAATCTACAATGCAAATTTTAGGATGTTAATATGTTTATTAGTCAGATTTAACAATAAATTTACAAACCATTCCTTAACAATTTCGGTTACTTTCGTAAATTTCCTTTGTTACTTTCAATAAAAAAAATGAAAAAATTGGTTCGTCGGCCTTGAAAAACAATGCCGATGGTTTTAATAGGATTTGTGTTTTTCTCAGTTATTACAAGTTCTGTTGAAGCTATATCAAAATCGTATTGTGACTAAATACTAATGCATGGTTGGCATAAAAATTGTATAAGGCACAATTCAGCCCTAGATTTGTAATCTAGCTAACTACGGTCAGCTTGGATGATTGCCCGATTAAATTTGGTTCACCTTACGTCCCACAAGGAGTACACGATGGCTATTGACAACGGACCTTGTAATTTAAAACTACAGTAAAGTGACGAGGATGAGCATGCATCCAACGCAACCGTATAGTGACATTGTACGTGGTATCAGACAAGAGGTGCAAACTTCCTACCATGCAATCACGGGGCATTTATAAGCTGCATTTTTTCACCACGAATTATAGATATAATATAAACATAAACATTGCACAAAGTACTATAATGCTAACAAGCCACATTTTCATGACATTTAAATAACACCTCAGCCGAAAAGCTACAGAACTGCATTGCTAGGTAGAATGTAACAAACATTTCACCCTTGATAAGAAACTTTTATTTCTCCTATTTACACAAGAAAGGGAAGAAAAACACTGACTGAATCGATTCTCAGAAATCAATGGGGCTCTTATCCCTGTTAAATTGTACTTGTAGCTCGTTATCAGGCGTTCCCTGCGGTCTTTGATGAGCCTTTGGAGAGACACGTGACCGCAACCAGTTGATCACGCCGGCCCTGTCGTATAGAACTTTATAGGTAACTTTCTATGCATAGGTATTTTAAGCTGATTTCGTTTCCGCTGCTATTCTAGCTCTTTAGGAGCTTTAACACACGCTAATATACGCCTCGTAATTTAGACACCTCAAGCCGAAGCTACAGACTGGGCATGCTCGAGCTAGATGTAACTGACATTTACTCAAACATTTATAGAGAAACATGTTTTTTCTCCTATTTCAAAGGAAGAAAATCCTGATGAATCGATTCTCATAATCATGGCTCTTATCCTGTTTAAATGACGTATGTAGTCGTTCAGCCCCGCGTCTTGAAGTTGAAACACGTGCTGAACCATGAACTCACGCCGACGCCCCTTCTGTAAGGGTTTGTAGGTGAAAATTTTCTTTATTTAGTAATTTAACCGTTTCCGGCTGTCTATTTCTAGCTTCTTTTAGAAGTTTTAACGCAGCCTGATATGCCTCGTAATTTAGAAACGCAGTAGGGACATTGGACTCCACAGATTTAACGAGGATGTATATCACAGTATATATCTCAGTATATCCCGGTATTTTAGTTTTCAAAATGTTATAACTTATTATTTATTAATTTTTGAATAATTATTTAAAAACCGTTGAACATGATTTGAGATTCTGAATGAATGATAAATTTTGCACAAATAAAACCTTTTTGTGTACTTAACCAGTTGAGCATCCGATGACCCGCTCTGGTTGTTATTGGCCTTATAGGTAACACATTTTTTTTTGTAATTTATGGTGTTATAAATTAGGATGTACTTTTAAATAATTTGTTAAAAACATTAAAACTGCATTAAGATGCTGAATGTATGGTAAAATGAGTACAAATAAAACCTTTTTTTTCGTACTTACGACCACACTCTTAAAAAATGCCTCTCATTCAGCAATTTTTTTTCAGAGACACCATGCGCTGCGCATTTGAGAGACAAATTTGGAAGTTTTGTGCCTCTGAATTTCAGGGGCACGATGTATCATACACTTCATGAGCATGATGTACCTTGCATTTCAGAGGCAAATTGGGAAGTTTTAGGCCTTTGAACTTGAAGGTTCCTTGTACCTTTAAAATTAAAAGGCACAACAATGCGCATACATTTTAGCTTCCACACTACGTTTATAACGTAAAAAGTGGAAGGTTTTATAATCGTTCAGTCCGTCTGTCTGTCTGTCCGCTGTCCGTCCGTCCGTCACCCACTTTCACAGAAAGAACCGCAAGTCCCACAGACAAGTGGGATACGTCATTTTGAAGCAAAAAATCAGATTAGGCTACATTCCAAATTTCATTAAAAAATTTAAATTAGAAGTTTATTTAAAATTTAAATAACTTAAAATTTAATTAAATTAAAATAACATGCAAATTCTCATTTTTATTTAATATTTTCACTGTTGCCATCCACAAGTTCCACAGACAAGTGGGGTACGTCATTTTGAAGCAAAAAATCGATTAGGCTACATTCCAAATTTCATTAAAAATTAAATTAGAGTTTATTTAAATTTAATATTTAAATTTAATTAAATTAAATAACATGCAAATTCATTTTTATTAATATTTCACTGTTCCATCCACAGTTCACAGACATGGGTACGTCATTGAAGCAAATCGATAGGCTACATTCAATTCATTTAAATTTAAATTAGAAGTTATTAAAATTTAATACTAAAATTTAATCTACATTGAAATAACTGCAAATTCCATTTTATCAATATTTTCACTGTTGCCATTTCGTTAAACGTACGAGAAATTTTATTAAAAATAAAATACAAACATTTGAAAGAATATTTATGTGATATAATTCAGTTTGGAATGTTGTAATATCACAATAGAGTTCTTTTGATGGTTCATTATATATGTATGAAGAAAGATGCAAAGAGAATTCTAACTTGGCATAAAAAATGCGCAAAGTTTCGCTTTTATTTTTAAAGCATCATTTGTACTAATTATATATTTTTCGAACTGTAATTTAATTTAATCTAATTATTAAATCTGAGAAAGAAGATTAATGAAAATAGTTAATTTTGGCGTTTAAAAGTTTGAATTACAAATAGCTAAAGGCCCTGTTTGTTATTAGAATTAAATCACCATTGCCATTCGCAACAATCGCCCGAGAAATTTAACTCTTTTAGACAATAAATTAAAATAAATTTATTTTGAGACATCGATCAGTTTGAAATGACGTCAAATATATTTCACTACGAGATTCTTTGTATGTTGATATTAAATATTTTCATTCTATTTAAAAGCGAGGAATAGTACATATTTATTCTTTGAAATACAAATTAATTTTTGCAAACGATAAGTAATAATTATTGAATTTTCGAAATAAAATAAATAAAACTAGCCAAATTTAGCATGTAAATGTTTAATATAGAGTTAATGCTGTGTTTGGCGTCTTTTTACCTGTTTAACACAACTTTTGTGTGGAAGCGGGTTAAGTGACAGATTCTGTTACAAACCTACTTGTTTCTTCTTGATTATTATTTTTATTGAAATTTATGGTGATATGAAGGTGTTATAACTTTTTATGATTTATTTTTGAATAATTTGTTAAAAACATTATATATGGATTAGAATGCCGAATGTATAATAAATTTTGCACAAATCAAACCTTTTAATGTTGTAATTGCAACCACTGCACAAGAGCCTCAGTAAAATGAAGTCCATTGAATCTGTCTCTGGATTTTCCCCATTTAATCTCTTGAAAATCAACTTTAAATTGATTCAAATGATTTAACGTTTATTCTGGTTAATTTTACTTTGTTACCGTAAATCCCAAGTATCAAATCCGGCAACCGTAAATCATCCTGTAAAAAACAGTTACCAACGCCTAGGTATGCAATTAACATGCAAATTTCGTTTCTATCCCCATTGCATCCATAAGCGGAAGGCCCTTTCTTTTTTTTCGTTTTTCCTTCAGTAGAAACCTATATTTAGTGGGTTGTTTCTCTCAAAACTTTCGATTTGCCGCCAAATTTGTTCATATTTTCAAAATTTTGACTTTGTAACGGTACGATTTTTTGGTAATTAAAATAATAATTAATCATATATTTGGCAAATACCTACGGAATATACTACGAACAAAAAAAGTCACTTTTTGTGTAAGAAAAGGATACATCACAAAAACAGCATTTTGAAATCAAATAATCAGGTATCAAGACCCTTCCTTAACTTCTCTATTGCTGGCTTTTATGAGGGAACATCATCAAAATCAAAGTTAGATGACACTTTATCTTAGCTAATAAATCTGTAATAAACTTGTTTTATTGACAAGTAGTTTTAGATATATATAAATATTGATGTTCTCAAATTTCGAAAGAAACATGTGATAAAAGTTATGCACCAGTTTATAGCTAAATTTCACAACATTTCTGCTGTTCATATTCTATATATTAATTTTTTTTAGAAAACAGCCCTTTTTTAAATGAGTATTTAGATCTAGATTTTAAAAATTATGTATTTCATTCACCATTCATTTGTTATGTATCTCATTCACCAGTTATTTGTAATTCAGTATACACCATTCATTTGCTACTCAATAGACAATACTTCAAATTCAAATGAATTTGAAGTATTGTCCATTGAGTAGCAAATGAATGGTGTATACTTGGATTTTTTTTGTAACGAATTAATTTATTAATTTATATCTTTGACCACATAGTGTACATCAAATGTAAAAACACTTATGATAAGTCTAAAGAAAAGTATTTAAGGTGTTGCATTTTTGGCGATAATACTCTTATTTTAACGACAAATGAAATGTTTGGCGAGAAATTCCGCTTTTACGGAAAGTTCCCTACTTTCAAGGAATAGAAAGATCTCCTAAGATCTCCTCATTGTTTACATGCAAATGAATAGTAATTACCTATTCGCAGACTTAAATGTGAGTACAAAAGCTTCAATCGTGAAACCATTAATCGGATACGTCTTAAACTTTCTAACCTGTCTTTGTTTGAATCTCGCATAGTTCGCGTCTCCATTATATACCTCTAGTTTCCAATGAGTCTTTGACAGTTCTCTAAGTTAGTTCGACAGACTTGCATATGACAATAGAAACATTTTCAGTGAAATCGGCTTTCAAATATGAATTTCAATGAAGGCCTTTAGAGATTTGAAAAAATTACATTATATTATAAATTTACATGCAAATTAATATCAAATTTGTAGCTCTATTTTATGTTGTATGATTGAAAGGGTTTGTAAAAACTATTAACTGTATAAATATGTTATGCATATGGAAAATGAAGACAAATTGTTTTGAGATTAAGGCTTCAAACATGCGTTCTCCAAAAAATAAACATAAATGTTTTTTCGTTGTTATGTCTTAAAGATTATGTAGAATTATACTATATATATATCTTTAAAAAAACTGGAAACAATAAAGTTTTTTTTTATAAATAAAACTCTTTCGTGGATGAAACTAAATGTGTTTTTATCCACGTTCAAAACAATAAGACATGTGTCTGCAGTCCAGTTTCAGTCAGAGCATGATTTTTACAAATTTTAAATGCATGTTTTATTTATTTTTTGCATTATTTTAAAGTTTAAGTCAACTAAGAAAAATATGTATAAGAATATTCCAATTGAACAGTGACCCAACTATGTAAACAACTTTAGGGTTTAAAAAAATAATATTTTAATGTATATATAAGATATTTATGTTTCCTGAAAATGTTTTGCAAAAGGAGAAAACATGGTTTAAATGTGTGAATTCTCAGCTACACTTTTGTCAAACTAGAATAGGAAGCTTTAATCGAAGAAGAAGATTTGAACGATTTTATTTAAAGAGTTGACAGTGGGGAATTGATAAATTTACATGTATTCAAAAAGCAACAAATGCGTTTAAAATTGTATAATGTTTGAATAGCAAAATGTCTGCTATTAAACTGTTTTATATGGATTTTAATAATAGTTCAAGTGAAAGTTTGCAACTTCCTTATAATTTTACTTTTTGTCTTAAGGGGAATAGCCTCAGGACTTCACACCAAAGATCCTCTGTGTTAATCCTTCGGAAAAAATCATTTTCTAAGCCACATTTCTCCGGCTGTATTGAATATTTTTGTAAACCATGTTTTTATATGATAAATGTAGCTTACTTATAGGGCTGCTATAATCCCAATTTTTGAAATTGGTCCGATTAGTTGCAAAATTATTTATTGAAAATTAGAAAAAAAATCGAACCAATTTCAAAAGGTGGGATTATCGAAACCTGTAAGTAAGCTACATTTATCAAATAAAAAACGTTGGTAAAAATTTACAATGCAACCGGGAAAATGTGGCTCAGCAAATCATTTTCTTTCCGTTGGATTAATACAGATGCACTTTGCTTTGGACACCTGCGGTTATTCCCCCTTAATGTATATAAGGTTTCGTTTTTATTTTGTGAAGGAATTTTAGTTTATTTGAATGTTTTTACGATACAATTTAAGTGTTTGTGTGTGCTGTTATAGTGAGTTTGATATAGTTTATGTTACAATATTACATAGTTAAAAAGATATTATTCGATGATATTGTAGTAGATTTCAATGAAGTTTACCTTCGTAATATTTCCTTACCAAAAATATTTTTCTTATTTGATCTTATAAAAAATTAATTAGATTTCCAAAATTATTTTAACTTTGTGTAAGTCCTTTGAAATAATAATCAATGAATAAAAATACATAGTTTGATAGTTAAACTAAAAATATAGAGTTATTTCAAAATATAAACCAAGTTTTTAATTTATTTTGTACACCATTATTGTATTTATCATCAGAATTTTTTCAATACTTTTATTCACTAGATTTTTTTGGCAAAGCTATATTCGTGAAGACAAATGCATTTTCAAGCCATTCCTGAAACTAAAATTATTAATGCCTTAAAAATAAAATGAAATAAAACAATTTTATTTGAAAGTAGTTTCTCTCCCAGTTTTCAATAAATGACACAACATTTCAAATCATAAAAGCTTTACTAACCCGCCGCGAATTTTATTTCTTTTTCCATTGGGCCGTTTTCAAATGATTTGTTTTCGTTACTTTATTCAATTTTGGAAAACATTTACGCTTAGAATTGTCATGATCATTGGAAAAACTACAAATCATATGGAAGAGTAATGATTTTCCAATTTTGTTCCTAATATATTTTACAGTTAACATAAAAACATACACAATGTTATTTTTGGAAAATATTCCTTTCAATAGCCTTCGGATAACGTTTCGTATGAGAAAAATGACAGAAATAGTTTAAATCATCAGTAGCATATTGGTTCCAATCATGCAATCGAAATAATAGTTTAAACCTAAAGGTTATTTATTTTCTTTTAAAGTATTTTTGCACAATTGCAAGTCTTAAAAAGTTATAATATTAGCATCACTAATTAATTTTATTATATTATTAAATATTATTACTTTGTTATCAAAATAAGAGTAATTTATTAGCTGAAGATAAAGACATAAACTATCTATATATTTAATTCATATTTCAACCCAGTAAAGCTAACGGTTCATTATTAAATGAAGTAGTTCACTCCAGCTTTTATTTCATGTAAAAAAAAGTATATGACCATTACGGTTCTTTACATACACTTTTTATCATCTAAAAATAGTTATCGGTACATCTTTTCTAAAGCAATTATATTTTAATTGGGTTCAATCAATTTTTCAATATGGCATCATCTCTTGGGGAGGTGACTATCTAAATAATACTAGGTCATTGTTAAATACTCAACATAGGTTAATTAAAATGATGAATTTGGAACTGAAATTAATGTAAACCCTACTTTAAATATTAGAAAGCAAAATTTGTATAATATACTTATATACCTTTATAAAAATAGAACAGTTTGTAAATTTAAAGACTCAATAAAGTATAGTTTTAGTAATAAACCTATATATGGCATACCAAAGGCTAATAAAGAAATATTTCGAAAAAGTTTTGCATACTTAGCTCCTAAAATTTTTAATTCGCTATCATAAGATATACAAAATTCAAGAAATTGAAATAAATTTAAACGAGAAATTAAAATTTATAGTCTAAAATCTAACTAAGAATTATTAATGATCTAACACAATATCTTACTTAATTACTATTTTTTAAATGATCTAAAACTATACGTTCAAAATGTGGATGAAGAATCATTACTAAAGAAATTAGTTATTAAAAATGTCACACATATTTTATTTAACTTAAATCATGTCTATATTGTAAACTTAATGTACTTGGTAAATTATAAATTGCTATTATACTTAATTTTATAGTATTGTATAATGTCGTGTTTTGTTCAAATATAGATAAGTTATCCCGACCTTTAATCAATATGATATACTGTTCGTTATTTAGTGCCAGCTTGTGCTTTGTCTTTTTTGTATTTAGTGTTCTTTTTGTATGTTCAACGTGTTTGTTATTTGAGTTGCCTGGACGGGATTGAGACCCTTGGTGACTAATATAATTTGCTTAAGGGGGACCGGAGCCCTCCATTGAAGCCCATGTTAAAATAACCTTTTTTATGAACCTTTTTATCAGAATCTATTTGATACATTTCAATAAAATTTTTACTAGTTATTAAATAGATGTTCAACTATACTTTAATGGAAGCATTTTAAAAAATTTTGTTTCGTTTTTAAATGATAAATTTTTAAGTGAAACTACATATTTTTGACCTAAAAAATCCTTAATAATATTAAAAAGGAAAAAAAGTAAGATAGCTCTACACTAATCCCTCCAGCGAATTTTAGATACCAACTTTTTAAATACGTAATAAAAATTTCAGGTTGATACTAATATTAGATTCTGAAAAAAAAAGTACATGCACATTGAAAAAGTAAGTCTTGAGATATAAGCGTTTAAAGTAAACAATAGTGGTTTCTTACCTATGAAACATAAGGGAATTTTACCTAAACAACATTTTTTAAAAATAATATTAAAAATGCTTCTAGTTCTTCAAACTATATTTTAAGTTATTATTGTAAAGCTAAGATTGCATAGTTTAAGAAACACTAAAAACATTGAAATGTCATTTTTGAAAATTTTGTGGGATCTGGTTGGTTGGTTGGTTGGTTGGTAGACATATATATTCAGGTTTGTGTGCTTGGTCAGCGACCCGCTTATAAACCTTCGTCAAGTAAGACAGACACAACAGACAACACACACACATAAGTGGATCCATCTAATTTTTAGAGACAGAGGCCAACTAGAGGATCCCCAGAATTGGCTTGTCACCCCCAGAGGTATTGATTTGGTATGGGAACTTAGAGGACTTTCGGACCCAACAGATTTAACGAGCACGTACTCCGCATATACTCGGTAGGTCTTCAGTGGTACCGGGACTCGATCGCAGGACCTTCCGATCCCGAGACCGAGACGCTGACCCCTAGGCTCACTACGGCCCGTGGGCTCTGGTCCCCCTTAAATAAAGTTTCGTCTTCTTCTTGTTCTTCCCCGATTTCATTATTGGTGTAGGTGATTAGTGGTATGACATGGTAAGCTACGTGCACTGCATTGATTGAATGTCACGAGTGTACCAATCAAGGCCTTATTTTCATTCCTGAAGAACTGTTACCATTAAAGCTGTTAAAGATGCATATTCTTAAAAAAAATTATAGTCTAGTATTTAATTAAAAGATTAAGGACATCAAAAAATGTTTTACCCTATTATTGAGTAATAAGATTAAACTACAAATTCACGGTATTGTATGACATACCTAAAAATGCTTGAACTGCTTACGACATACTGGGTCGATTAAAATGAATGACGATTTTTTTGCATAAAACTAATTGACAGAATTGAATTTTTCAAAAAATAAATTAAATAATTATACCACAGATTTAAATTTTGAAGTAAAAGCCATAAGCCGATGATTGTTTTACAAACTCAGCATATATACACACTTGAGTGAAGGAAAATGAATAAAAATGCTTAAAGCTGCCGTAAATTAAGAATATTTGTACCCTTTATCGCAATTAATCAGTTTCGATGAGTTACTGTAGTTACTGAAAATAAAAATGTTAAATCTATTTAAGCATTCACAACTCCACCAGTCGAAAACCCTTCACAAATAATGTTTTCTCATTAGTTCAAACAATCTCAGGAAAGTCACAAAAGTTTTCCATTTCTTTCTTCTGTGAGTGACACCGTCTGAAGCCTTTCACAACTTTGGTTGGACAAAGTAGTAGATTACTAGACTGACTTTTGAAAAATAGAATTCATTGTATGGAACTTCACATCTAATGATCTCGATGCGTGAAATATATAGTGTCAAGCAGAAAATGCCATTCTACGTTTATAATTTTTAGCTTTTCTTTACTATCGAAATTTAATATTAATGTGCTCAGCGATTTCAGATAGATATTCTATTTTATAAAACCGCTGCTAGCTAAAGTTTCTTCCGCATTGAACTTATTTAAAAGTCAGGTTGATTTATGGTATATTCAACGCTTGCAGTTGTAGAAGAAAATAACATCATGAATTCAACATATTTTAAATATGTTCCACAATGTTGTTTTAAATTCTTTTTCTCAAAAATAAATTTATGGCTGCTCATATTTAATTTTAAAAAACTGGTCCATAGAAGTAATTTGTTCTATTCATCTTCATCGAATGTAGGTTTATCAAAGCCGAAAAAGTAATTGAAAACTTTGTAGATAAAAAAAAATTAAATTATTGCTAAAAATATTTTGGAATATTTAAGAACCAACTTCTTGTGTTGGTAAGATTTAATGGATGTCTCATATTTGAAAAATACGACAGTTACTATTTTATCCAAACACCTCAATGTTTATGTCTCAGTCCAATTTGCATATTAATGATTCAGCGAGCCCACCCCTTTTCACGCTGCGAAAGGAGCTAAACCTTGATTAATAACTGTAAATGTTTGCACTTCCCGCGATTCCCTAATGATCCGGGTACGGCTTCTTAAACAAGCCCCTTCTACTTTCCGCTTCCATGCCTCGATTGGCATACCACGAAAATTAAATCTGAATTAGAGCTCGCATCCAGCCACTTTGGAATTCGGACAAAATGGATCATACTTGCCTAAAGGAACTAAGTGCAATTTTACCAAAACAGAGTATACACACATATATACATATATTGAAGAAAAATTACATAATTGAAGAAAAATAACGAGTGTTATATGCCAAATTCTGACTTTTTCAACTTAGAAAAGGCCATTTTAAGAAACCTAAAATGTATAAGAAAACTTTTAGAATTTAAAATAAGATATTGCAAGGTAAAATATTTCACTTTTGTATATAGTCAGATCAATGTTACAAAACGATGATTCAGGCTAACTCGTATGGTGAAATATATTGTTCAGAAAGTTCAGTTTAGAAAGCAAACGAAGTATCGTTGCACTAAACTTAATTGACTTGGGTATAGCTTTTTAATTGGATATTTGGTCAGTTTATATTTGTCACTGCTCAATAGTCAGTTTTCTTTAATCGGAAATATTTGGACTTAAACCGGCCGAGTGGTTACGGCGCAAACTCATTGAGTTTGAATCTCTCTTCAACTTGTTTCGTATCAACTTGTTTTCTTGTTTGTATACAACAACCGCTCAGAACAAACCCAAGTTTGAATAGCTATTGCTTTGGATGCATTTTATTCCCATTAAATGTCCCGTGAGCTAATAGAGACCCACCGTATGTTCACCAGATTTATTACCGGGGTGGCCATATATCTGAGGTTGTCACGGCTCTGTTTACGTTAGTGTAATCAATATATATTGAGTCTTGTATAATCCTGACCTTAAAAGACGATATCTCAAAGCGATTTGGATTTTTTAGCATTTAGTTCCGTTTAAAAGTGTTTATTTTATTTTGACCATCACAATGCCCATTGAAGGGTGCAGTTAAAAAACACATTCTCCTAAGTATAACTGAGATATAGAGTCTGTTCTTTGGCGACTTCATCCAATTGAATAAACAATCGTCAAAAATCTCCAATGAAGTGACACACAGGAAACAATATATTACCTATACTTTGGAGAATGTTAGTTTTGCAACTACATTCTTCAATTATAATATTAATGTCAAAAATATATCACTGTAATACCAAATCAATACGGGGTGACAAGCCAATTCTGGGGATCCTCTAGTTGGCCTCTGTCTCTAAAAATTAGATGGATCCACTTATGTGTGTGTGTTGTCTGTTGTGTCTGTCTTACTTGACGAAGGTTTATAAGCTGGTCGCTGACCAAGCACACAAACCTGAATATATATGGCTACCAACCAATATCACTGTAGGAGTAAATCGTAGATATAATACTTATCTCATTGATGTATCATAGCAGAATCAGAATCTTCACTTTACTACTTTAGATTTATTTAAGTCACTGTTTTAAGATATTTAAAATGTTTTCTTTGTAAAATTAAAGTTTTTATGTTTGATTTAAAATTATCTTACTGTCTTTTGTCCACATATCATTCACTGAATTATAATTAATTATATACGTAAGTTATAGTTAATTACTCTTAGTCATATTTTCTGAAAATGAATATTCTTAATTTACGTATTGAATATTCTTATTTTTCGTAACAGTTCTGCAAATAAGCGAGTTTCATACTTTAAAAAAAATTGAAAATTTGATTTCAGTTAAAATACACATTTTTAAAGATATTTTTATTTACTTTTAAGAAAAAAAAAGCATGTCCTACATTTAAGAGTTTGGTTTTTATAAAAAAAATACAAATTTTGTGAAAGCTAGGATTTAATTACAATTGGCTATAAAATAAATGCTGATTTTTTTAACGTAAAGAATGTTTAAATGAATTTTTTAGGTATTCTAATTAAAAGTTCTAATGCTTATCAAAATTAAATCAATAAAATATTCAATAACCCATGCTTGTAAATATTTCCAAAATGAAGTTCTCGATGTATATACATTAAAAGTTTAGCACGATTGCTTTAATTATTTTTTTAATTTTCAAAACTATTTTGCTTTTTTTCATATGAAAGTGTTATTTTTTCTAATAGGAAAACACCGTTAAGTTGTATAATTTTAACTTTATCTTGATGGTTTACATTAAACTTTTCAGTAGGTTTCGCAAATTTTTTAAGTTCAAGTAAACGTGAATTAATTTTATAAGATTTAACAAAGTTACTTCATCGTATTATTGTTTATTTCCTTTATTCCTAATTACTTAAAAAAAAAATTGTGATTTTTATAAGCAGTTTAAAGGGGAAATATCTCCAAATTAAATGTACACTTTCCGAATAGAATTTTCAAAAATAATTTTAAGCTATAGCACAAAAATTTCTTTCGGATATAAACTTTAAATTGATTATAAATATATAATTATTTGAAAAACAATTATGAATACAATATCAGACAATACTTGTAAAATTCCAAAAGTAAAGTTCAAGCGTTTATTTTTCTTAAACATGGTTATTTTAATTCATAGATATTAATGTAACATTAATTTTTAACGAAAAATTATTCAATTGCATTTTTTATGATTGGGAGATTAAAATTTTAAAAAGGCTTTTAAAACATGAATGAAAACGCATACAAGTATATTGAAAACTAATTAATATTTCTAAGAAATTGCCCATTCTTCAAGCAAAGTTGTACCTTCTAGAACATCTTCCATTACCTTTCGAAGTCGTTTCAATTGATCTCGAGATAAAGACCTTTTGCCTTCGCCAATCACACCCTTCCTAAAAAAATTAATCTGAGAAACTTCCCTTTCGGAATGTCCATCATTTTTGGAAAGATTTGAATTAAACATTGTCAAGTTTCTTTTCATGTAATCAAAGCTGGTGTGTTCAATGATCTTTTCCAACGCAGACTCATCACTCAAAATGGCTTGATGAAAACTTTCACCCAAAAACTTTATAATTTTCAGTATTTCTTCTTTCCTGTTAATTAAAAGTTTTTCGTACGAAACCAGGAGAAGGTCGTCTTCGTCTTTATGTTGCCAATACGACAAAACATGCTCGAAACACCTTCCATATCCGATGTTGCCCGACAAGAAACCTTCGAAGTACAGTTCGAAATCCAGAGAACGTCCCCTACGTTCTTGAAGAAAGTGGAAATACGACACGAAGACATCTTCGGGATTCCTGTAGATGTAGATGTACTTCGCTTTTGGATTTTTCTTCACCATGTTGTAGGGACAGTGGTGCATGTAGACCCTTGGTTCCTTGAGTTCTTCTACAGATTTTGTTCCAACGAGTTCGACAAATGGACATACTTCGTTCAAAGCATCCATGCTTGGGAAGTGCTCTCCTTTTGAGATTATCTGAAGCACGATGTACTGAAGCCAAGTGGTGCCAGATTTAGGGTAAGATGCTATTACGATGTCTCCGTCATGGGGAACGTAATCCAAAGTATCTTCTATATTTTGTTTGGGAAAAATTTGGTGAGGCGGAAATGTTAGACCACGAATTAGTTGGCAGCCATCCATTTTTGTGTTCAATTACGGGAATCTGAAATATTAAAAAAAAGTTTTATCATGCTGTGAATCAAATAGAATAACCGCATTGGATGTTTATAATCGAAATTAAGTAGAAATAATAAGATGTATCATACTAGACAATTTTTTTCGAATTCAAAGCGACAGGTATCCGAATACCGATTACCGTTAGCATTTTTTTAAAATATAGATATATCTTTTAAAAAAAACATTTCCATATATAATATACATTTTAATTCGAAAGAATAAAAATACAATGAAGTCAGACATTGACATTGCGGTGATTCCGTCTATGCCAACCCCCATTCCAAATTCCGTTCTAATCGTCGGATTTAAAAAAACAAAAAAAAAATCACATTTTTCGTTCGAAAGGTAGGAAGTAAGATACCTACGGATTGGCAGACAGACGAAAAAACCCTATAAAAATATAATTTGATGTCTTAATTTTTAACAAAATTTTTCATTGGACTGTTAGAACTAAGATAAATAAGACCGCGTCATAGGACAGACGGACAGAAGAACATTATTTAGTTTAGTTAAATTTTTTTCCAATCTGAGGGGTAAATTAACGAAAATGAGTAAGTTAAATGACCATTGCAGAATACACAGTAACAAACATTTGGATACATATATAATAGATACCAAGTAAGTTTAACTTTGGACTAATATTTGAATATTTACCGAGTTATTGAAACAGTTCTGAAGGAATAGCCTACTTTTCTTTTTCCAGTTCTTATAATGCTCATTAAAATTTTTATAGAATGGATTGGCAGACAGACGAAAAAAAAATATGATGTACGGATATAACCACGGCCTACTCAACTACTAAGGCCAAAGAAGCTCTCCCAAACACGCTCGGGGACGGAAATTTTGACGTCATAATTCCGAGTGACGTTGTTGCGAAGATGAAGATAACCTGTCTCGAAACCTGTTCGGAACCACTCATTCACGGCTGACCACATTTTTAGGGTTCCGAATGTGTCCGAACTAGTTTCTCGATCTTCGGCACTCGGAACAGTGACGTCAAAAATTCCGTCTACGCTCATGTTTAAGAAAGCTTCTCTGGCCTTGTTATTGGAATTGGCCGTGATATAACCGGTTTCGAGCCCGCTCTGTCTCTTGCTTGCAAACCCAGTACTGAACCATCTGCGGCAAATTAAATGCTCGGTTGCGAGGGCTAGTATTGGGTATTTATGCTGACCTCCAGTTTCAAGTAAACTTTTTTTTGTTAGAGAAACTTTAAAATCTTGAACTAATTTATCTACTTTGAAATAAAATTATACACAGTGTTAACTTTTTTTGCACAAAATATTTTTTAAAACATAAATGAAATGCATTAAAAAAACAATTAGTGGTAATTCACCGATATGAAAATGCCAGGTAAAGTTTTATAATTATGTTTTCAATATAATAAAATGACAACTAAGATGTTTATCTAGCAATAAAACCCAAATATACATTTTAGTAATTTTATGTCTGTAAAATATTTTATAAAGCGATGGATCTTAAATTAAGAATATAACAAAGCGTTCCATGTTTTGCATCATAAAGAGTCTATTTTTTGAATCAAAATTTAAAAGTTAACAAAAATAACTTATAATCCACCTTTTGATAAAAAAAAATTGTGTGTCCAATTTTTTGGAAATTGTATGTATTTCTTAATTTGCTTGCATTAACATAGTTTAACATAAATATCATTTTTCATTAGCTTTTCTTATAGGAGTTGCAATATTAGAAAAGTGATATATATATTTTTAAAATAATGCCATAGGATATTTTTATACAAAACAAATAAATGATAAATTGTTTTTTTTTAATTTTACTCAGCGTTATTAGGAAAAAAAAGTTATAATTGGTTTAAAAAAACATAAATAAATATGATGGCAATCATAATGTATCATGCATACGAACGTATAGTATTCTAAAACAACATAAAGCAGTTTAATAATCGAAAAAATGCAAATACCTGTAATCCCATGTATCCCGATTGTTGTTTTAAACCAATTCCTTCTATTTTATCACGCATTTATTAATCAATTGATAGTTTCTAAATACCCCTTTAATTCACAATTTTTGAATATTAAGGCGAAAAAATTAAAGTAAAATTGATTATCAATACCAAGCAAGCGGGAGTCCGATGTACAACACTGTTCGTCATCAGCTAGATGAAAGAGTAAACAAGATGTTTTTTTCTGCCATGTTTTCAAACGAGTTCGTTATGCAATAACCGAGGGGGAAAAATTCAAGGTCTTATTTCATATTACAGTTACCTTAAATAAAGAACCGTCTCGTCATTAGATTTTTTTTAGTTCACAGATAAAGTTTTAATAATGATGATGTACTAAACTTTTTGTGTAGAATTTTATGCAGTGTCAGTGTGAGGAACGTATCTGGGAAATTTTGGACTCAGCTGCCCAATTTCACCTAAATTACGACCCCTGCCAATAGCTCTCGTGTAGCTCTAATAACAATAATTCAAACTAAACTAAACTATATCTACGTCACGCTAAACAAGCCAATGGACATTGTCGTGATGTGGGGATCGTATAGTGGCGTATTGCGTTGTGTATATTTTACAGGTTTCACGACTTTAACCTATCCAGATTCAATTGATATTCCCAATAAGATCATGCACAAGTCTACCAATAAATAATAACTACAATAAAAAATCTTAGTTTATTTAAAGAAAGAATTTATTAATTGTCTAATAATGAGCAGTAAATCAAGCATTAGTATCTTGCGTTGCATGACAAATGGATTGGAGAAAGATTTTTAAATTCCAAAAATCACGCGAATTATCAAATCGAAATAAAGGGGAATGGGATATTTTTATTGTATCAAAGAAACAAAAATTAAAAAAATTCACCCACAAATGTATAGTCCAGACTAGAGCCCTAGTCCAGACAAGCGGAGAAGGGTCCCTGGGTATTCAGTAATATAGTAGTGGAGTACTCGATCCTGTACTGGCGCGAGCTGAAGGCCGGCGATGCACGCTGCACTTGTTTGGCATCGGAGCTGTAAGGCTGGGCGATGCACGCTGCACTTACATCAGCGTCGAGGGGTTTCGTGGCCTCCTGGGCATTAGGGCTGCTTTCCCGGCAACTGAGCTGGTCGGCGGTCTCTCGGGGAAGTTGTAAGGGATTCTTTTTGAAATTTGTATTTGCGCATCTTTTCATGCAATGACAATTTTGAAAAATATCTCTTATCCTGCCCTCCATAGCGGGCGTAACTTGTTGGCCGATTGGTTGAGACAACCAAGGGACATCTCTCATGGGACGTTCCCTACTTCTTGTGATAGGTAGTAGGAAGATATAAGTCCTACCATGAGTTTGCAAATGAACAAATCAGGAGTACGGGAAAAAAAGTTTGTTTTCCACGAAGCAATAAATCTCCTTCCATCAATCTTAATGGGGACCACACACTGATACTGCACTTAAACTGTCCCCTTCCCCAAACTGAATGACTTTACGACCCTGTTATCCGAATAGACACATATGCGATCACTTAAACCTACCCTAAACTTACATTTATGACCGTGAGAAAGGAATTAAAAAAAATGGAGCAATGCTTAATTGTTAAAATCAATTAACGCATTACGACAGACTTTAATAACATGTTTTCCTATGGTACTATATTTTAAAAAAAAACTCATCCCAACATAACAAAATGCTGGCAGAAAAACTCTAAAAATAAATATTTTCTATCCTAGTCTACACTACAACATATAGTGAAGCGTTTACGACGAAACACTGGTATTCATCTTAACCGGCCTACATACCAAACAAGACAGAATAGCCAAGCAAACAACGTGAAACGATCACCTAATTGAATTGAAAGTTGAATATATGGAGGCTATTACAGTTCCCTATCTCAATCTTAAAGTCGGGGGCTTTCACTTTTATACCCTATATTTTTATCCAGTGGAAATCTGTGGCGACCGATTTGCAAGGATTGTGCTGAAGTTTGAGTTGATTATGAATGGTATAAAGAGGCCCAGTGGCTTAGTGGTAGTGCTTCGCATTGTCACACCACAGGTCCGGGGATCGAGTCCCGGATTGGGCGAGGTTGACTCCTCCTTTCATCTCTTAAGTGGTTCAATAAAATGAGGACCGAGTATGCTTGAGAACTAAACACTGGGAGTTCCGCAAGAGGTTGACCACTTAACCGGGATATATGCCTAGCACCCCAGAGCCCTTGGTCACGTAACCAGAAATAGGACCTGCCCGTTAGTGGCCCTGGCCCACTAACGGGCTTTTGCGCCGAGGAATTTAGTTTATGAATTTATAAAGGTTTGCTTTGAAGGGTTAAATTAAAAAAAGTTTTTGTGCAGAAGTTAAAAATTGATTTACCGTAAAAAAAATTATAAGAACAATTTTTAATATATAGCGTCATCCGGGGTACTTCTTGCCCAAAAGTTAAAATCCAATTATTAAAAAATCTATAAAAGCTAGATATACCAATTTCGGCAGGGAGTAAGCACATTGTGATGTGCTTAAAATAAAATAATTAATTTATCTGTTGTTAATGAACTTGTAACTTAAAATAACTATAATTATTAGTAACCAGGAATTCCGTCTCAACGTTAACGTTTATCAATGAAATATGACTATAATAAACAAAATAACAGGGCATATATGCTGAAAACAACAGTGACCAGGAATTGCAATAGCGATAAAGAATTACCCCATGAACAGTGAATATATTTGATGCATCTATGAAAATCATTTAAAATAGTATTACAAATCTAAAAATATTTTTAGTTGCTAAAATACTTCATAATTCAACCAAAATTACAAAAAAAGAATAAAATATTCAGAACTTTATTTATGACTAGAATATTTGTAAACATGTGTAATGGTGGAGGCCACTGTTGGTGTTTTAAGGAAATTTAGCAATAAATTAAAAACTTTTTTTTCAAATAAACAGTAAACTCAGAATCAAGTGATAAATTCCTAGGTATAGATAATTCTAATTATATATATTTTCATTTCCGTGAAGAATTTTTTAAACATAAAAAAAAGACTGTGACCAGGAATTACGTCGAAAAATTATTAGCCAGGAATTACGTCGAAAATTATTAACCAGGAATTACGTCGAAAAATTATTAACCATCAATTATCCCGGGTGACACTATTAAAAAGATAACTTATTATTGCTTTTTTTAGAAGAAATTGTTTTTATAAAACTATAAAGTTCATGACCATAATAATTTTTACCAAAAATTTAATTCAAATAATTATATTTTGCGATCATTTCAATAAAAATGATATCAAAATGCATGCTAAATTTGTTAGTTATTTAACTTTTGGTCAAATTTTATTGATACTTATTAGAAATGGTAATGGAATTGAAATTTTACTTTTTATCAAAATATAAAGTTTAGTGTAAATGTACAATCGACTTATTTAAACATAGTTAGAGGTTGTTTAATTTGTTTAATATATATAAAAACTGTCTAAAATTGTAATAGGTTTGAAGTGACAATGTAAACAACTTTAACTTTCGGCACGAACGAATTAGCACAACTTGTTTGGCATTAAAACTGTGAAAAAGTTTTGAGTAAAATCCGTAAACTTTAAATCAGTACTTTGTCTACGGTCCCCCAAACGTATTCCTCACTCGTGATGTGTATTCTTGTCCAACTCTGCTATTTATGTTTTTCAATTGGTCGAGCGTTCAAGCAGCAAACCGACAATTCTTCAGCAACGTTTCTTTCGTCAACAACCATGATCACTTGTCTATTTCAAATAAACGTCAATTCGGGTTTGTTTTATCGACTTAAGGGCGGCCATCTTGAACAAACTGCTTCAGGAACGTGTTCCGGGATAAGTTTTTTTTAGTCCTTCTAAGGTTTGACTTGAGTTGAGACGAAAAGTTTTAGTAAATATAGCGTCTTGACACTCAAACTGAGCATTTAAATAATCAATTGTAGTAAGAAGGGTTCAATTGTGTATGCTGGGTTCTTAAAAATATCCAGCTATTATTTATATAGATATTTATTTAGTAACTCAAACTGTTCTTGTTAGGAGAAATTAAATCATTATAGCTTCTTTTTGCATGAAACTTCGTACAACTTTTTAAAGTTGCCAATACTAAAAAGGAACTGTTTAATATTTAAAAATATTTTTAATGAATAAAATACATAAGAGATAAGCGGACTGTTGTAAACGTTTTAATTTGCAAGATTTCTTTCCATAAACATAAATGTAATAAAAAACACATTAATATGAAATTTACTAATACGAAATTTCAATTAATGATTTTGGCTATAATAATCTTTTTCCAGGTTAGGCCAGTTACTATATTTATCGATCAATAAAAATATTATTTCAGTAATTTTGCCTGTTTATAAAACAGTTTATCCAGCTGTGAATCCTGAAATTAGAAGAAGGAAGGAGTTCCACGTAAATGTATTTTGCTTATTTCTAGTATCTTTTATTCTTATGTTTTGTATCACAACACGCCTATTCTCTAAATGCTCATGATCTTATCATATCAGCCCGACATCCTAAGCATCCTGATATCCTGGCATCGATCCTGAACGAGATGCAAAGAAGAAGAAGACCTCATAAGCATAGAAATTGGTCGCATAACTTGTGGGGCGGCCACAGGGGCGGATGCTTTGTTTCGCGGCCATACAGCCCCGGCTTGACAGGTTGATTAAGTAACGGCCAAATGAATGGGAGTATGGTGACTTGTAAGGTATTTTCAGCGAGCAGTTTCCTCTTGTAAAGGGTTTTTGTATCATATCGGGTATTTTGGCAAAATATTGGTGCCGAATCAAATTAAAAATTGCCTAATTAATGGGGGTTGTGGTGACTTGTGGGGCATTCATAGCATTTCTTATGTATTTCTTTTGTTTCAGATGAAACTAAAATTAATGGATTTCGTAGGAATTAGAAGTATATCCTTTATTGAATTTCTGCCCTTGAAAGATATAATTTATGATTTGATAAATTTCATGCACTAGATCTCATAAAAAAAATAGTGGATTAAACAATCTTTTCGCCGATTCACATATTATCTATTATCTAATTCAGCATTGTTTCATAGTGCTTGATGTCAATCAATTTAAAACTGAATAGGTCGTTGGAATATAACATTTAATAGTTCTTAAACAAAAATATGTTTAAAAAATCACATGTTTCATTAATCTAGTTTCAATTACTGTCAATCATTTTTTTGCACATATATCTAATTAAACACTTCACATTTTTTCTATTCAATTACGAATCATATTTCACACAATGATGAGTGATATTTTAGTATACAATGTTAAATGACCGGATATCTTAAAGAATTTTTTTTATCCAAGCTATACAATCCTACATATAAGGAAAACACTGATTTTTTTGCCATCATTCTACCGATATCAATGCTTCCGTTACAATTATTATTGCTTTTGAAGTCGAAGTGTTTATTTTAAATTGCAATAAAAAGCAATTTTACAATTATTCTGAAATTTGTGGTACGGCAATATATATACGGATTTTTATTTAAGTATAGAATTACAGAATAACCTGTTCCTTCAGAAGTGTTTTCGCAAGAACAGCATTTCAAATAACGTGTAAAACGAACTCTTCGCTCTTTCTTTCACCATTATCACACATGAATAGGAGTTCTGCTTGGAACTTTCTGACCCCTTTGCTGCGAGCCAAAAGGTCCGTTTTGTGTTCTCGAATTCTGAGTGGCGTGTCTCCATTGATAAGGAATGCAGTGGTCGAACACTTCTGAATCGGACTTTATCTCTACGAACTTTTCGTAATGAGATATTTAATAGAAAAGAACAATACTTTGCGTTGGTTCAAAATGTTGTAACTAACAATTTAAAGGATTTTAGATATGATGTGTTTGAAATACGAGTTGTAATGGAGATATATGTTGTTTTTTATATTATGGGTGATTTATTTATTTTCTTAAAACTTTAATTCTTTAAAACTACTAATTATATCTCTTATAAATTAGATATTTAACGGAATATGTTTTGTTTACAAAGATAAAAACTTCATTCATCGCTAAAGATCTTTTGTAAAAATATCATTGAAAACTAATAGATAACAGATGCTTCCTCATTTAATCTTTATCATTTGAGTAAATTCTGATTTTAAGAAGAATTTCTTTGTAAAATTGTAACCAAATGCTTAAATTATCGATAGTTGTGCTCGCGTATATTTAAAAATGATAATTGTAGTAAAAATCACTTGCTTTGGTGTTCAAACCGAGAGACAGTATGAGGTAACTAGAAGTTATGATGTTCAAAGCTAGTTGTACTATAAATAAATGCATAAAGGTTGGTGGTAATTTTGTCGACAATTTATTAGTACATGCTTTCACACACACACCACAAACACACATTTATGAATTCAAGATATTGGACAAGTTTTTATATATATTTATTTAAACGGATCTTACTTAAAAAGCCTCCCTTAGGATATTTTTACACAACGTTATTCCATTTACGATCCTTTATTTATTCCTTTTACGATCCTTACATTCCTTTCGAACCTGAATACCAAAAATTTCAACCCAACCAAAACACAACTATTGTGAACTACTACTGAACAACTGTGGCTTCACTTTATTATCGAATGTACAGTAAACAGACGCAACCATTTTGTCGTAAACGTCCTGGCAGAAAACATTTCACAATGAATGTCCGTGCTTACTCGCAAAATTGCATTATATCCGGCGGTGATTCCGGAGCACGGATATGTCCGGCACTTTGGATTTATTTTCTAGACAAAGAAAGCGGGTCTTAATGGATTGGACTAGGGTCATGGCGACTGAAGAAGTTCTTGAAAAACATAATTTGTAGTCCTCTGTAGGGCTGAGTGTGGCAGTAAATTGTGGGAGTGATTTATGTAGTAGACATAATAGGAGGTTCAGAATAATTTTTTATAGTGCTGTTTTATAATTTTTGCAATTCATTAAGTGGTTGAGAAATAAAAATTGAAGAAATTTTATGTTTATGTAGCTTTTTGATTTTTTTTGTTCTCTATTTATAGAATGGAAATGAATACTAATGTTTTTGGTCATAGCTAAAAATTTTGTAGCCATTTTTATTTCAGTTACTCTTAGTTAGCTTTTAGTCATTCTTAAACATGTTTCTAATCTTGTTTTGTAGATATAAAATATTGATGAATATAAGTACAATTTTAAAACTAAGTGATACAAATGTCTCAATTTAGTTAGGTTTGGGTCATGGTTAAAAACCATCTGACGAAATCTTATCATTTTATAGCGATAAATTTGAATCGTAGTTTATAAAAAACGGGTAAAAAAGAAGCATATTTAGGTTAGCTAAAAAAAGTTCGTTACTTTCAATCATTTAAATTTTAAATAAAAATAATTATTTTAGAACAGTTAATTTAACTCATTTGTTAGTTTTGTTAGTTAAGCTGAAGGATTGTAGTTTAAATTTACAGAAGCTTAATATGACTATAGTCATCGTACAACGCCAGTTAATTTTTGAAAGACTTAGTTTAAAAAAAAAAACATAGTTCAAATTAAAAACCTTTATTTTTACTTGTTAGCTTCCACACTACGTTTATAACGTAAAAAGTGGAAGGTATTATAATCGTTCAGTCCGTCTGTCTGTCTGTCACCCACTTTTATAGCCCAAACTACAAATGCTACAGGCAAGTGGAATACGTCAAAAAATTCAGCGCATTGAAATTAGAAGGCATTGAAAATCTCAGAAAAAAATTTGAATTCGAAGTACTTCAATTATTTAAAAAAAAAAACTGCAAATTTAATTCTCATTTAAAAAGCATAGGAAGCCATTTTTATTAGAATTAAATCACCGTTGCTCTTAGCAACAATCGCGCGAGAAACTTGAATTCTTTTAAACAATAAATTAAAAGAAATTAATTTTTGCGACATCAATCCGTTTGAAATGACGTCAAATATATTTCACTAAGAAGAGATTCTTTGTTTGTATGTTGATACCCTAACAGCCATGTGACGAGTATGTGACGAAAAGCGATATCACATACAAGTCACTGAAGATCGCTGTGATGTCACATTCAAAGTCACTTTTTTGTCACATAGAAGTTGAATGTCCGCTTTTGTTACGTATCTTCTACGTCACGTGGATATCTATGATATCGCAGCAATGTCGCATTGCGACTTGTATGTGACATAACTGACTACTGCGACCAGTATGTGATTTAGTGATGAACATAATATTACAGCAATGTCGCATTGCGACTTGTATGTGACATAACTGACTTCTGCGACCAGTATGTGATTTACCCAGCTAAAAATAAACTGCAGTAAAAATTATCAGGAAGTTGAGTTGTATTTATACCCAAGTAGGAAGGTGTAGCTGTTCAGCGCGCTACCAAATGCGCTATTGGAGCTTGCAAATTGGAGCGAGTTTTAAAATTAGGAATGGTATATCTTATAATTAGAACATACAAAATTACACACTCCATGGATTCGATTATAGTCAATAAATTTGAGTCATGATTTTGCGTAGAATTTGTCTATGATTTTTATTTAAAAATATTTAAATTAGATTTAATTGATTGTTCTTAGGTGGTAATAAATAAATTGGATGCAAATTTTGTGAGTTAGAAAAAATATATATCTTAAGAAATCCTTTAAGATTAATTTATTTTAAAATTTTCTATAAAAAGGTGAGAGCAAAGCTATTGAGCAAACTGAAATATTAAGCAAATAATTTTTTAATCTGCTTCTTTTGTTTAAATTTTACTGTATCTTTATATAGGTGGCATAATTTTCTTCTTATTTGCAAAATCAAATCAAAAACGTCCATGGAAATTGGAAATAGAATTTGAATTGCCAATTATAGCTTTGATATCGTTTCTGAATTTTTAGAAGTTACAGATTAACAAAATCTAGATCTGCGATTTGAACTTAGCTAGATTACAAAAAAAAACTCATTACTAAATTTAATGTAATAAACTCATTTTAAATTTTCCTGGAAACTTAAGAATATTTTGCCAACACATAAATATTTTTTTTGCAAACATTTTGTCCACAGGAAGGCACAACAAAAATGTACCCGTTTTACATGCGTAAAATATTAAGCTAATTTGCAAAATAACTGCAAATGTTTACATTAAAAATTAAATGTTTTTCCGCGAAAAATTCCAACAATTTTTAGCTGGGATACAATTACTACAAGTGTAAAATATCAAAACTAATTTCAAAAATAAAGAGCAATTTTAAGATAAAGATTCACTACAAAAAATTTTACAGTATTTTTGGGGTTAACGCAAACATTATTTTTTAAAAATAACTTCAAATAAACTTTAGATTAGTTTTTTAAAAAACAATAGCTGAAATACTTTAAGCCAAGATGAAACTACGAAAAATCTACAGTATTTATGCAGTTAACCAGCTTATATAATTTTTTAATAGATCACTTCAAATCACTTTTAGATAAGTTAAAATATTTAAAATCAAGATGGCCCTTCAAAAAATCTACAGTATTTTTGCAGTTAACAGCCCACAGTAACCTTTGAAATAAATCACTTCAAATTAACTTTAGATTTTATTGCAAAATAACTGATGTTTTTTTACAGTCGACATTCTTCTACAGAAAATCTGCAGTTGACTGTAGAAATACTTCAAAATCACTTCGCTTTCTGTAGAAAAACTGCAGTATATTTTTAGCTGGGTATAGTGTTGAACATAATATTGCAGCAATGTCGCATTGCGACTTGAATGCGACCTAGGTGACTTGCGTGGCGAATTAGCGACGAACTTGACATCGCAGCAAGGTCACATAGATCATGTTGCAGCCATATTGGTATGGGACAAAAATGGGATATCACATACAAGTCACAACACAATGCCACTGCAATATCACATTGTGATATCACTGGAATATCACATACAAGTCACATTATGACGGGGATTAAAGCGACATCGCTGTGTCATTACATACATGTCACAATGTAATGTCACTACAAGAGCAAATTGCGACATCTGTGGGATATCCCCATTGTGACTGGGATTTAGATGACATCACTGCGATATCACAAACAAGTCACAATATGATGTCACTGCAAGATCGCATAGTCACATCCCTGTGATATCGCATACCAGTCACATTGTGACGGCGACTTACGCGATATCACTGTGATGTCACATACTTGTCACATTGCGACTGTGACCTAGAGTGACAAAAAATTACGTTGCAGCGACGTAACTGTGACAAACCTGACTGTTAGGGTATGAAATGTTTTGGTTCTATTTAAAAGAGAGGAATATTACGTATTTATTCTTTGAAATATAAATTAATTTTTTCAAACGATAATAATTATTGAAAAAATAATTATGAATTTTCGAAATCAATGAATGAAACAAGCCAAATTTAGCGTGTTAATGTTTATAATAGAATTAATATTGTGTTTGGCGACTTTTTTTCTGTTGAACACAAATGTTGTGTGGAAGAAGGCTGAGTGACAGATTCTGTTACAAACCTACTTGTTTCATTAAAAAAAATAATATTGTAATAAAAATAAATATTTGAGATAAATTTATTTGTAATGAAACTATTTAATGATATTCCAGTCGTGGAGTTTAAATCCCAACGTGTCTCGAAATTGACTGGTCATTCTCAATGGGAAGTTTCAATAAAGTAACCGTTCAAATTCGGAACACACACTGTATAGTAATGCTATTTTTATATTCATTAAAAATGTTTTCACTTTTAGATTCTTCGATTTTTTTATAAAAAGTAAAATAATCAAAAAAATAGGAACATAACTTTAACTTTAATTAAAAAAAAGGATATTTCCGACTCCGTAACTCTGTCCTGAATTATACGATATTTCTTCAAATAACGTGTACTTTTGTCAAATTTCTCGCAACCAAATTTGTCAAACTTACTCGATGAATCTGTTTTCTTTTCAAACCTAGTTTTAATATTCTTTATCATTATAGTTAAAAACATAAACTCTCTATTCTTTTTAATTAAGTTGTATTTAAAATTTCGCTAAACTAGGGGCTCGCTCCCTGCTCGCTATCGCTCGCCAACCACGGGGAACTGCTTGCGCAGTTCCCTTTGGATGGCTTTGCAATCCAGGCATGCTTCGCTCGGTAACCGTTCATTGAAATATTTTAGTCTAGCCTTTAGTATCCTTTTAAAATAAAATAATTACAAATTAATGCTTATAAAATTTTCTTTATTGTGATATATCCAGCTTCTTTTGGTTGATTTTACGTGGAATGTGGACCCATATGTATATTAAGTTATTGAAATTTATGTTTACTTGCTCCAGTTTCACTTCTTCATGCGATTATCCTGCTAAGATTATTGCTATAATATATTTCGCTGCTTGACTAAGATACGTTTGTAACTAAATTGGAAACCGTGGTAGCCGTCAACGCTTTGAAACTATGTTTAAAAACAATTTGATTTTTCTTTTTCAACTATGAAATAACGTGAACAAATATATTGACGTAATTGGATTTCAGCAAACCACGTGAATTTCACGTGTTTTTTTTAGCAATACTGTTTGGTAGTTCAGTCGATCAACATTATAATTTAAAAATTTCCATACATTAAACGTCCCTCATATATTATGCATGTTTGGTTAACCTAATGAAGCATGTCCGGCATTTTTTCACCAGATCTGGTAATCCCGCCAAATTGATATTATGACAACCTTGGCGATGAAAATCGGGATAAATTGCCACAGATAACATTTTATGCGAAATTCGACAAATATTACAACCCTGTCATTTCTTAAAACCCCATTTAAATCTTAAATGTATATAATATATTCTGAAGTTTTTTTATACTAATCTTTTATTAATTATATGCTTAACGACTTTAAATAATTATTTGCTTTTTTTAAAATCAATATTTGACATTTTTAACGTTACACCTTTTTTAAAAATCTGTATGAAAATTTAAACTAACTTTTCTGCTTACGTAAGAGTTTTTTTTTATCTTTTATTTTCCAAAATATCGTTTTTAATAATTAAATAGATTCAGTATTTTTTGCTTATATTTTGAATTTTTAGAGAATTTCCTTGCGCGACTTTATTTATAAGTTGCTCGCCTCTCACTTCAGTAGTTGACGATTTTTGAATAATTATTATTAAAAAATCGTTAATCAAATATGAAAAAACTAAGCCTCAGGTGCACACGTAGGTATTACAGGGAATCTATATTAAAAATTTCGAAGAATATAGATGATCAGTACGAAATCAATCTAGTTGAGCAATTTTTAATTCCGTAAATCCAAAAATTATAAGAGCAAAAAACATTTTATTTACCACTGATTGCAAAACAGATTATACATGAACAATTTGAGATGAGTTTTGTTATCACTTCGAGTAGAAGAAATACTTTTTATTTTTTCTACTATCTCTAAATACTAAAAATAAATACTTATGTCGTATCTTATCCTAACTTTCTCTACATTATTACTTCATTTTTGAATTTTGTAAAAAAAAATGTGTGTTATAAAGCATTTCAAATAATGGTAGTAAACCTATATTTTAGAAAAATGTGTTCGTATTATCAAATAATTTTGAATCTTGAAAACAATAATTATGAATAATCCGTTTTAAAAAGTATTCACATAAAATTCAATTTAATTCATAATTTTCAAACTAATTGTAAACAACTACTGTAACTAAATATTCTGAACTATTTGTATGCAGTTTATGCCATTATTTAACGGAGTCATTTTAATAAAGAAAATAACTAACAGTGATCTTCCGAAAGCACTAAACCTAAAACCTTTTAATAACGAAATTTTTTTATTTGAATTAAATTAAAAATAAATATATAATTTATTCCATCCGTTAAAATTCTGATCAACAAAAGGACGACAGTCAAACGTACAAAAGTAACATCTCAAACAAAATAAATTCATTTCCAGACAATATTTATTATTAACTAATATCACCAACAAAATGCTAAATTCCAGAGAACATTCGAAAAATAATTTTGAACAACGCGGGAAATCATCCAAGAAAACGGAACGTCTTCCCCGAAGTTTGAGTTTGCGTATGACGTACTTGTGACGTCACAGCATCCACGTGGTGCCGGTTTCTCTGTCCGTTCCGGTATTTCCCAAAATTCCCTCTGAACGAACGGACTATGCCGGAGTTCCAGGATTTTTCCGAACAGGGTTGAATTTGGGTTGGGAGAAAACTTTTCTCTCAGTTTAGTTGGGAAAGTACAAGCTGGTTGTTATAAGTTTGTTTTAAGGTGGCTCGTCGGTTTTAAGTCGCAATGTTTGAAATGACGGATTCCGAAGAAATTGCAAAGTTAGTGGATGGGGCTTATAAGGTAAGTTTGGTTTTATACTGGTTATTATTAAGTTTAAACAATGAAAGAGTGAAAAGATGGCACTTGCATTTATAATGTGTTTAAAATTTAATGATTAAATATTTGCTTAAAAAATATTTATTTTATCCAGGTAAAATATTTTATTGCCACATTTAAAGAAAAAAACTAGAAATGCTTTAATATCATAACAAGTATTAAGTACGTAAAAATAAAATCATGTGTTGACAGCTTCTAATAAAGATTCATTTTATTCATACGAATTCCAATTCTAAATTTGCTTATTTAATGAAATGCAAGTTATTAAAAAGTTTTAATTTAACCTTTATATAAGGTAAACTCTAATATTCACTAAAAACATAAAAAAAATCCATTAACTTTTGGCATTTTGCAAACTGCCAAATTTTAATATTAAAAGGGCGTGCAAATGCAAATTAATATGTTACCTTTATGTTATTTACGTCTGCTACTGATCATCGTTAAAAGTAAATAAAACACTTACATTTCACGCTAGTTTTAATTATCTCAATAAGCTTGGTATTTGCAGATATCAATATGTTTGAATAGTTAGATATTATTTATTCATGGTTGTCACGCAGGTAGCAACATAATGCTTAGTACAACAATTTATATCATCATAATTCGGTTTTAATGAAACATATATAAACTAGATTTAATTATATAAATAAGCTTAGTATATCCAGATATCAATATGTTTGAATAGTTAGCTATTATTTATTCATAGTTGTCACGCAGGTAGCAACATATTGCTTAGTACAACAATTTATATCATCATAATTCGTTTTTAATGAAACATATATAAACTAGATTTAATTATATAAATAAGCTTAGTATATCAAGATATCAATATGTTTGAATAGTTAGCTATTATTTATTCATAGTTGTCACGCAGGTAGCAACATATTGCTTAGTACAACAATTTATATCATCATAATTCGGTTTTAATAAAACATATATAAACTAGATTTAATTATATAAATAAGCTTAGTATATCCAGATATCTATATGTTTGAATAGTTAGCTATTATTTATTCATAGTTGTCACGCAGGTAGCAACATATTGCTTAGTACAACAATTTATATCATCATAATTCGTTTTTAATGAAACATATATAAACTAGATTTAATTATATAAATAAGCTTAGTATATCAAGATATCAATATGTTTGAATAGTTAGCTATTATTTATTCATAGTTGTCACGCAGGTAACAACGTAATGCTTAGTACAACAATTTATATTATCAATAATGGGTTTCAATGCAAAAACGGTTAAGTAATAGGCTATTTTGTCAAAATATCGCTAAATGATAACTTTCCCCCACAAATTAAATTCTTAATTAATGAATTTATTTTCTTCATTTCACATTAGAATAAAATATTTTTTGGTGACTTTTATTAAGCGTTTTTGTATTCATTCGCGTCTCATATTTGACCCACGATTATAAAGTCTTTTTAAGTTTTCTAAGAACGGCACGCATGTCAATGATTATGTGGCATGTCTATAAAAGATCCCTCGAATACCCATTCGGCTTGATTTGTGTGAGCAAAAATTAAATATCGGCATAATTGAACATTCACTGAGAACTCAGATTTATTGTAATCTGAGCGTTAAAAAAGGTAGCGAGAGCCGCCTAGATGGTGTCACAAAAAAGGACTCTCAGTTTTAAGAAATAAAAAGCAGCCCGTTTAGAAAAAAAAAAGTTTTCTATGTACCCCTAACTAAACAATTGAACATCTTTCCGATCAAGTATTGTTTAAATTTTTTTATGGGGGCTGTTTTTATTCGGATCAAGACTTTTGCAGATTCGGCAAATTTCCCAGAAATGAGAACCATTTTTTTTGGCACCGTCAAGGTGGCTCTCGTTGCCAATTTTACCGCTTAGATTACAATGAATTTTAGCTCTCTGTGGATACTTAGTATGAAAAAATTGAATTTTTCCCAGAGAACACGAACTAAATGCATGCTCAAGGAATCTTTTACATGCTACATAATCAAATGTCATACATGCTGACGATTTTCCCAACCTAAAAATCTGTTGACTTAACCATGGTTCAAGCTCGCGATCTTGTGCTTATTAGGTGGGCACGCAATATCTCACAGCCACTGATCGGATGGATCGGATATTGTTAAGTAAATATAGCAGTATGCCGTGCTTTTAAATCATGTTCAAACTAAAAATACTGACAGATAATGTCAAATATAATTGATTAAAAGTCAGAGACTTAAAATTTAAAACACTAACCTGACTCATCAGTAAACAATATTTGCAAGGTGTATTTTTACTTTTGATCAATTTTAAAAATTATTTGCATTTTTTTATTGATGTATATTATACAGTTAAAAAGCAAATATACACTATTAGAATTTGGTTTGTATTTAATGAACAATATTCCAAAATTTTTGATCTCCTTATACAACACAAAAACACAAAACTACCAATGAAATAGTTTGATTAAAATATGCATTCACTATCATAGAATTAAATTATACAGAGATATAGTAGAATTAAACTAAACACAGCCTGGACATAGACAAAAATGTAAGGTTGTTTTCTCTGCATATATTTTAATTTACTTGCTTTTTAAATAATATATTTGTTTAGAAAATGGGTCGGTTTTTTTTTTGAGAAAGGTGGTAGTTAAATGTTGGTGGCCAAATGAAAAATGTAGACTATCATTAAAAATTCCTTATTCATAAAATTTTAAAATTTATGGTTTTTGCTAGAAAGACTAGTGCTTGAATTGCAAAAAATCAGGGTTTAACGCTCAAAAGGTTTCTGGGGTACGGAAAATACTATGAGAGTAATTTTGTCGGAATAAAAGCATTAAATACATCTTCTTAATATAAACTTAGCGTAAGAATTCCCAAACGCATCGTCAAACTAAAGGTGATAAAAAATATTTATTTGCTTAATTCAATGACTGCGTTCAATATCACTCAAGGGTGTCGTTTTTAAACCTAAATTAGGATTCATTGTTTAAAGACTTGCGTTAACTAATGTAAGTCACTTTATTAAATGATAATTTGTCTAACACATAAAATATTTGCATAAAAACTCATTAGGGGATTTGATTATATCCAGTACTGAACAGTTCGGTATACCTTTGAAATACTGAAAAATTAACTACTTTTGCGTTTTAATCTGATGTGTAGACGAATTAAAATAACATTTTTATAAGAAGTCTAAATCAAGTAAACATTTTTCGTATACGGTTTCTTGTGTTTTTAAATGTTAGTAGAGTGTTTTTACGATAGTTTAGTAAATATTAAGTTTTATTTTCAAACCGAATTCTTCTAAGTTATTCAGTTTTCAATCGTTAAAGTCCAATTTCCGAGGAAAATGTGTATAGTTGTATGACAAATTAAATATTTGTAATCTTAATTAACGTGAAATACGTACAAACTTCAATTAACCGCGTCATTCTAAATTACGAGTTCCATTGCCAATGGTCTTTGAGTAGTTCTAGTGCGAAGTTCATTCAAAATCAAACAAAAAATATTCGGTGCTGAAATTTTCAACCCAGTTAATTCCCCATCCTGCCATACTTTTAATGTTAAAAACATTCATTTAAAAAAATGAAGCCTTCTTTAGAATACCCATAAAGACCACTTACCTAATGGTCCTATGGGATTATACCTGGTAGTTAACCTAAAGGCTGTGACTTCTGCCCCCACTAATTAGAAAAAACGCAAATGTATACAAAAATAACTTTTAATAACATTACAGCACAATATTCGGGTGAATCCTTATCCATTAATACAACTTATTCAACATAATTTGCAATGAATGTCAACTGTTACATTTAAATATGTACCTCGCTTTATTACGTATTAAAACAGTTCCTACAATTAGTGTCCGGATTACAGCTTGCTACCATTTTCTATGACATCAAATATAATTAATATAAAAAAGTACCATATTTAAGTCACATGCATTTATAACTTAAAAAAATAATTGAGCTTATCTCTTTATAAATTGCTACAGAAATACTTTTTTTAGTCTTTTAAAATACACAAAACTCTACCAGTTAGGTTCATTTTTTTTACAGTCAATGGTTTTTCTATTTTCCTACAGATTGATGACCATATTTTTCTTTTCCTAACAAATCATTATTAATAGCATAAGGAAAAGTAAAAGTTTTCTCCATACATGCCTGCCCTATACTTTTTTTTTAAAGAAAAAACAAGTTGAATGAAATGCATCCGCAAACTTTTTTAATGTGAAAACAAATGACCAGAAATACCTTAACATGCACTATTCATTAAAGAGTGCCATAATATATTCCCGTAACTAAAAGAATCTGAAGAATGTTTTCTGTTGTGGGTGAAAAAAAAGTTAAAAAGCTTTTTGATAAATGATTATTTGTCAATGTGTTTTTTCTTGCTATGAAACTACCATTATTTAAATAATATTAGTTTTAAAATGTTCGCGTAACTTTCCTTTTGTAAATATTTGAAATAAAAAACGTTTAATTTCGTGGCTATGTGTTGAACTCTTTACAAAGAACTACTCGGATTTTTATCCAATATCAGAAACTTGAACTCTGCAAAATAAAGATTTAAAAAAATTCCAAATGCTTATTTTAATCTTTTACCACAACCAACTACGCCTATTGATTTTAGAAGGCAGTAAAACGACGACACTAACACCTGAGTCAGCCCTGACGCAACATTACAACATAACTAAACGCAACACGGCAAGTGGGCGTCGGGTCTTATACAATGGACATATTTAATGTGCTCTAATCCCATATGAACGGTTTATGGTACTTCTTGTTACTAACTGTGACCCTGATATTGTTTAAGGGGACACGGTACCACTTTCAATTTTTTTTTAATTTTGACATTTTCACTATAAAATTGGTGTTTTATTAGTTCAACCTATATTTAAAAACAATATATGACAAAAAAATTTAAAAACTATTTTAAATTTTTAAGTTATTTAAAAAAATTAATTTTTTTTGAACTTTTTTAAAATGCTAAGGCTTTTTTAAATACAAATATTTTAACCCACAATTTTTTCCTCATGTACTTTAAACTGTTTTACATAAGAATTGGTATCGAAATTTGATTTATCTTCAGTAGTTGTTTCATAAAAAATATTTATCTAGAAAATCCCAATTTTTTTAGCATATTTGGAAAATTTCGACTTTAGTATTTTTTTTATAAAAAAAAGTATTACTTTTGAAAACAATTTTGATACCAATTCTTAATGTCAACATATTTGACAGACTGCATACAAAATTCCTTAGACTTTTATAAATAATTAAAAAAGCCTTAGTGTTTTGAAAACCTTGTCATCAAGGAAAAATGAACACCGAGAAAAACACGTTTAAAGTTTTCATTCGTTTGCATTTTTATTCTACCTTTCCGCATAAAAAGTGGAATAACTTTTTTTTAAATATAGCTACACTTTTGAAACTTGGTAGACTTATTAAGAAGATTCCAAACTTTAAATTTAGCAAATAAAAAAAATCGCATTTTTTGCCGTTTTTGAGGTACTGTGTCCCCTTAACTTAGGTAATCAACAGCAACCATTGTTGTCAACATGTTGCGCCGACGCTGACTCCTCCCTATCCCATAAAAAAACTCATCGGAATGATCAACACTTGTGTATAAAACAATTACGTTTATCACTTGACATTTGTAGAAGTTTCATTAAATTTTTCCTTAAGCAACGCATACAATCTTTCCCTACTTTTAATTGCCACACTGCAATTATTATTTCATAATTACATTGAGTTTAATGGGCAGTGAGTTATATTTAAATATACACTGAACGTTCTATGAGAAGTTTCTGTGAAACTTTCTTACTTAACATTTCTGTGTTTAACTAGTTGTTTTAATTTGTAAATTAGGTTTTAATGTTATAATAACAAAGTTATTAGCCCAACAAATAGTATAACCAGTAAAATTTTCAAATTATAAATTGAAATTCGTTTTAAAAAAAAACATTGATTAACGAAGTCTTGGTAACAAATCAAATATAATTCTTCATTTAATCACGGTAAAGAAACAAAATTACTTTTTTTTTAAATTTTATTTAACTTATTGGAGAGCCTTGAATTTTTTTGAAAATTTACAGAATATTGAAAAGGCAGTTAATTCTGTTGCTTGCTACATAGCTCAAATGTTATTGCATCTCCTTATAATTATTGCCAGAGCCGTTAACGTAAGGTAACTCTCATTTAGTAAGAAGTCAATCATTTATATATTGCCAATTTTTCTTAACTATCACAAAAATAAAACATAAAATATTTGGAGTTTTTACTTTAATGGATAAAGTTTAAAATCAATCATCTCTTACAAATGACTTTTTTTCATGATTTCGACTACGGTTCATAGATCAATTCAAATGAACTATATATTTTCAAAAAGCTTTCATTAAAATTTAAAATTAATGTATGGCTGCTTTTTTATATTATGTACTTTATAATTTTTTAAAAAATTGAATGATAGTAAAAAAACTTCCGTAACCAATCATTATTAAAAATAATATTTAATAAATTATACTTGCCATACATCAATTAAGAAACATCCTTACACTTAAAAAACCCGGATGGCTACATACCTGAACTAGAATACGTTAAAATTAATGTTTTTAAAAATTATTTAAAAAAAGAACTGTTATATTTTTTACTTTATATGTGGTTTACAACACTATATAAGATTTATTCTTTTCATTAAAAGCCTGTAATATAATAAAATATTTGTAATGATAAAATTTACTTTTACCAAAAAATATCTTTAATCATGATTGATCATTGTTCTTTGTTTTGTAAACAAGTAAACGATAAGTACTAGTTATCTTATTCGGAAAAAAATGTTATTCAGTTTTTCTACTATAAAACCATTTCAGATTTTAAACTTCAAAAGAAGTCATGTAGTAACAGGAACGCAAACTAAAACATCAATTTAAATCTACGCCAGGTTCAGGGGGTTATAACCTTATATTTTTGTGCACCTTGCCTTAATTCCGTTCAAAATCTTTCTGACAATGCCAGTTAACCACTTGATTTCACATGCATGCAAAAGTCCCCCCCCCCCCAGCGTTGACACGTGTTCTCAGAAAAAAATCTCACCCTAAGACTACCATTTCCATTTCGAGTTCTGCCTATTTGATCTCTTCCATCGAGAGGGTTGGAGATCGAATTCATTCTACAAGAATCGAACGAACGTGAAATGGAAGACACGAGAATGGATGGAACACCGTTCATCCCATTTTCATCTTAGTACTGAAGTTGGGTGTGTGACGTCATCTCCAACGAATAGGGAAGCCACGTATTTCGTTCTCTGAGATTGCTTTTGTTTCGTTTAGGCGCCTTGGCCTTCTATCCCTGCAACCCAAATCTTGACATCCCTATCTTGAAGGTGGGAGTAAGCATACAGATAAGTTATGTTTTACCCGTTCGTTTTAATTCTCACGAAACCAATAAAAGTTCTTCTAACTCGATACTCCTTAACTATTCCAGGTGTGTCAAGAGTGTCTTCGTAAAGTACTTTTCAATGTGGAAGTTGTATCATATTGACAAGAAAATAGCAAATTTAAATTTTATATCTAAATTTAAACTACTACCAAGTTTTTAATATTCTAAATAAAACTTGCAATAATTGCTTCAGTATTAATTTATTAAAACTATTTGTTTTCTTTTACTAATTGATATATTTTTAATTTTGTTCTCTTAGAATAGACTTAGCAAAATGTAGAAACAAGAGAAACACATAAAATAAAACGATGCATAAAACTGGGTTTCACATATTCAGCACTCAGCACTAACTAGTTTGTTTACATGTGCTAAATTTAAACACAAAAAAACTTTAATTCAATATCTTAGCATGAATAAAAATTATATTTAATCAAAAATAACAAAAACAACATTTCAACATTAACAATTTGGAACCCGGAATAACAGCTTCAGAAATAGCACACCTATAATCCCACATCCCCGTCTTTAACCCAGAGTTCTGGGAGTCGGTTGGGGGTGGCTTTTTCAGAAATAAAAGAATTTTTTTTTTCCGGCGAGGTCGTCTTAAGAACCTGGGGGAACGAGGATGAAATGTGGTGGATATTTAAATAAGTTTATTACTTTATTTCCTCAGCCCCTTTCTCCACCCCCCGGAAAACTTATTTATTTTGAACAGGGATCCGTAGGGTTGAGATGATATGACAACATTGTAACTAATGTTTTGGGGGCAAGAATACATTTTGTATTTGCATCCGTAAACTAGTTATTCCAACTACAAATTTTACAAATTCATAGTTAAAATAAATGTTACTCTGGCTTTCAAGAATTTATAAAAATAACGTGAATAATTTGTCTTGTTTAGTAAATTATTTTCGAAAACTATATTAATCAAATATCTTTATTTGATTATTTTACATTTGAGATTATCTTATGTTTATGATACACCCTATTTTCGAATTTCAGTCAAAATAGAGAACTAATTGTACTATAAATGAGTGGCAAAATTAGTTATATTTGCATTGTCTTCTTTTTCAGATTTCAATGAAATTGTTACTAAACTATACGTTTTATTGTGTATATAGGTAAAAATCATTCGATATTTTTTCATGTAGGTTTGTCTATAATTTGAGATGCGTAAGACTTAAATTTTTCACTTTTGTACCATTTTATGAATGTATAACTTTTCACTTTTTAAACCCTACCCTCATATCACACAATATCGTATCATAACCTTTCGACATCTTTCCGATAAAACTACATCATCTTATCAACATTTTGAGGTAATTGAACGGTTTTTATATGATATTCGTGCATTATATACTTACAAATCATTAAATTGTCAATTACATTTTTTTCAAACCACATTAGCAATGTCGAGATACCCGAAGCATCGGAAAACGATCCTGACGACCATTTTGCTTGAAGGGTTATTTTATCTCTTGCTTGTTGTGTTATTGTAATTTTGAAATTTGAATATTTTCTATCTATTTTTGGATGTGACAGAAAATTACCTTCAGAAGGTTTTTGAGCCCTTTTCTCAGAGTCATTGAAATTGTTGAGTAGCACTTTGTATTATAATGCACGTTTTGGCTATTTCAAACTGTCTTGTAATTGATAGATAGTACTTATTAGTCTTTTTAAGTAAAACTTTTAATTCCAATTTAGAATTGTGTGAAAACGATAAATTAATTTAAAATGCAGTGGAATTTAAATATTGTATTTATCCATAAACTTTATAAATTTATTTAACAAAATATTAAAATATTGAGAACATTACAATTCGTACTTTCGCCAGCAATTTCGAAACAGTCAGGTTTATATTTTAATTAAAAGTTAGATATAATTATTTTGCAAGATCCATTAAATAGTCTTATTTAGAACTTTTTGACAGCGAATAATTAATTTAAAATGCAATGCAATCACGAAATATTGGAAAAAAATAAGGACGGGGACAACATCACAAGTTGTACTTTGCCTAACATTTTTCAAAAGCCAGGTTTATGTTTTTCATTTAAAGTTATAAAAGTTACTCATAATTCTGTTAAATTTTTATCATGTGAAGTTTTCTTTTATAAGACTACAATTGTAAATATTTTAACTAATAGCTAGTGGATTAATTTAGAGCTTACATCATAATTCTGCATTATGATTAGAGGGATAATTAGTATTTATATCCTTCAAATATTATATCAATCTTTATCAGATAAAGAAATAAAAAATAAATTTACTTTTCAGTTTCTTATATCATAGACATTCTATGCTATATTAGTTTCTATTATTGAACTAAGGTTTAGATTATGTTAAACTTAACATAATTATTTTTCCTTCATATCAACCTATAACTATGTACATGAAATAGAACTTTTAAAAAGCCTATGCATTTAATGGGAGTATATTTTAATTTATAACGTTATGCATATAATTTTTTTGCTTTATTTTTAAAAAAAATACTATATATAAATAAAACAATAACTAGTGTTTAAGAAAAAAAGCAATTGTCCATAGTTATTAACAGTATATTAAAGTAAGCTGTTATAATTTTTTTTAATGCTTTATTATACATTTAACAGCATGAACAATATTTTTTGTTTCAAAAACTTTAAAACAAAAAATATTTACACCCCTTTCTCCAACACACGAAAATAGAATGAATATTTTTAAACAACATTTTTAGTTGTTTTCTCCAACACCTTTTTTTTCGGGGATCATTTTAACGTAAGTTTTTTTAAGGAAAACAAAATCCGGATTTTCTGGGTTTTTTTTTTTAAACAAAAAACGTGAAATTTAAAGGAGGTCTGCTTCTCTTCGATATTCCGGTTGGATAGCTCCAAATAAAATTCATTTTTTTTATGTTGGACCTTTGCAATATGATTTCTTTCAGATATTTTCAAAGAGAATATTACATGAGTGACTGTCATCCTACGTACTGTATGTGCTGTTAAAAGAAAAAATTTAATGTAGCGGTATTTTTATAATTTTTTAAAAGAGGAGGAATGATTATTATTATTTTATATATTTAATTTGCTAGTATTTTATATATTTAATTGAATATATATGTATTGGAATATACATGTTTTTGGCTTTAAATGGATTGCATATAGTCCTAAAATGTTAAATAAAAACAAATTTTACGTTTTTCTGAGACCTTTTGGATTTTTTATTTAAATTTTAAAAAATAATTTGAAACAGGAAATCGTGTAAACAGGAAGTCATGTTGGTTTCGATATCATGTTTCCGTCTATTTTTATTGATTTAAAAACTAGTTTAATTAAATGAAAAATTTAAAACAATTTTTAACCCAAAACTAAGACTCCTTATAGCTTTTTCTATAAAAAAATCCATTTAAATAAAAATTATAAAAACCGGCTGTGATTCCCTTTTAAATTTTCTCAATATTTAAGATTATTAGGCAGGGGAAAAAATAAAATAGGTTGCCATCCAGCAAATTCATACACATGTTGGCGAAGAATCGGAAACTTAGAGCCAACCCCCAACAACTAGGATTTCGTCCACCCAGCCCTTAAAAAAGCATGTTTTCTTGAGTTGAAACCACCCCTGGGCGACCAGGGTACACTAACACAAAGTCCTATAACTACTTTTCGACGAGATACCGCTGCGGCTGTTGAGTTTTCTAAATCTTCCGGAACGATGTATCGGCAATCGATAGACCATCAGTCCTTTTGTTTGTTCTGGCCCTGTCATTTAGCACCGAGTCCCTATGTCCATTTGACAAAGCTCTAACAGTTTATTGACTTACCTTGATTTGGTTTTACATGATTAATGTTTTACTAGGGCTACACATAAGCCAATAGAAACGTTATAAATCATTGTCAATTAGAGTGTCCCAACGCAACCACACAGAGCCAGACATTTCGTTGAACCATAGCGGAGTTGACGCGTTCAAGTTCCTGATGCTTTCTTTATCTTCGATTTTTAACCATACATTACTCATATAGTAGTAATGTCCAGAAGTCAAAGCCAGTAGTCAAATTTAATCTCAGACCATCAAGATCTGAAGGTAAACGTCGTATCAACTAAACTTTACTGCCTCTTAACCTTCTTTTGACGGATTTTTGTAACACTAAGATTGATAAAGTTAATATTGTAATTGTGGCCTATATTTACAAAATTGTGCTCTTTCTATCTTGCTTAAAATTTTAATTACACATTAATAAAGCTTATTCATAAAAAGCATGCTAAAAAATAAAAGTATCTAAGTTTTATAAACGTTAATTTGAGATACCTTTTTTTCAAACCAGCGCAACTATGTACTAAGTTGCGACAACCAATAACGTTTAATGGTGTAGTTCAAGAGCGATTAAAAATACTCATATGAAAGAAAACAGCTTTAGTGTTCTTTCTTCCATTTTATTGGAATTTGTTCATGTTCCGGTTGATTTTACCTCGGGTACTAAACGCGTATCCGAAACTTCTTAATTTGTTAAGTGAAGGGTGATTTAATGCCATACTTAAACAAGGTTTGTATGTCAAGTTGTCGACTTATAGGTTTCTCATTCACTGCGTTGTTATTTAGTAACATGCGTTCAAATGTTAGTTCTTCCGTAAATAAATGTTTGACATTTAGTGTTTCTTCGCTATTATCGTTTCGGTAACTAAAGCAAAACTTTTTTTATTGAATTATTTATATAATTAACAATTATTTCAAAATAATGTTCAAAACAACGAATATATCCAGGTTATTTACAACCTTGGCAAAATCATGAGGAGAACTAATATAAATGAAAGCTTACCTGCATTCAAGATGTATTAAAATATACTATACACATGGTAGTTTACTTAAAAATGTACTGTTTCTACTGATCTCACATTATAACTATAGTTAAACTCATAGTTTCCTTGCACAGAAGCCACGACCACGGGCGGAGCTATAAGACACGCAGAGCAATCAGATGAAGACAAAATAAAACGGCTGAAATTTCCTCTGCATCTGATTGCTCCGCGCGTTTTATAGCTCCGCCTATGGTCGTGGATTCTGTGCAAGGAAACTATGAGTTTAACTATAACATCCGTTTCTCCTTTGTTACAGAATATTCTTGAAAAGTTCAATCCTTGTGCCCGACAACTGATATCTGCAGGAAAGGCTTATTTAAAGTCCCTCCACGGTAAGTTATATCCAAACTTATTTTATAGTAAGTTTTTACACGCCATTTCTGCATAAATGTTATTCGAATATCAATGTACTTACATTCAAAAAAGGGAAATACGATATTGATATTTAAAAATCATCTATTTTTTCTTCCTCGTTCGTAGTTGAGTTCTAGGAGGATTTGAGTTGAGCGTTAGGGATATCTTAGTTCTTTCTTGTATTTACTGGGGGAATAAAATGTTTTTTTTCTTAGTCATTTGCATACATAAAACTTTTCATGCGGCACTGTGTACAAAGCTTACCACTTACTAAACAGCCGAAGTGAAAAGAATTTCATTTAATTATCTTTGCAATTTTATTCCCTTTTATTGAACTGAAAGCATTTGAAACACGAAAATGGTATTCCCACTATTGTATTAGTAGACTTATGGCCGAGTGGTTTGGACCATTACGATAGCAGTCTGCGCGCTGTAACGGGGGCGGGTTCGATTCCCGCCTTCGCCCTGGGTGTACATTCCTTTCTCTGTGACAGTAAAAAATTCCTTCTGTGTTTGTCTTACTTGACGAAGGCTTCATAAGCGGGTCTCTGATCAAGCACACAAGCCGGAATATATATGTACCTACCCCCCCCCCCCCCCCATTAGTAGACTTTTGCTTCTAAGGTCTATAAGAACTTTAATAGACGGTATAAATATTTCTTTTATGTTAGGAGCCCTATTTTATTCGATTAAAAATTCGTAAATTAATTGATAAAAAGTAAGGAATACAGTTAAAATTTTTAGTTTGTTTAAGTTATTGCAAAAAAAAATTCTATTGAACCGAAAGCATTGAAAGATTGATTATAAAAGTTTGTTTAGTATGTGTTTAAGCCACTGCCAGTTAATTGATAATACGAGATACCAAATAACTATTTTATGGCTAACATGTCGAATATAGGTGTTCTGAAAACGGATTCCCCATTTGAAAAATTTATATCTGGAAAATGGTTTGGGATAAACATACAATTCTTGCTGCATAGTTTTGCGACAGCCAGTATTCAAAATAATTACACATAATTAGAAAAGGTCGCAGAATATTTTATTCTGCGATTTTGCCCTCATTGCCTGCGATTTTGCCCTGAATGACAAATCAAAAATTGCACATTCTTGAAGAAAGTTCGCTGTTACACAAATATGCTGCAAAAATTTTGTTTTTATCCCAAACTATTTTTCATTTATTATTTTCTTAATCAAGGAATCTTTTCAGGACACCTTTCCATTCCCCATTGATTTCCATAGTAAGATTTGCAAAGCGTTTACAAAATTGTTGCTTGTGTCCATTCCTCCGCAGAAGAGACACTGAAGGACTTCTAAAGAAGACATAAAAACTTTATTAACCTGTGAAGGATAACTACTGGTCCGTTTGTCACCTAAACTCTCAAGGGTCTGGTCTGTTTTATGCGGCCGTTAAACCGATAGAAAGAGAATTTTAAAAGGGTTCATGGGGAAGATTTTATTGCCGGGTCCTCGACTAACTGCCGAAACAAGTGTTGAGGTTTCCGATGAGGATGTATACGTGTTATGGTTCAGTAACTTTGTTAGTGAAACGTCTATAGTGTTGTAGATCGGAATTAATTTAAATGAACAAAGGAGTACAATTGGGAAATTTTAAATGTACCAATTTTATTATGTTATATAATAACTTATTTTACTTGTTTACATTGTATAAATCCGGGCTGTAAGGAATTTAATGATAGCAAAAATGTGTAAATTTTACGCAAAAGTAAATAAATTCACAAAAAAATGACTGTGTTTATTTTACGTTTTGTGAATGTGTTTATGTGTAATTTAGTCGGCCTAAAATATCTTACTGTGAAAAAGTAGCGAAAACATTCTTTTTAAATATACAAAGAAGGCAAGAAACTCTTGATACCCAATAAGTCTAGTTTTAGGATAATTGGCAATTAAAATTTTATGCAATTAGTAACTATTCTTTCCGCAATCTTTTCCCTTGAAATGTCTGCCTTTATTGAGTTTAAGTACAAAGTTATTAGATGTATCATTACTTATTCGAACTGATATAAATGCTACGAGGAAAAGTAATGATTTATAATTTTTAGAATAAATATTAATGAATAAAAAATATTAAGTTTAGCAAGTTCAGCTTTTGACAAATTCAATTAAAAAAATATGAAAGTCACAGCGTCGTAAAGGCTCAGAAATTCTCGAATAATTTTAATTATTAAACCTTATAACTATCCTATCCAGACGGGATGTGTCTGATTGCATCGTAATAAAGACATAATTTTTTTCGAGATCGGTATTAAGGAACAATCCTACTTTTATAAATACCTTCTGAAATCCGATTACTTTCATTTCATATTAATTCCTTTTTCGATTAAGTAATGTGATTCCACAATCCACAACATTTTTTCACGTATATTACAGGCTTGGAATTCAATTTACACAAGTATTCTAATTCGAAACCCTTAAATACATCTAGAATGGTTGTTTCTAATTGGAAATAACATATGTAGACGATAGAGAATCAAATAAAATGCAGCACTAAAAAGAATCGAAGAAAGTCTACATTGAAGAGGTTCGAATACTTGAAAACATCGGTGTGTTTAACCAAAAAGGGGGATCTCCAAACTTTTTTTTATTTTACCGGGGTTCAAAATGATTTGAAATTCAACATGAAATGGTAAATTCAACCTGGATGGAAGTCATAAAAAGTGTCAATCGAATGTCTGTGGATCGTAAAAGACCTACTCATACTGCCCTCAGAAATTCGAAATTTTTAAGATAGATTCCCTTTAATACCAACGTGTGCACCTGAGGCTTAGTTTAGTATTTTCATATTTGTTAAATTTTTAGAGAAAATTCTAATTTTCTGAAATAAATACAACACTTTCGTTTCAAATCCGATCATTTTTTCCCTTTCGTGTTGCCATTCGACAGAAGAAATTAAAATGAACACAAAAATTAATTAAAATTGAAATTTCTTTTATTTTCTTGCCATTACTTTCAGACACTAAATTAATGATTTGAAAAATAATTGAACGTACCAATGAGCTAAATTTTTAAAAAACAACAACCCCGGAATGGAGGTTTTGACGTGAAATAACATTGTTATACAATTATGGTTAATTTTGAATTTATCAGGAAAATTGCGATGGCAGTAAGTTCATATTGAGGAAGATTTTTGTGATATGAGGATGGGCATTTTATAGTGATGTATTTTTCTTTTAGAAATTTAATGCAATATAAGTAACGGGATTTTATTCTTTATAATGAACGGGAACAAAGGCAAAGCTTATTATCTTATAGCAAATTAAATAACACATATACTTGGATCGATTTGATATTCTTTTAGTCCGTGAACGGGTATTTATTTGCTAGTATTAAATAAAAAGACTTGAAAAGGATACTCTAGTCCCAATTTCAAAAATTTTGGAGGATCACAACAATCTTATTTCGGAAAAATACGAAACATTTTGTTCGTTTACTGATTTTTTTTTGGAACGTAATTTGGAGACCCCTGACCTAAAGTATTTCAAACACGTCGGTCGTTGGCTTAGAGGGTAAAAAATAGAACAAAAAGTATTGTGAGGTTGGAAGGCAATAACAAGGCTTAGAGATAAAGCAGAAAAAAATGAATACAGGAGAATGCTTGGCTTTAATCTCATCGGACAGTATTTCCCCTTCCGTTATGTGGAACACAATTAAAACAAGTAAAAAAGAAAACTGGTTGGAAGGTTAAAAAATAGTTTTTATAAAATAGAACAATAGCTACGAGTACGCTTTTATGCAGGAAAGTTGTTGTTTTTTATAAGCATTAATATTCTTAAGACGAAAGTTAGTAAACACCTTGATTGGATTTTTTAAAATTAATTTGGCACCTGAAATCAACTTAAAAGAAATTATATTCGCTTTAAAAGGATTTAGAAGAGTAATCTTATTTTTTTAAAGAATTTAAAAGAAAATTTTGTTTTGTGCTTATTGTATAGGACAAAGACTTTTTTTTTATCGTTTATACACACTCATAATTTGGTGTTATTCATAGTGAGAATGTTTATTGTGAAATAAGTAATGAATTGTATTATCTTATATATCTATAAGACAAAATTGCTTTTTTATCTTATTGTATGTTAGTAGTTATAAATGCAATTCTGGAAACTAGATGGAAATTATATCTAGGAATTATCTCGTTGATTAATGGTACAAAAAAATTATCTCGTTGATTAATGGTACAAAAACTTTCGCACGGTTTGCACTTTTGCAATTTTTTTTTATATATTTATCAAAATAACAATTATTTTATGGTTAATTATTTACATTTCCTGCTTGAATAAAAGATTATAAGTTTGTTATGGAAATGAATTAAATATTATGGAAGTTAATTTAGTTAATTTATGGAAGTTAAATTTAATAATAACCAAAAATTGCTTATTAAACTGCATTATTACCACGACCGTTCTTTAAATAGATAATTAAAGTTTTACATCAGGAATTTATTTCTTGGTTAAAAAATCACAAATAAATAGCATATTCTTTTATTAAATTGTCGATGAAAATATTTTTTCTTTAATTACTTATATTACAATCATACAAAATTTTAGAAAATACGTATAAAACCTTTTATTGAATAATAATGGTTTCACTACATTTTTAAAATCTGACTTTTAATTTTTACTGTTCAAAACACTTTATTATTAAATTTTTAGGCCCGTTTTATTTCGCGCATTTTCAGGAAATTGACTGAAAATCAAAATAAATTCGAAACACAACATCTGTTGCTAAAGTAGAAACATAATTTTCTTTAACAGCTGTTACTTTAAACTGAAGAGTGACGTAGAACATTGCGTAGGACATCGTAGGACGTATGCCAAAAATGCATAATGGCCAAAAAGTTTGAAAAAAAAAGAGAAACAGAGACAAGCCGTCTTCTAATATCGTGAATTGTGAGAGAGATATCATTCCTTTCAGTAGCATTTCCCACTTCTGGGTATTATGTATAAAATACATATTTTATTCTGTTGGAAATAACTTGTTAAATCAAAGTTTAAAATAATTATTTGACGTTAAAAAATTATGTAGTTTTAGCTTCCGTGTTAGATTAATAACTTAACAAAATAGATAATATTACAAGCACTATGTTTGTTTTCCAGTCTCATTACCTCATTTAAGCGTAATATTTCAAAAAGTAGCTAAGTAGCGATTAAGGTTGTTATTTCAGTTTAATGTTTTTACATTTAAAAGTTTAAATGGGAATAAGTTCAAATAAAAGTGTTTAAAAATTTTGATGTGCTAAATAAAAGTTTTATAAAGATTTTTTTCTTCATTTTTTAGTTTTTCTTAAAAATAATTTAATTAAGGTTGAATCTATTTTATAAAATTCAGACTTAAAATGAAATTCTTTTCCAAGAAAATTGAGGCAAATAACTCTTGAACAGATATCACTCTAAGTAAATTCCGTACCCATAAAAATGATACACTCCATGTCTACTTTACGAGGTGCCAAGCCCAACCAATCGCCACGGGCTAAACGACACTTCCAATAGCCCCCTCCTCTTATCCTTCCCCCCTCTCTTATCCGTTTTCCGGATACACCAGGCGTCACAACCACAGGTCCACTTCATCATCTCTTGACCAATGGTCAGGCGTTTCTTACATAAAGCATTGGCGAGAGAAATGCCTTATTTTTGCTAGCCAAGGAATTTCCGAACTTTAATATCAGCAGCCAAGAAAGTTTCTAGGACAAACATTCATATGGTGAGTGACGTTATGGCGCTGGCGATATTTTTATTTCGACGCAGTGGTCAATTTTTTATTTATCTTCCGAGATATGGCCCCGGGGGAGGCATGTAATCACTATTTTGGATGGGCATGTTTTTTAGATATATAGGAGTTATTGGATAGGAGTTAAACTATGGACATGGATTTTTTTTCTTTAAATATTGAGTGTTTTAGATTTCGGATAAAAAAAATAATAATAATCGACATTTTTCTTTAAAATAATTAAGAAATTAAATTGTTGCATTCGAAATTTTTTCATGTCTAGCAATCGGTAGATATTTCTATAGATATTAACTCATTTGAGAATTCCGTCAATACCATTCTAACCAAATAAAAACGTAAACTTTAAGTTTTTAAAATTGTTTTTTACATTAATTAATTTTTACTACATAATTTGTTCACTATGAATGTCTTCCTTTCTTACATTTTACTTATTTAGATAAACTAAAGTAAAAATAATTAAACTAATAATGCACAATAATAAATTTGCAATTTGCTTTCCTTACTTGGCCATAATATATAGCACCATTTTTAAGAATACATTGAAGTTGTTTAGATAATTTTTTGTTTGTTTACTTACGTAATCCTCCATGTTATAATTCATCGTAAAAATAAATGTTTTTAATTTTAGATTGAAACTTAAAATTAAAATGTGATATGTTAATTAAACAATTCTAAATTTATAATTAAATATTAGTCTCTGACAATTTCTAATGGATATGTTATTAAGGAACGTTATGAAATCAAAGAAGAAGACATAAATGTTTTAAATAGAAAATTTGTAAAAAAATACATTTCCCAATAATGCAAAAGAAATGAAATAGCTTATGTATGTGTTGACTGATATTTTTCTATTGTGAGAGTCAGTCCACTAGAGTACAAAATAAATTAATCCTCATGTCTCCCCGCTACTATGCCCGCTTATTAAAAAAAGTTATAATTTTTTTAGCAAATATATTACATATTTTATGATATGAATTAAAAGTTATACTAAGATTACCATTAAACCAAATCAACAAATCTAATGACAATGCACTATGCAAACAAAAATTGTCTAACTTTCTAACTTTACATGGACCACTACCTGCAAAACTTGTCACCATGGGTATTTTTAAATACAAAAACTAACTAAATTTACTTTTGAATTTGTTTCCCCCCCCCTGACCCATATTCTTACTGTATTCAATCTACAGCTTTTATAGGCATATATACCAATATTTTATACCACACGAATATTACGTCATTCGCAAAGGGGCATAAAAAAATGCTAAACATCCGCTATTTTCAATGTTTTTGACTCTTTATTTGCCATTGAATTACGACTTACATATAGCAGTATATTCCTTTAGAAGAAGCAAAGGAAATATTGTGTTTCTGGAAGCAAAAATAGATCATAAAAGTGAAAGAAAACTTGTTTGTAATGGGAGACAGAAGGTTACAAAAGCTACTTCTGTCACGATCAATGTAAGCGCAATCATGTGATTTATCTCTATCAATCATTCCTTTAGAATTCCGTTTTGGTTCCAGACAGCAAACGATTTCTATCAAAAATATTCTATTTTACTTGTCACCATTTGATACTTCACAGAGATATTCTACAAAATTCTCTGTTTTAATATTTTCGAACTTCAGTAAAAAAGGGAACGGAAGAAAATAAATGAAAAGATTCCAGGAAATAAAAGAAAATGGAAATGATTATATAAAAAAATAAATCCCTTTTTTTTAAAGAAAAAAAAATCGAAATAGAAAGTATATATCCTAAGATTATGGAAGTCACCATTTTCTTTGCCCAGAATTTGCCGTCGTTGAAATGAAATGAGAGTCGACTTCATATGAAAAAATACTTAAATTTTCCTTTTCAGTTTTAAGAGGGGCTTAACTTTTTCCTCATTGACAGCAAAAACTTTTTAAACTTTCACTTTTTTAGTTTGTTTCGCATAAAAGAAATAAATTTCCTTTTTTTTCTCATCACATTCCCTAAAAAATAGGATAACAAGTTTGATGGAAACTGTAAATCTTTCCCAAGTCCCTCATATACACATTAGAACTTTTTTGTGTTAAAAAGAATCGTCACTGACTTTAAAATATTTGTTAAAAATAGTTGCATGCAAAATATGAAGACCATACTTGACTTGTTAAGAAATATTTTTGTATGAAAAATTTATGTTTGGAGAAAAAAGTAGTTTTTTGATTACAAACCGTTAAGCTGTGAAAAACAATTATTATTATAAGTGTTGTAGTAAAGTTTTATTTCAAATTTTGATGGTCACTTTACTTTCAACTTTACTGGTTGGTGAGTTGGAAACAAAATCACAGAAGAAAATATATTAATAAGAAACTGAAAATAATGTTCTTTATTTAAAAAAAAAAAAAAAACTTTGTGTACTTAAAAACAGTGACAAAATATGTTATATCTGAATTTTGCGAAAATATTGAAAGTAGTTATGTTAAAAATCAAGAAATTTTTCAACCATTTTTGTGAGTCTGTTTATGACAAGTTAGTTATTATTCACTGATAACAATTTCAATAATGATTCAGATTATATGAAGAAAAAAAATATTTTGTGCAGATATCATAAAAGTAGATAATACTTTCCTTCTGAAGGTATATTTGAAAAATTATAGTAATTGTACTTTTGTTCACATTTATATGCATAAACAAATAAACTTATTATTTTTTTATGTTTTTCTAGAACTGACAGCATAAAAAATGCCATTCCTTAAAAGCCAAAATAAATTGACAATTTTGCATGTTTTCATTCATTTTAATTTAAAGAAATTTACCAAATATTGTTCCGTAAAACGAAGTAAAGAAAAATTCAAAGAAAATGTTCGTCAAATTCAATTTATTTTTCGCGTCAGGTTTCTTGTAAGTTTTTCAATTAACGAAAAATAAGAAAATTAAATTCAATAGTTATTGAGCCTACAGCAAATAAACATCAGTATTTTTTATTCTTCATAAGAGTTCGTTTAAATTTAGATATAAAATATGTTTTTTAAAATATACTTTGAAAAAGTGTTTTTTTTCTCCATTCTTTAATTATATTTTGACATCGAGATAAAATAATCAGTTGATCGTCTAAGTTCCATGAATAGTGCCCACAGTATTAAAAATAAAATACCTTGTTGGTTTATAAATACATTACCGACCAATCATTAATTATATTTTGACTTCGGGATAAAATAATCAGCTGATCGTTTAAGTTCCACGAATAGTGCCCACAGTATTAAAAATAATTACGTTGTTGGTTTCTAAATACATTACCGACCCATCTGTGAACACCATAATAATACTATGAGTTAATATTGCAAATAGTATTGACTACTGTCTAGAAAATAACACGTCTATAAAACTTAATTTCTTTAGGGGAATAATATTTTAAATAAGTTTTGAAAGGATGGAATGTGTATGATAATTAAAAAACTAGATATATTCAATGCACTAAGGCCTACTTGCTGAAGATTACCCCAACCACACTATAAAAAAATACTGTGTAACATAATTAGGACGTTTTGATGTAACTTTATTGCCAATTTGGAGAAAACTATCTAAACATCAATTATGTGATGAGCCTTCCACAAAACGCTGTGTAACTCAGTGTAAACCCGTATACCTTTCCACCCAATTCATACGCACCCGCAGTTGTAAGTTTTGTGAAACAAAAATAATTATGAAATCAATTGCGGATTCTTTTTTTAGCCCTTATCGTGCAATCGGTAAAGCGACGTTCTTGTAATCGAAGAATTGTCAGGTCCAGTCTTGCCTTATAACTAAATTTGACTTTTGTATAAAGCTATAAAATATTCTCTAAATATTGCTACAGAATAACATGTTAATATATATTATGCTATACAAAGGTAAAAGCATTTAACCTTTGCCGTAAATTTGGCAGCTTTGTTGCAACTGACTCCGCTTTCATGGTGTAACTTTTCCTCGATTTCGTGGCATAACCTTACTCCATTTCTGTGGCTACCTAGTAAATTTAATTAGAGAATCAAATTTATTTTATCAACGATATAATATTAGCAAGCTTGAAAGAATTTCAGTACTGAGAAGGTTCTTATCGTAAAAATACGATCTAATAATCACATCACACTTTCTTTACATTGAAGGGATTTCTTTTTGAAAAGATTCTGGATCTTTGCCATTTCTTATCACTTTAACAAGTACTTTTGAGATAGGGGAATCTCTTGGAAGCTCTTTTACTGTAAATGTTAACCTGACTTTACTGTAACCGAAGTGCCTTTTTCGGAAAATGAGGTTTCAGTCTGTCCTATCTTGACAATTCGTTACAATGGTTTTGACAAAAATGCAACTGAAATTCGTGTCAAACTTGCTTTCATGTATTGTTCTAAAAAAATAGATAAAAACATATTTTTACTGGGTTTCACCTGCATGTCGCTCTGTGGATTCCTTGCCACGTATTTAAGCTATTTGTAATCTTTCACTGTTGCCTTAAATCAGTATAACTAGCATGACCAGATTGGTTTCAGTGAATAACTATTTTCAACTATGAAGTCATCATTAAATTTTCATAAATCATATTTATTTAAGTTTGGGAAAATTATTTTAAAAAAACCGGGGATGATTCGCACAATTTTTAAAGCTAGATAGTTGACTAACAAACAAACCTGTACTGCAAAATGTAGTACATCTCGTCACCCTAGGTGCAAAAGGCATGTAGTCGAATGTACGTTGTGAGCAAAAAAATCAAAGCATTCTTCAAAATTTAAAAGTCTAACATTTAAAACAAAACAAATATCACCTTTCTCATTAAAATTAAACAAGATGTTTTAAATTAAAATTTTTAGGTTGAAAAAAAATATCATTAAATACAATAATATATATACTCTTAAACCATAAGCCTTCACCATATATCTAATTTTCAAAACAAATTTTCTTAAATAAGTCAAGTGTATCTTACACTGCTTTCAAACAAACATAGGAAATTACAGAAGACAATCTTTTGGTCTTAACTGATCGTTTCTTTATATCAGCTTCAACTAGTGTAAACTTTACTGACTTAATTTCAAACTAAAAGATTATCAAAATACCCCATTTGATTCCCTGATAAATTTTCAAGAAGGGAATCGGATTACACTAAGTAAAATTATAAGATCACTGAAATTTACTTATCGGAAACTGTTGGTGTGATAGTTTAAAAGTAAAAAAACATGGAATTTTCAAAGGTTTGGAAATTTTACTAAAAGTTGTTAATGGTTTAATGACATATTCCTACATCATAATTTCTAATCTGAATTTTTTCAAAGGAGTATTATTAGTTAGTTCTTAGTTTCTCGAGAATTTTATTTTTATGTTCGATTTATTGTATTATTTTGCTAAATTAAAATACTAACTCTGTTTAGGAAGCTATTAATTCATTTAATATTTCTTACAATTCGGCTAATAAATGGTCTAACGTTTCTTCAACTTTAACAGAACCTTTGATTAATTTCAGGCCGTTAGTTAGCGATGAAGAAGATAATATATTTAGAAAACGTTATTAAAAATAAAAGTAATCTCCACAACGTAATATTAGTGATCTTAAATGTGCCTCCCACTTATTAGGATCTAATATTGAATAGGTTTAGACTCAGCCTTACACAATGTTAGATCTTATATTTAAAAAAAATAGTATTTATGTTATAAATACAATAAAACTACCCTAAACGTTACCTTATATACATGGAAAGCTTTATTCTCGGCAAAACATTTTGTATTTGATTGACAGGTAGTCATACCAAAACTAAGTTCACGTTTGAATAGAGTGAAATTGAAATACCTAAACAAGTTAAATTTAAAATTCCAAGACCAAAAATAATAAAAACACCGTCAGGCTGCGTCATGCAGATAAAATGTATAATAAAGTACAAAATTCATACCCCACACAAAATTCACACGACGTCAGTCAACCATGCTCCAAGCGGAAAATTCAAAATTTCACTATTTTTCCGACGCTCTATGGTTCCTTTGGGGTCCCTTGCATTGTACAGGGATGCATCAAAATTTTTCTCCCTCTTTCTTTTCTCCAGATTCCCGGAATTTTCCCATAAAAATTTATGAGTGAGATATCCAGAGATAGTAGCTTAGGTACAGGAGGGGGCTTTATATGGTAAAAACGACCCCCTATGCCCAATCCACTGTTGAATTTTAACGCAGTGGCCGTTCCATTGTTTAAAAATGGAAATACACATCCAAGGCCTGATATCATAAAAACCGAGGCTCGTTTTCCTGAAGACTGAATATGCTGTTTTAGTGATTCGGTGATTAAGTTTCCGCCTGGGGTATTTTGAAGGCATTGCAGATCCAGCCCTGGGTGAAATCTAGAACGGGTATTTTGGATTTTGAATGCGTAAAAGATCTTGGAGACTTTGTAGCTTGGAATTGAAGGGTTGTCTAAAATGTATCACTTTCGAAGTGAATTGTGAATTTTTATTTTGGGTAGAACAAAAAAAATGTATGGGAATAAAAGTTTCTTCTAAGTTGAATTTAAAGTTCAAATACGCAATCTATTTTGAATCTAAATTTTCAAAAATATAGATGCATGAATGCCTTTGAACTTTTAACTTCTAGCGATTTTGAAGTTCATATATGTTTGATTCTTATAGCACATTAATAATATTTGTTTCGTCCATGGACAAAATAAATTACTAAACAGTAAGTGTGATTTGAGGCATGAATTTTCGTTAGCGTTACCTTTAAAATTTTGTTACCACATACTACTTATTACTTCCTTAAAAGAATAAATGCACCAAAACTTATTCAGATAAGATTGATATATTTTAACATAAATTTTTACTTATAGACAAACATATTCGTGGATATTTAGTGGCTACAGCGAAAAAGCAAAAATATTGTAGGTTATGCAAAGACATATCAATTGTGGAGCTGTAGATTAAACAACAGAAACCATATAACTGCGAAAAAATCTAAAATTTCATAAATGAGACAAGATGATTTATTATTGCGTTCACCATATTAAAAAATACATGCTTTTTTAAATGTTAACTCAATGATGGATACACATACTTCAGAATTTATTGTATAAATATTTTTTTAACCTCGTTTAAACTTTTTTAAGTATCAGTATAACTTTTTTTAAAATTCCACTTTTAGCCAAAAACTCCGGAAAATCAAGTAAAAACGAAAACATTCCCTTAACTTTATTCGACGCCAATAAATGTCGTGACAGTTCTTTCTCAACTTGATAGATGGAGTGAATTCCATTCCGATTCCTTCCACCTACACCATTAAAAAGAAATCAGTGTCAAGCAGTGTCGGTCCCCACTTCTCTTGTAAGAAGGTTCCCAGACACTTGGAATTGGTTGGAATTCCTAGTGTAAATATGGCGAGATGGAGGTCAGTGTTTGAATACTGATGTAAAAAATGGGGGTTTGAATATATTTTTAAGAATTATTTGGAACTACTTGTTGATGTTCTCAGATTAAATGGAGTTCGAAGGTGATACAAATTTATTCCTTTGTTTGCGTAGATTTTAGTTTAGTTAGTTAAGCACGAAAATGAGTCTCTTTAGGAATTATAATGGGCCGTTTACAGGACAAGTTTAATAAATTAAAGCAATAAGAGCACATGAATGAAGCTAACATTTTAAAATAACAAAATAAGTTCTAAGATTCTATAAAATTATTATTGCTAAATGAAACCAATATCATTAATAAAAATATGTTTTTCAAAAGTAATGTTACTTCATATTTATTGTTGTCAATAAACTATACAAGTTTTATAAAAATACGTTAAAATTGTGGTTTAAAAATGCTAGCAAACTATTTATAACCATATATAAGAAAAAAAAAAATCCATTTGAGCTTGAAATGACACCCAACGAAAAATAAATGTCATTAAGATTAAAAAAAAAAAAAAACTTATAACATTTCAAATGCTTTACCAATTCAAAATATATTCCATTGCAACTTTTATATAAATCATCTTACAAGATCTTGCAATAACTAAAGCTAACTCAATCGATTGAATAACTTTCGGCAACGTGAATCGATATTAACAAATCGATGATATCGGACATCCAAAGACCATCAACTCATTTATGGAAAACAAATGAACCAAGATATTTCATTGGACGTATCGAATAATATTCCGTTTCCGAATCAGACGATCTAGAGGAAATATTAGTACTTTCCAAAAGTAATCTCGAAGAGGTGAGAAGGCGCGAATTTAATGGTTCCTTCTGAAATACTTGAAAGCTTTAATACCTATCCAACTATAAAGTATAGGGTTGAACTTATTTACAATAATTTACTATTGTTATTTAATTTTTCCCCCGATCGTTTTTTGTGGAGAAAAATGCTAAATTTCACCGATATTTTGGACAACATTCTTGTTTTATATTCAATGAACTTGTAATTCATTTAGAATAGACATACATAAATATTCGAACGGGAGGACCTGGATCTATTACTTTATGATGGTCACCAACGGGAGTTGTTAAAAGTTTGAAATCTAAAAACAAAATCAGTTTTTAACTTAGCACGTTTGGCTTATTAACAAAATTTCATTCTAGAAACATTAAACCATATGTTTTTTAAAAAGCTTATAGTGACGATAAAACAATATTTAAAACTTATTTTTAGGAGGCAAACTAAACTTTACAAGATATTTAAATCAAAAGTAAAAAAACATTGTAATTACTTTTTCTAATCATTTACTATAATAAATCATGATTATATGTGTTATTAAAATGAAATGCGTTGATTCTGGAGGTTAACACGGCATTAAATGCGATATTATAAAAATTAATATAATAATGATGATACAATATAGTCTTTAGTCGATCCCATTGATCTTTAAAAAAAAATTTAGTAACGTGGTTCCCCATAAACGTTTTTTTTTGCGAGGGTTATATTATTATCAAAAAATCGAAGGTCACACTCTTTAAAATCTCTTACTGAAAAAACTTCCGAAAGGTATATAAATAAAAATACAAATGTTCTCTTTTATATCCTTAAAAATAATGTTTAATTTTACTTCAATTTTAATAAAATTTACTTTGGAATTTAAAAAATGTCTCATTTCAAATGGTAGATTTGTTATCATAAAAAAATGTAAACTAGCAATTTAAAATATTTGTAACTGTTCTAGTAATTATTTTCCAACTCAAGTGTATAGTATTAAGTTCTTTAATTGATTGATTTTTTTTAGATCTTATTATATATTTAAAAAAATGGAGCTATATGAAAGGTGCAGTTGCAAAACTCACATTCTCCAAAGTATAACTCCTCCATTTCTCAAAGTAATAACAAGTAACGCAAAGTTTAACAAAGTATGCACCCTACATATGTTTTAATTGTTGAAATAAATTGATTGAACCAAAAAATCACAAGAAAGCTTTTAGAAAACATTGAAGGGAAAAAATCGTGTTTCTATAGTTAACACTCTAAAATCGAGAAAAAACTCATAAAGGTAGAATAAAAATGCAAACGAATGAAAATTTTAAACGTGTTTTTCTCGGTGTTCATTTTTCCTTGATGACAAGGGTTTCAAAACGCTAAGGCTTTTTTAATTATTTATAAAAGTCTAAGGAATTTTGTATGCAGTCTGTCAAATATGTTGACATTAAGAATTGGTATCAAAATTGTTTTCAAAAGTAATACTTTTTTTATAAAGAAAAACTAAAGATTTTTCCAAATATGCTACAAAAAAATTGGGATTTTCTAGATAAATATTTTTTATGAAACAACTACTGAAGATAAATCAAATTTGGACACCAATTCTTATGTAAAACCGTTTAAAGTACATGAGAAAAAAATTGAGTTAAAATATTTGTATTTAAAAAAAGCCTTAGCATTTTAAAAAAGTTTTTAAAAATTAATTTTTTTTAAATAACTTAAAATTAAAATAGTTTTTAAATTCTTTTTTTCATATATTGTTTTTAAATATAGGTTGAACTAATGAAACACCAATTTTACAGTAAATATGTCAAATAAAAAATTGAAAGTGTTACCGTGTCCCCTTAAAATTCTGTAACAGGTCCATTAGATAACGTAGTGGGAAAGTTATTTAAACAGCCTTAGAGAAATCATTGATTATTCCACATGAAGTATAATTATGATTAAAGGTTACGTCTCTTATTGCGTCAGCCCACTGGGATACTGTAAGATGGAATTAAAACGGATAAACAGCTGGAAGTTTATTTGAACGATGAGAGAAGAAGGTGGCAAATTGAAAAGGCGGATCGACAGTTGGGGTAATTTGTGTTTTGTGTGTAAATTAGCCGCAGTTTTCTTCGTTCACGTAAGTAATGTGTTTGTGGGTAATTATTAGTTTTTAAGAGAAATTTCTACAAACATGTGTTTCGTGGAAATTATTGTTTATTCGAAGCAATAAACAAAGTTTTATTAGCTCCGTATTTTGATTAAAGAATTCTAAAGGTAATTAGAAAGTTAAACTTTGTCTCTTTCAATGAGATGTATATTTATTTTTGTTGCAATTGGTATAATAAGGTCATGATGATAAGATATATAAATATTTTGAAGCATATAATAAAGCTATAATTTTTTTCAGAATTATAAAGGTTAGGATCTTCTACGAACTAATTTGAGTAAAACCATTTCTACTCATAATTTATCAATCGCATTTGCAATATTGAATATATAAAAAATTTAAACTTCTTACTGCAATTACTATTTAATGATGAATAAAAGCTTTTATTTATTCAAAGAGAATGCATATTTCTGTTAATTTACTGAAAATAATAATATATTGCTCTTGTAAAAAGATAATACAAAAATATTGAACGTATCTAATTATATATAGGTAACACGAGGAGTTGGCTTTCAGAACTAGAGGTCATCGTATGGAGTAAGGTCTATGGAACCCAATCGGTAAGGCGCTTGCCTTGCAAGAAAAACGTCCCAGGTTTGAGTCCCAGGTGCAAAAAGTACGGCGTATAATACCCCGTGTAAAGGAACTGCACGTTAAATATGGCCCCCCGGTGGCCGAGAGGTGTAAGCGACGAGCCACTCACCGAGAAGGTTCTTGGTTTTGTCCTTATCCTAGCCATACTATAGACGTATTCGTGCTGGTGGAAAAAAAATCCTCTAAAAATCACCGGGGTTCCCGAGTACACTGCGATATACGTGCTCGTTAAAGCTGTGGAGTCGAAAGTCCCGACGGCGTTAGCGTCCGATGTCGCTCGAAGTTCCGATGGGTGACCGCTCCGGTGTCGACCTCGTCACTTGACCAGGGTCCTAAATTACGAGGCGTAATTGGCTGTGTTAAAGTTCCTAAAGGAGGCTAGAAATAGGCATCCGTAAAATATTATATTATTACGTTAAATATGCTCCAAATTCCCACCGCCGCATGCGATGTCGCCCTTAAAAGTTACGTTGGGTGCCTACTCAGGTGTCGGATCGGCACTTAACTGTGTTTCTAAATTACGACGCCCGAGGCCAACAGCCCTCGTGTAGCTTTAGTGCGACGATATTTCAACTTCACCCCTAACCCTTGTAGGAGTACGATTTTTGCCTCAATATATAAACAATTTTTTTTAAATAAATTCTAATGATTTCATAAATAAATGAACAACACTTTAACTAAAACTTAAAAATTATATTATGAATTTTAGTCCCGTTAGTAAAGACATTTAAATTATTCAGATGACCCTTTAGAAACGCCCGTCTTTTTCACGTTAGCTTTCAGCTCGCTTAACAAAGCATAAAAATAAATAATAAAGGAATAATTTACAATCAAATAAAATAGCCCATTAAACGATTCCTAAACTATTCGTTTCACTCGTTTGATATTTCGCATCGTATCCGAAGCCGTAAAAATGGTCATTTCGCAAGCACTTAAAGTGATAATTTCCTTGAACTGTTCGATTCAAAGTATTGATCAGTTTCCCAAATTTGCTGAGAAATAATCATCAACAAACTAATTTTTAAAATTCCTTAATGAAGCCTTGTCATAAAGCTAGATAAGAACGGTTTAATGTTTAAATATTTTTGCGTTTTGTTGGAATTCTCATAAAGGATGCTATTATCTTGATTTCGTTGTCATAGCCATTAGGATAGTATCTATAATAATAAAAGAAAGAGTCTGTCTGTCTGTGTGTGTGTCTGTTATCGGATCGTAAAAGACCTACTTATACTGCCCACAGGAATTCGAAATTTTAAAGATAGATTCCCTTTAATACTAACGTGTGCACCTGAGGCTTAGTTTTTTCATATTCGTTCCATTTTTAGAGAAAATTCGAATTTTCTGAAAAAAATACACCACTTTCGCTCAAATCCGATCATTTTTTCTCTTTCCTGATGCCATCGGCTGAAAAAATTAAATAAAACTTTTAACGAAAACATTTAAAATTCAAAATGTTTATTTTATTCTTTTGCCATTACTTTCAGAAACTAAATTTATTATTTGAAAAATAATTGACACGTTTCAAGTGACGTAATTCCGCCAGTCTTCATTCCCGGATTTTATTGTGGGTTTATTTGATGATTTTTTCATTGGATTTTTCTGTTGACTGCATGTATGCATATTTAAGCAATAAATGTATAGTTAAGCTATTACTGAACTATGATGGTTAATAAAGGCCATCGCACTAGAGCTATTAGTGTGTTATGTCTTTATTTTTTCGCCAAATACGTTGCCAAACTCGCCAAATTATTAACTAAAATTCGCCAAATAGGCAATTTCTTTTATGAATAATTTATAAGCTGGTCGGTTGTTCGAAGGTCATTGTGTTTGAGCTGTATAATGGGTGTGGGTAGCTATATCTATTTTCTCGCCAAATTATTTCCCAAAACGCGCCAAATGAGCAAAAAGGTTTTATGTATTTATGAGGGAATTGTGATGGCATTTATGAGTGCATTTTACAGCGTATTTTTCATTTTGGAATTTTAAGGCAATGAAACGGGATTTTATAATTTTAACGAGCGGAAACAATAATAAGTTTATGATCCTATAACAGGTTATATGGTACACATATTTGGAATCTATTTGATATTTTTTATTCCGTGCGAAGAACGGGTATAAATTTGCTAGTATTCATATATGTATAGCATAAATGGGGTAATTTATAAATTCATTTTATTTTTTGGTTTAATTAACGTCTGAGTAGAGCTACACAAGGGCAATGGGCGAAGAGACTCGCGACCGTGTTCAAGGGAAGAGGTCGACACCTGAGATGGCACCTAACACAATCTTATAATCATAAATTTAATATTTAAAGACCAAAAATTGTGAAAACACGCTTATGCTGCGTCATTCAGATAAAGTGTATAAAAAATGTACAAAATTTATACCCCACACAAAATTCATACAGACAACGTCTGTAAACCAATCTCCAAGCGGAAAATTAAAAATTTTACAAATCACAAAGAAATTCTATCAAAGAAATTCTTTCTTCACAAGAAGTACTAAAAAATTTAATTTGACTATTTTAAATAATTCTTCAAATGAATATTCTGATTAATTTTCAATTAATGCTTGGACAATAAATCTCAAAGCAATTTTATTAATTGAAACATTCAATTAAAACTTTTAGTTTAAACTGATGCAATTAGCGGCACCTGGTACACATTTCTTTTTTCACTCTTTTTTATTTTCCGGAAAAAAGTGTTTTGTTCAAAGTGGTAAGTTTCTTTTGTTTTTCTTAAAAACAATTTTAGTTAGGATAAAATGTATATTAGATCAATCTTATTTAACACTTCATTAGTGTTTTTTTGTAGCTTGTTTGTGAAAATAAAAAATTTTGTAATTGTTTATTGTTTTATCTTATCTACCTTTATGACAATGCCGAATAATTAACTTCTTTAACATAAATTTCCAAATCAATTCTCTATTTCCTTGGGCATTTATATTGTTACCATTATATACTTTATGTTATGTATTTGAAGAATCTTATTCTAAAAATCTCATTTAAAAATCTCTCCATAGTATTACTAAGGTATTAGTTTCCGCTCCTTCATTGGCGATTTTGTCCAATTCAATTTACCATTATCAAAAGTGCCATTCAACGTACAGGACCCTATATCTGAGTCATACTTTGCGGAATGAGAGTATTGAAACTAGACTCTTCATTTTATAGCTCTGACCGATAGTCAAATTAAATACATACTAACATAGATACATGATACTCGTTTTCATGCATAGATACATGTGAACTCGTTTTCACTGCATGATTTATAAAGTAAGTTTTTTAAATTATTAATTGAATTTTTTTAAAAAAAATAATCAAAGTTGTGTTGAAAAAGCTTTTAATAAGCTCTCCATACTTAAGATTTAAAAATTAATTTAGTAAATAAAAAAAATAATATATCTTTTAAAAGTTGCGTGTGTTGTTGAGAAAAGTCCTTTATTGCTTCACTCTAATATCATTTCAAAACTGCTGATCTATATTTAAATAAATGTTAAACGTGCTTTTTGATAAGGGAGCCATTAAAAATATTCCAAGTACTAGGATAGGTCAATTTCCGATATTCCAAATTCAAAGTTTGGAGAACTAGGTAACGGAATGTTATGAATATTTAAAAGCTTAAATCGATTTACGTGCTTAGTAGTTTGCTTCTCAAACTTCTAATCACATTTAACGCCACTTTAAAAATCCATCATGTTATGGAATTTATTTTTTATTAGATTTCTTGCAGAAGTTTAGATTGCAAAAACATGAATATTACTTAAAAATACTATTGGAATATCTAATAGGTTCGTAAAAGAGACGTTTAAGCATGGTCATATTTTACCCATGTTTGACAAAACTGAACCTGACATATTTTGCTATATACGTAACGTTACTTTGTATGCTATTTTACTAGAAACATATTTAAACAGTTGTTTTTTAAAGCTATTCGTATTTCTAATGTGCTTGTAAAATGCTTGTAATGTGCTTATAAAATAATACAATGCATTTGGTAACTATTTTTTAATCAGGTGGTTGTAAAACGTCCTTTAGTAACTATGCACTGCTCAAATTTAAGTTTAACTTTAAAAGAGAGTTGGTCAATTTATTCTAATATAAAATTTCAATGAGAAATACTTATTAAAATAAAACGCAATAAATTAACGAATACCTTCTTCTCCTAATAAGGATAAAACATTTCTATTTTTAAAGAAAGTATTTATAGAATACAAAGTATATCCTTGTGCAAAGTGAACTATATAGTTATGTGATAGATTGTTTTCCCATATCGTTTAAAATTTACCTATAATAATAAAAATGAAGTTTTGTGTGTTTGTGTGTACGTCTCTTATAGACTCATAAACTAGACATTTGTTTGTCTCGTAACTTGGCACAAATGTGTAGTTCATACTTAAGTTAGAGATTTTGAACTTTCAGAGCTCAAAATGTTCTTTTTTTAGAGAAAATTCGAATATTCTGAAAAAAAAATACATCACTTTCGCTCAAATCCGATCCTTCTTTTTCCTTTCGTGATGTCATTCGGCAGAAGAAATTAAATAAAACTCTTTGAAAAATAATTCAAATTAAAAATGTTTATTTTATTCTGTTGCCAATACCTTACAGAAACTAAATTCATTATTTGAAAAATAATTGACATGTTTCAAGTGACGTAATTCCGTTTAGTCTCCATTCTAGGATTTTATTGTGGGTTTAGGTAATGATTTTTTCATGGATGGTTCTGTTGTTTGCAAATATGCATATTTAAGCAATTTTCGTGAATTATAACTATGATGGATGTTCAAAGCCTAACGTACTACAGCGGCATATTAGTTTTAACGTTTTCATTATTTCGCCAAATACGTTGCCGAACTCGCCAAATTCTTACCTAAACTCGCCAAATGAGCCATTTTTTTTAAATTTATAATGTTGGTTGATTGTTCGAAGGTCGTCGTGCTAGAGCTGTATAATAAGTGTGTTTGTAGTTATATCTCTTTTCTCGCCAAATTCTTACCAAAAAGGCGACAAATGAGCTAAAAAGTTTTATATGTTTATGAGGGAAATTACGATAACTATTATGCATACATTTTATAGCATATGTTTTTGTTTTGGATTTTTAAGGTAATATAAGTAACAGTATTTTATACTTTATAACGAGCGGGAATAATAACATAAGTTTATTATCCTATAATGGATTAAATTGTACATATACTTGGATCAATTAAAACTTTTTTTTTAGTCCGTGCGAAGTATGGGTATTTATTTGCCAGTTTCAAATAAAAATTAATACACTTCCGGAAAAGAAACGAGTGATTAATAAGAAATATCAAGTAGACTTTGTAATAGGTAAAAGCACTTTAAATGTTAAACACAGCTTTTATTGGTAACTACTCTTAAAGGATAAGTTTTTAGGCCTTCCTTTCACATAACTGGACGTTCACTGAAATTAATTTTCTTAAATCATTGATTAAAATAGTATATGTAAATGTTAAAGCACAATACACCTAAAATATGAAACATTTCATATACTAAAGGCAAAAAAGTTCCTACTTTGAAGCACGCACATGTTAGTTTCTGTTATAATCATTTTGCTCTTTAAATGGCTTTTTTACTACTAAACAATAATAAATTAGACTACTGTTATAAAAAAATCGTATGAAATACAGCGTATGAATTTTGTAACTTTATAATGCTGTGCAACGCCAATGAGCCAAATTTAATATAATCTACCAAACTATCTTCATAAATCACATCTGACAATTTCCTAAACCTATTGTAACATTTCTTCATACAATTAAAATACATGTTTACATAATGCATAAATAATGTCATATGTATTAGTCTTGAAACCATAAGACAAAATAACTACGTACGCGCTCTATAATCACTTTATAGCTAAGAAATTTGACAAAGTCTAAACAATTTATTCTTAGCTTGTTACCATTTCCTGTAATTAGTTAATTCATACCTCATACATTTAATACTATAACATATGAGAAATTGAGTTTTACAAAAGAATTAAGCATCAATGTTTTCTTTTTACAAATAACCAAGACTTTTGTGAATATGAAATGAGAGGAATTATGCAAACAATACTTTAACAATACAGATACGATCTTTTTATCCGTTTCCTAATTTTCAGAAAGCCATATAAATTAGTTACTTATCTACATGAGAATTTAATGCAAACGAGTTTTGTTTTATTTTGTGTACATAAGCAGAGCATTCGAAATGTGTTTAACTGCAAAATAACTAACAAAATTAAGGGTTATATCTTGTGAAAAATGACCCTAGCTTAAGTAAGTTACGCTTTCCTGCGATCCCTAAATGAAGATTAAAAGTCCACTGAATGAGAATTTTTTTCCTTTGTTGCGAGGCCTTATTGTAAGGATTTTGGCCAAGTTTATTGCTAACAGCTTTTTGGTTACTTCAGCTACTAGATTTTAAGAATACATGAGTATAATGTTAACAGAAATACTCATTTTTAAAGTTTAAATCTACTTTTCTTTCTCTATATAAACCTTTCGCTGCACTTTGTACCATACGTAGCAAAGACCTATTTTTAGACCTATAAAACAATAGGTTTACTTTTCATGCAATATTTCATACTATTTAGAAATCAAAAAAGTGCTACAAGTAACGAATTATTAAAAATTACTGTTAATGAAACCTACCTAAATAATGAGCTAGTTAATTTGAACATTCTAATTTGTTTTACTGAGTTTGTTAGTTCTAATTAGGTTATTTTACTTGTATTGAGTGTTTTTTTGTAAAAAAAATTGTTTAGTTTATCTGAGTAAAGATCTTAAACTAGCGTATCTCTTTAAAAAAAAGTAGATGGTTATTTTTGCACATTTCGTAATACTTTAGCTGTCCCATATATCGGTTAAATAAGCGATTTTTTCAGCAATGAACAAACGAAGATTTAAAAAAAATACCGAGTAATCTGGCCAACTGAAGATATTCAATCCTAGTTTCTTTGCAGAAGAAAACTGTGCAGTGTGGGGTTTAGTTTGGAAAAAAAAATATTATACGGAAGAGCAGCAAAACAATGCTTAACAAAAGCTTTTCGGATAATTTAACTTTTGTAACGAAAAGTACGAAGTATTTTTATAATTGAACAATTTTTTTAAATGCTTAAAGTCTAAAGAGATTATTATTGAAATAAAATAGTTTATGCAAAAAATAACATGTATTCAGTTGTCAATATAGATATCAAGTTGAGTCAAAAGTTTTTTCATTTATTTAACTACAAAAGAAATGCCCAACAGTCACACAATAATTAGAATTTATGCCTTGAAGTACATTCTATTATGAAGTATGGGTTTTTTGTCATCTCTCTTTCAAAAGTTCAATGCCATGATTATACCACTCGGTCGGCTTCGATGCAAAAAACTTGCGACACCCCATCTCGACATCACTCACATTAGTGAACTGCCGCCCGGACAGAAAGTGAGCCAAGGACCGAAAAAGATGAAAATCCGAAGGTGCAAGGTCATGACTGTATGCAGAATGGAGCAAAACTTTGATACCTTTGCAGTTCTTCAAGTTTTTTCTTGGTCAATCTGGCTGTATGTGCTGGAGCGTTGTCATGTTGTATTAGTGCACATAGTCTGTTGACTAGTGCTGGATACCGAGCGTTCAGAAGATCGTACACTCGTTCTAATTGCTGACTATAAAAGTCAGCTTCTACAGCACGGCGAAGTGGAACAAACTCAAAGTGAACCACTCCCTCGAAATCCATCAAACGTACAGCATGACCCTCTGTTCAAAGCGGCCCCGTTTTACAACAGGTTTCGGGGGCTGCCCGGGATATTGTCCCTGTTTTCCCATGCCTGTATTTCAGAAAAGGATCTATTTCCCATCTCTAGTTACGATTATGCGCCAAAATAGAAGATCTTGGGTGTTGGAAAGCAATTCTTTGCAGATCTCTACTCGCCGTTGCTGCTGAGATGGAGTCAATTCATACGGAACTTCTCGACCGCTCCTATTCACGAGCCCCTGTTGGCGAAGGTATTGATTGATGGTACTTTGGAAAGGTCCAAGTTCTGCTGATAATGCCCATTTGCTGTAACTCTGCTGGTGTTGGATAGCTGCCTGCAGAACTTCGTTATCGACAACAAATGGCCTCCTAGATGTTGGTTTCTTTATAATGGCTGTATCACCTTCCTTGAAACGCTTAAACCAATTTTTGGCAGTGCACTCATTCACAGAATCTGGACCCTCAGCATCATTAATTTTTTTCGCCTCTGCTCTTGCGTTATGATCTTTTATCCAGGGAAAACGCAAAATAATACGCATTTCTTGCTTATCGTCCGCAATTTCAAGAGACTCAAACTTCTACACTGATGCGGGTAATCATAGCAACTAACAACTATTATCAAGTTCGAACACCGCTCTACCATTTTAGATCATCTGCGCAGAAACTGTTATTTTCATATGTGACCTTCTTGCCTTCCAATCAAAGCCACGTAAAATATGAAAGAACTGCATTTCGCAGTGCAGTTTAGTTTGTTATTCAACTATCTAGCTATAAATATTGGGTTAATAGTTTTCTTTTTTTATTATAGTTTTTTTTAAACAAAAACAACGTAAATAAAATATGATTTAAGAAAATTCGAGGGTAATTTCTTAGTAGAAAAGTTATTCACTGAAACAAATCTGATCTGGCTATACATATAAGGATTCAATAGTACACACGTTATTTTTTATGATTTATGAAATAACAAAATGGTTTGAATTTTGAGTTCATCTTAAAACAGTATTTAATGTTATAAAATTTACTAAATTTAAGAATACTTTCTAATTATACAAAAAAAATCAGTTAACTACTTATTTACAATTTCTACCTAGATATTAATCAAAACCAAAGTTTTTTTTTATTAAATATCAATCTATCTATCTCACAAACTTATTATCAAAGTATACCACGTACAATAAACATTTCACAAATTCCGCCGAATTTCGATAAATTCCGCCACTAATACCGATATACAGCAAACACATAGACACAAAAAAATCGATTAAGATGACACCTGTCATCCCGCTCTGAAACCCGATATCGAATTGTGATCGAGACGAAATAAAGGATTTTTCCCCGATTCCGAGCGTTGAATACAAAAAGAATCAGGAAACAAGGGTAAAACAAGATCCCCTCCCCTAAAAAAAATATAAAAGAGAACTACGAAGTACCCTGATATTCATATAGATTTTTATCACGTACGTCTGTTACGCCGGGGGGAAATCTGAACCTTCGCTAGTTTTAAAAATAGAATTTGCCCTTCCTTCCCACTTGTGCCAATAACTCATTTTACGGGAAAACTTGTTTCCGGAAATTCTCTTACGAAGCTGGATTTTATCAAGAAATTTCTTAAAAACTGTGGAGAGTATTAGGGATTCTGCCCACGTTTTTAATGATCAGAGTTAAGACTCTCCCCTTGAAAGTTCTGGAATTAATAAAATACCATATTCGATTCAATGTGTTTTTTTTTTTTTGTAAAACAAAACAATCGAATCGAATGAGGTAAATAGCTTTTGGTATTTTAAGATTAGTTTAAAATGCTATTTTTACTAATGTAAATTGATTAATTCGCTTTTTTTTCGTTGATTTTTTACTATGAATTCGTAGATTTAAGTTGGTAATGTCAACGTATGGTGCGCATCAAAACCCTTTATTAGGCTAGTTAAAAATTGCATTAATTGGTGTTTTTATATTTCGTTTGATAAAAAAATTTCTCGTGCGCAGTTATTATCATTAGATTTTTAAGTATCATGTGTTTGCGTAACTGTATATTCCTTCAAGCATTACATTTCCTATGTTTAGCACTATATTTTTTCTTTCAACCCAAACACAACCTGATACTTTAGCTTTTCCTACTAAAAATACCAATTCCATATTTATCACGTATGGACCGAACATGTCTATTTTCGCCCAATACAATAACATAGTCCATTCTCGTGATTGCAACTCAATCAGCGGTCGTGCTTACGCGTTCCACGATTTCTCGTTTCCCAAAACAGGATCAGGATGCCATTACGCACAAGAAAACTGGATCTCGAATCACATCCTCAGTTCACAGGTTTGACAAGCTTGAGAAACGTGACTTTTTCATTAAAATGGCTACGCCAATAAGATTTTTAAAGAATACTATGTGGATAGAAAATATATAACGATTTAGATTAGCGTTTAGTATTCGGATTTATTTAATAATTCCTCCGATTCCAAGTTTACTTCTTAAAGGTATGTCTGACATATCTCCCAACAATGATGGCTATAATAGAACTTTTTTAGGTTTTAAGTGTTTTTTTTAAAGTGTTAAACAGTTAAAAGGTTTTTATGTTATTAGAATTACCTTATGGGGTTTATAATTACCTTTAAATGTATATTGATTTATTGAGTGGTAATTGGTAGTCGTGTAGTTTTACACACCCGTAGTTTTTTTGTGTTTTTTTAGAGTTTCCGGCGTATAAGCATTTGTTAGTTCTTAAAAACCCAAAATAGATGACAGCTATTTAAGTGATATATATAGTAACATGGATTTTAACTTTGCAGTTTTCAATCGATTCAGTTCAACTTTATCTGCATTCCAAGTGGAGTTCGTCAAATAAGTATTTACCCATTAACGACAACTTTGTGAATATCATTAACACATTCATTTCCGAGTAAAAAACGTTATTCTAGGTTTTTAAAATTAGTTTTTTCCGTGACTTAATTTGTTCTATATGCATTTTTCAGGACAATGGAAAGTATCTGTCTTAGATTGTGCTTATTTAGATAAACTTAAGCAGAAAGCTAATTTTCGCGCAGAAATTTTCTTGCCAATAGTCGGTTATGAGTTAAAGTACAGAACGCGGCCGTCACGAAAGAGTTAAGTGCTCGTTACTTTACCAGTCATGAATACCCCTTACGTACAGGTTTATTAGCGGATCTCTAATCAAGCATACAAACTGGAAAATATATGTACCAACCTACCCTACCCACCCTTATGTATTGGGTGCCCGCTCAGGTGTCGACCAGGGTTTTAAATTACTAGAAGTAATTTGACTGCTTTAAAGATCCATGGAGACTAGACAGAAAACGCACAACCTAATCTAACCCTCTAGCGTATCTCTAGTGCTGAAAATGCCTTCGCCCTGGGTGTACTTTCCTTTCTCTGTGACAGTAAAAATTCTTTCTGTGTCTGTCTTTCTTGACAAAGGCTTATAAGCGGGTCTCTGATCAAGCACACAAGCCGGAATATATATGTACCTACCCCTACCCCTCCTCCTTAGTGCTAAAAATCACACCAAACCAAAATACCACTGAACAAATATCACTTACCAGGTTTTCAAACTAACACACTGCCTTATCCTTATTCTCACGTTCGCGGGTGGTCAGTCAGTGATTGGGCCATTGGCAAAGCCATCCATGCGAGTTTTGGCCGCAGCCTTCCTAAAGCCATTGGAATATTTTTAATATTTTTTTTCTGCTGGGTTGTTTAATGCAGTGGACTTATAAATGAAACATAAAGTATCGTCTTTGGGATTTTATAGAATCATACAAATTACAATACATAGTGGATTGTCTGCAGTTAGCTTAATTTTATTACTTATGTGTGCTAATTTCTTTAGATATTTTTCATATATGTCACTCACTGAGACAAATAGGTAGAAGGGATATCTGAAGAGCTCAATCTTGTCTTTCTTAAGAAAACTTTCGCAAAAATATCCTCACAATTTTAATACTTTTTCTTGACTATGATTTTTATATTCTGAGTTAGAGTTTAACAGCCATCTTGCTGTTAAAATATTATTATTAAAAAAATAAGCATTTACACGTTTGTTTTGATCTACAAGACCATTTGAGCTTCAAATTAATATTAATTTAATTGTATGCACTTTTATTTAGGACCTAAGTTGAAAATGTCTTTGAAAACTTAGATTCTTTCTAGATAAGAATTATGCATTAGTTCATGAAAACTGTAGCACATTGTAACAAAATCTAAACTTAAACTTTGATTAAAAAAAACATGAAAATTTTTCTCTGCATTAAATATATTTCATCCACTTTTTATCAATCTCTCTCACAGACAACTTCCTATATGGTCTCTCACCCTCTGAATTAGCGTTCCTTTCCTAGAAAGCGTGTAATTCTCTCCTAACAGCTCTTACTTGCCACTCTCAATCAGAGAACCCATTCCACTGTATTCTCCTGACCCTACACCATTCCCGATTTCTGTTCTTTTTCCTGTTTTTTTACCGGGTTTTGTTTTATTTTGGTCAGATGTTGCTTTTTTTGTCTTCTCTTTTTGTAGGAGTGCAATCTAAGCGCCGGTAATTTCATGTGTCAGCTTTTTCCGCGAGGCCACTTAAATACACTGGGGGTATCACGTGAAGGGTAAACACGAGATGGCCTCTGGAACCTTAACAACGGAACTCATTGGTTTGACACTGGGAACATTAATAATATATATTTTTTGGTTATTAAAAATTGGATTTCCAAATGGAGGGTCGAGTTGCAAATCCCACATTCTACAAAGTATTTTTAATGTATAGGGCCCGGTGCTTTTATTGGCGTCTTTCGATAATGTTAAATTGAATTGATCGGAATCGCCAATGAAGTGGCCGGATCCTATTCCTTAGTTAAACTTTGGAGAATGGGAGTTTTTGCAACTAGACTAATAAGAATTAATATGAATGTCTATAGCAACTAATGAATTATTGTTTCTCCGAATCACATTTATTATCGTACAAACACCATTAATGGTCAAATATCTAAAAACGTTACCAATTTTGTAACAGTAACCGTCACTTTGAACAAATTCCACTAAAGATACAATATCAAAAACTAACTTTACTTAAACAGCATTCAATTCAAATAAAACTTTCATCCATCCAACTTGTATTGCAGATAGTTTTATTTTATAATTTCGATTTAATATTTATTAACTTTTGCTAAATTCATTTCTAAATAGAATATAATGAAAAAATGCAACATAAATATATCTATCATTTTGGGCGTGCAATTGAGATTAACCCATTATAAACCAAGTTTATATATTTTTCAATGTAACATATTTTTTTTACCTTTGTCAATGAACAACCAAACTCCCATTCACAAGTTTTTTTACAAAATTGTATCCTGAAATTTTAACTGAAAATATTAATTCTTTTTCGTTTTTGGCCAAAAGTATCAAATAGAATTTTTTCTAAGCAACGCGCCTTCTGAGCGAAGTGTAGGTTTCATATCTAGAAATAAATAGAGTTGAAATGTAAGGGAGATTTTTTAAATGAATTTGGCGAAGTATTCGTATTGCATTTCTTTAGATGAAAAGCTCTGACTACTTTTAAAATGACTACTTTAAAAAGGGAGGAAAAGCCCTTAAATTTTAGGTAACTGCATTTTATCTTTGTTTTATAAAATTCAAATTTAAATTCAAAACTTTTGATTCTTATATAATTGAGAAATGTTTTTAATAAATGAAGCAAGATTTAAGTTCAGCATGATGGAATATTTTAAACAAAGCACGTTACTCTTAATATTAAAATCATATGAAGAATTAATAAATATATTGTTTTGCATAGAAAACAAACGAGGGAATATTTTTTTAAAAAATATTTATCAATTAAAATTATTTAGTATTTTGTTTCTTTCAAATGCTGGCCTATAACGTTATAATATTAAAATCAAATTCAATTCAATTAAATGGGAAATTTCCGTATTAGGAGATCAGGGCTATTTTTAATGAGGTAAGTTCTTCACATAACCTTATATTGGAAATGGGAGTTTAGGGGTGCTTGGTTTATGAAGCAATACAACATATGTCACCCACAAGAATTCTTGTTCAAATGATGTTATATTTTTTTGTGATTTATTCAACGTTGAGTAACTTTTCATGCTTAAATTAAACTCATTTTTATTAAACTAACAATTTTATCACGCCCTGACACCCTGTAATACTTAATTAATATTATTTTATAAACAACCACCCCGCCTCATAAAAAAAACCTTGAATTAAAAAAAGTGTTTAAACAACTTAGCCTGTAAAACCTAACTAAAAAGTAAAATGAAAAATATAATGTTATAAGTTTAAAAATAAATTTACAAACTAAACATTTCCCTTTTCTCCTTTACACAGACATAAAACAAAACCTTTACAATAAACCAACAACCCTCGACCCTAAAATGCATTCCCTCACCAAAATAGAGGAAAAGCAATAGCCCTAACCCCAGTATCAGAAAAATTATCAAAGTATTTTCGCTGTGAGCGTAGCTTGTTTTTCTCTCTTTTTTTGCGGTTGTTTATTATCATATATATTTGGGATTACTTTTTTATTTTTCGCTTCCTCTGGATTTCTTTGGTTTGGCGGTTAATGGCCTCCAAAGGCGAGAAAGTGTTGGAATATGTCGCACTTCGTTTTCCCTTCCAGCCCATTGCCCCTGAGCTGCTGTTCAATTACAAGCTCGGTTGCTCGGTATGCGACCTGCGTTGCTATCATTCCACTGCTCACGAAAAATCTCCCTTGTCCTCGGTATTGCGTTCTAGTATATTTGGAAATGGGACTACGTGGTAAATGTTATGGGGAATGTATGGGTTCTTGTGTTAATATGGAAAACTATGTAATAAGTTTACCAAGTTCTTGTGGAATTTTCTAATACTTGATATTAGTTGTAAAGGATAAAACCTTTAACTTATGCCATATTTTTATCCAACACATATTCCTATATATGTAAATTATCAACATTTAAAAAAAAACCTATATATTATAATGGTGTGTGACTAGCTTTGCTATCATTCCGATGCTCATGAAAAATCTCGCTTGTCATCGGTATACCGTTCTAGTATATTTGGAAATTGGACTACGTTTTAAATTATATGGGGAATGTATGGGTGCTTGTGTTAATATGGAAAACTATGTTATAAGTTTACCAAGTTCTTGTGGAATTTTCTAATACTTGATATTAGTTGTAAAGGATAAAACCTTTAACTTATGTCATATTTTTATCACCTATATATTATAATGGTGTGTGACTAGCTTTGCTATCATTCCACTGCTCATGAAAAATCTCGCTTGTCCTCGGTATTGCGTTCTAGTATTGGAATGATACGTGTAAATTATGGGAATTAGGTCTTGTGTTATGAACTATGTAATAAGTTTACCAAGTTCTTGGAATTTTCTAATACTTGATATTAGTTGTAAAGGATAAAACCTTTAACTTATGCCATATTTTTATAACACATATTCCTATATATGTAAATTATCAACATTAAAATAAACCCATATATTATAATGGTGTGGAACTAGCGTTTGCTATCATTCCATGCTCAGAAAAATCTCGCTTGTCCTCGGTATACGTTCTAGTATATTTAGAAATCGGACTTAAATTGTATGGGAATGTATGGGTTCTTGTGTTATATGGAAATAGTATGTTCAATTCTTGTGGAATTTTCTAATATTTGATATTCGTTGCAAAGGACAAAACCTTAACTTGTGTCATATTTTTTTATCAAATACATAGTCCTATATATGTAAAGTATCAACATTTTTTAACAAAAAAAACTATGCATTATAATGGTGTGCGACTAGCTTTGCTATCATTCCACTGCTAACGAAAATCTCACTTGCCCTCGGTATACCGTATAAGTATATTCGCAAATGGAACAACGTGTTTGTTATAAGTTTGCCAAGTTCCTGGAATTTTCTAATAATTGATATTAGTTAAAAGGACAAAACCTTCAACTTATGCCATATTTTTATTAAATACATAATCCTATATATGTAAATTAGCAACTATATTTTAACTATATATTACTATAGTGTGCGAACAGCGTTGCTATCATTCCACTGCTCACAAAAAATCTCCCTTGTCTTCTGTATAGCGTTCTAGTATATTTAAAAATCGGACTTAATGTGGGCTTACTGGTAAATGTATGGGTTCTTGTGTTGATATGGAAAATTGTTAATTCTTGTGGAAATATGTAATATTTGATATTCGTTGCAAATAAAAAACCTTAAGCTTGTCATAGTTTTATCAAATACATCATCCAATGTATGTAAAATTTCCAACTATTTTTTTATTATATATTTTTATGGTGTGCGACCAGCGTTGCTATCATATTCCGCTGCTCACGCCAAGTTCTTCATATACACTGTAAACCTTACTATATATAGTATTTTTTGATTTATTTGGAAATGGGGTTGTATCAAATGATATGGGAGATAATGAGCGAATTCTTGTGTTAGTATAAAATACAAAGTTTAAATATTTACCAGGTTGTTAGAACTTTTAGACTATGAATACTCATTGAAAATTCTAAATTCTCTAAATTTAGTGTATTGTTATGGAATATATAATGAATGAGAATATCCACATATCTATAAATAAATGGCACACTTTTAAGAACTCTCATTTGGGTCAATATTATGAATAGTATCAATTTACAGATATGGTGAATCGTTACAGACTTCGTGATATTGCGAAAAACTATGCAATAACGGTTTAAGGGGATACGGTACCCAAAATATTATTTCTAGAAATAATAACATAAACTTGTAAATTATAGTGGTTTATAGAATGTTCACTCTAAATAAACATTTTCGAGCAATAAAAACAAATATTTACAAGTAGTTTTTCATTTATTTAAAAAAAAGGTCAAAATTTTAAACTTTTAAAACACTACTCCTCTTTCAATTTCGATGATAACGTCACCAAACTTTTATAGTTTGTTTTTAGTACTATTTGTTTAAGAACTGTGCATGGATTTTAAAATGTTAGCTACTGTTAAAAAGTAACATGCATTTATACAGAAAATCACAAAAAAATTACAAATTATTGAATTCAACATTTTTTTAAACAACTATACATAGTAGACCTTATTCCAGGCACAATTTTTTCCACCGTTTATAATAACAACACAGGTTAAAAATTTCAAAATTCTAAATTAATTGGCAAAAAAGCCTTAGGGATTTATTAAACACAAGAATTAAAAAACTTAAAACAGAAAAAAAAGGTTGAAAGCAGACGAAATACGTTTTCAAACGTATAGGAATGACTCCAGAAAATATTTAATAACTTTTTTTCTACGGAAGATATCATTATGAATCTTTCAGTAAATGTTTAAACAGATATTGTGAATAATAAAAAGTAAAAACTGAAAAATCGATATTTTGACCAATTTTTGGGTACCGTATCCCCTTAAGCACATGTTTAAAAATATTGGTAACGGAATTGTATTTCGATAACAAGTAGAAATTTTTCTAAACATTACCCATCTGACTAATTTATAACAAAATAGTTGTTTTTTTCTATTTCTTTTATTGTTAACTGGAAATCATGCAAGCTTCTTCGCTTCCACAAAAACCTTCATTTGATATAACAAAAATGTTTATATAATATACTTCTATTATACTTATTATATATACTTATTATATATATACTTATTATATATTCTATTATAAGTATTCCCGATCTGATCTACTCAAAATTGCGCGCATTTAAAAATTTAAATAAATATTTTTACGTGTTTTTCCCTCGGAAACTTTTGAAGTTGCACCATAGAACTTTGTAAACAGTCTAAGGAAGTGATTCAATGACGTAGTTCTCTTCCGGAAATAACGTTTTCAGCCCGGAACTCGTTTCGGAAGTTGATGTTACCGATTTGACTTGTAAACTTGTGACATGCATATTTTGCGCATTTCGGGAAAAGTTTGCAAAAAATGATGCATAATATTGCATAGTAAATTGCCGGCAATAATTTCTTTATTAGATGAGCAACTTTTTTTTTAAAGTAATTTTTTTAGCTGCAAAATTTTTAAACATATGACAATATTTGAAGAGCTCAAGTGCAAACCTGTGCATACCTGTATGAAAAGCTAACCAACTCAATTTTTTCCTAAAAGTGATTTAACTTGTTTTGCACTTGAGCTCTTCATTTTATCCTCGTATGTAATCTGCATTGAAATAGTTCAAACTGATGAAAAAAATCTTATTTATCTAAGATATAATATAAAACCATTTTTCTTATAAAATAATATCTGTATATTATCTGTAGATGATATGGGGTACACGTTGTTTATGGTGTTAATTTAGAAAACTCGGTATACAAGTGTAAATAGCTGAAATGTTATATGACTTTGTTAACTTTAAAAAAAATATTTATTATTATTTTACTGTAATTGAGTTGTTCTTTAAAAATATTCATTTTCAAGTAACCACTCATTCCATCAGAGCTTGTTTTATTTAACTATGTTTACAATACTAATTCAATACCAGAACAATTAATCTTAACTTCCCTAACTTTGAACTTAAAATTAGTTGAAGAAGGAAGAACTAAATGGTCTCGCAAACCTTAGCTTTATCAAGTCAAGAAAATTCCCTGACTTTTTCCCCTTCTTTCCAAAATTAGTCAGAGAGCGAGCGTAGATTTAAAGAAGAAAGTACTGCGCTATCAGTTTAATACTGATGTGACGTCACGTACCAAAAGGGGCAAATATTTACCCCTCAACTAAATGTGCAAGGCTCGTCTCCCATGTTCTTTTTTTACGTTTGAGTTTGAAGCGTTTCGAGTGGTGAAAGGATTCTTTGCGAAAGCACCTGATGCCTTAGAGTCGCAGAAAGTGCCTTTTAGATAGTTTTGTTTCTCTGAGTTTGCAAAAGGTTTTCTCCAGGTGGAAAACTGCCTGATTTGCGTTCAAAGAGGGAGTGAAAATGCCAGATTAGATTGTTGTTTATTTTTTGCAGTGCTGACGATAAACGGATGTTTCGCACTGGTATTTTTGTGATGTGCTTTTAAATAAAATGTAAAGTGTTAAAAATATGTTCACGTATTGAATACGAGAAGTTAAATGTAAACGTTTGGTGACATTATGATAAAAAAATTTTTGTTTTCTTTTGTTCAAATATTTGAGTTACATATTTAAAAAATCTTAATTTTAATGTGGACTATGATAATGTAGACTTGAATTTTATAAATATTTAAGATTCAAGTGAGCTAAAACTTAAACGTTTACCAAAAGCTATATTGGTAAAAGCAAATAGTTCCTTTATTTAATATTAGTATTATTCATTATATTTTTAAAGGGAAGAGCTAAATAATTGAAATATGTAAGAGATAAAAATACAAACTTTTAAACTGTAATGCGATGCTTTTTACAGATATTCAATGGTAAAATAATTTTTCACATGCAACTGGAAAAGACAATAATAAAACAATTATACTTTTTAATCTTATGTTTTAAAGCTTAAAAAAACATGTTTTCAATGACAAACAACGAAAAAAAAACAAATTACATTCCTTCTTAAACAAAAGTAAACATTTTCAATTCCTTGAAAACGAACACATTTTTTCCCTACCTTAACTACCTGCTGTAAAATCGATTTCCAAAACATAACATTAGGCAGCGTTACGCCGCTTACACTTATCGGTTGCGGTTAAAGAATTTTTAATATTCAGTTTCGGTACATGCCATTAACATGGACGAATAATTTTTACAAGGAAACCGATTAGCTTTCTCGCTTTTGAAATATTTGTGAATCCGCCTTCCACTCGTTCTATTGTGGAAAATATCAAAATCTGATAAATCGCTGCTGAAGAGGAAATTAAGGATAAATGGATTTTTAAGTGACGGGTGACCATGGATGTTTGACTTCAACGATTTGTAATAATTCAATTTCACTTATAATAGATTTATCAAATGGGATTTTTATGGTAATAAAAATTAAATTGATATTTCTGACATTTTGAGTAGGGTTTTAGAACTATATTTAAAAATTGCTTTTGCTTTGAAAAATTAATAAATATTGTGTTATTGTAGGCAACATATGAATCCGTATTAAAATTATAGTTATAAAATTTAGAAATTAATAAAATTGTTTAATTTGCTTCATGTTTTGTTAATGCTTTATTATTAAGAAAATAAATGCCTTAAAATAAACACCATTAATATTTTTGTCGCGTATGCAAATCTTATTTAAAATTTATTCTTTTGACTAGCTATATATTTTAATTATTTTTTACTAAACCTGTTCAACATATTTACTAAAAAAATATTGGTTTAAAAATATTATATTACGTAAAAGATGATATTAAAAAAAAATTTAACTAGGTATTTCTAATAAAAAGCATGTAATTATTATTAAAATGCGTTAAAATTAGATGAAAATCACCCACAAACTATGTACTTTTCCCTAATATTTTCTGACACTTTTTATTAACCATGCTCAATCATAATGATTGTCAATTTCAACACGAAATAATACTCTAAAGTATTACAATCCTGGAACTATCTTCTGTGAACTGAAGAGATATCTAATAATGACTTTCTTTGTTGAGAGTTTTTAGATTTCTTGATCTCTTCATTGTCTGGCTGATTGTGTCACATTTTTATTTTTACTTTATATATATTTTTTATGGTTTCAAAAAAGAATCCAATAAAATTATTACCGCTTAAATACTTATATAAAAAAATAATAATAATTATTTCCTCTATCACCAAAAGTTTTCTTTAACTATGTCTCGCACTTACACACAACAAAAAAGCATATTGTAACATTAGAATGTGCATTTTAGGTGTACAAAAATATGTGCAGATGACATTTTTTTTAAACTTTTGACATTACTGACAATTTTAACATAGTACATTTATAAAATTAAAAGTATTGCAACCGTAAGGCTATATGATATTAAATATTGATTGTCGTATTGAATTCCTTCCAAACTATCTTCTGTGAACTGAAGAGATATCTAATAATTACTTTCTTTGTTGAGAGTTTTTAGATTTCTTGATCTCTTCATTGTCTGGCTGATTGTGTCACATTTTTATTTTTACTTTGTATATATTTTTATGGTTTCAAAAAGAATCCAATAAAATTATTACCGCTTAAATACTTATATAAAAATAATTATTATTTCCTCTATCACCAAAAGTTTCTTTAACTATGTCTCGCACTTACACACAACAAAAAGCATATTGTAACATTAGAATGTGCATTTTAGGTGTACAAAATTGTGCAGATGACATTTTTTAAACTTTGACATTACTGACATTTTAACATAGTACATTTATAAAATTAAAAGTATTGCAACGGTAAGGCTATATATATTAAATATTGATTGTCGTATTGAATTCCTTCCAAACTATCTTCTGTGAACTGAAGAATATCTAATAATGACTTTCTTTGTGAGAGTTTTTAGATTTCTTGATCTCTTCATTGTCTGGCTGATTGTGTCACATTTTTATTTTTACTTTATATATATTTTTTTAAGGTTTCAAAAAAGAATCCAATAAAATTATTACCGCTTAAATACTTATATAACTAAAAAAAATAAAACAAATTATTTCCTATATCACCAAAAGTTTTCTTTAACTATGTCTCGCACTTACATACAACAAAAAGGCATATTGTAACATTAGAATGTGCATTTTTGGTGTACAAAAATATGTGCAGTTGCCATTTTTTTAAACTTTTGACATTACTGACAATTTTAACATAGTAAATTTATAAAATTAAAAGTATTGCAACCGTAAGGCTATATGATGTATGTAGTGGCCGATGATGGATTTTAATAAACTTAAAAAAAAACTTACTTCTTTTTCTTAACTACTTTATTTCAAAGAACAGACTTCACTTTTTACACCAATTCGAAAACTAATATTTTCCATTTCTACAAAACTACTGATGCCATCGCCCATATGCTTTTACACAATCGTCTGCACGTTTTCAGTTATTTATTTAATCTGAGCGTGACCCTTACAATGTTGAATATTGATTGCCTTATTGAATACCTTTTCAAACCAGCCCCTCCCCCTCTTATTCCACTCTTTTTTCCAGCTGACTGGACATAATTTTGTCCAGACCTGCTTTTTTGTCTTATTTTTTGTGTCTCGGCTCCTCGAATACTAAAACTCAGGTCCACCCTACACTAGAGATAAAAGTTTTTGCGACTTACTGCAGCGAAATGTGATTATTGTTAAAAGGCAAGTTAAGGAATCTCTCTGGGGACTGTGTTGACTTTTTTTTACTTCTGTACTTACTGCTGTACTTGGGCTGGATCTCAAGTTTTTACCATCTTCACAGAAATTCCCCCGAGGAAAACTCATTTACTGCCCTTCTTCCTCAGACGTAGCAATTAAGTCTAGTATGTTGTAAAGGTATAGAGAATTGAGTATATATTGGGTATATGTTTAATTTCTCAGAGAATATAGTTCGTAGAAGATATATATTGGTATTATATTTTCTTTTCAATAACAAATATTTAAGAAGGTTTAGATGGTGAAATTAGGTCATCGTGAAAATACTAACCCAGGTAGCTCACTAATTTGGGATCTATTTGGGTGTAGGTTTAGTGTAGACACTTGGTTATACGTGGCCCATTAAGAAACGGCCCCCTTTATTTTTGGTCAAACTACGTTGGCCCACTTGTATCCCACTTACGTCCATTTTAAATTCTGTCTTACTGACATTTATCTCTTGGGAAATTATTCAAAATAAGGAAAAAGTAATGTTTTTCTGGCAGAATGGTATCAAATCCATGATGCATAATTTTACATTTAAATTATAAATATTTAATACAAATAATAACTAATGGCTGTAATGATAAAATGAGGTTTATATAGTAGGTCCATAATTATCTTTATGGCTTATCCACACTGCTATATAGTGATGTTATTTGTTTCAAAAAATCTTCAATGGGATTCAAACGAGATGGTAATAACGAATTCAAGCGAGTTGGTAATAACGGGTAGGCTAAGAAAAACCTTATGTTACAACAGTAACTTCCTTTTCATATGCAATAAATTAGATTTGTGCTATTTGTTATAAATATTATACGTTTAAACTAAATATATACTATAAATAAAAAAAACAATATAAAACATTTTTTAACTTAAAACGCTAAGGTGTACTTTTAGAAATAAATGCTGAATACGAAACATTTTAATACAAAGTTCATCTTAAAGACGCTTGCAATTTCTTTTTCTGGAAGTACTGTACAAAATCAGAGTAGTAAAATAAGACAATTATGAAACGTGCGCTCTTTTTGAAAGTTAAGTTGTATGCGTTTCAAATATTTTGATAAGAGCTTTTGTTACCGCTTTATTTTTAAGTAAAAACATGTTTCGAGTTTCTTTTTCAGATTTGTCTTACAAAAAGTATAGTAAACATAAATATATTTTATCCATAAACGGATCTCTTTGCCATTTTTTAAAAACAATTGTTTTTTTATAGAAGATTTGCACAGTGCGGTTTATTTGACGGTATTACGTCATTTTGTGACTTTTAGATGGGTTAACTTTTAATTTGACAGTATATCGTGGGTCAAATGACAAAACCACGAATGTGTAAAACCATAGGTATGGAAACTGAATACTAATAAACCCACCGTTTTCAAAAAACCACCAATCTCTAGAATTGCACATTCGTGGTTTTGTCATTTGATCGACGATATGATAACAATGCTAAAATTTCATATTTATAATTCTTATAAATCATGGTAAATCTCTTTAAATAACGGTTCTGTTTATAAGTTTGAAATAACTTATCCATAGAGCCAGATGTATTATTTACGGACCTACAAATGTCATGAAAAATTCTTTAAAAGAAGGTTAATAAAATACACTTTTATGATAATTTTCTGCAAAATGTGTGATACATACAATTTATTTTCTGATATAATTAAGTATAAAAGATCATAAGTTTTTTCTTTCATCTCACTAAAAGCAGAAAAGATTTTGTTCCAAAAGAATTGAATTCGATCGCATATTCGATGCTCTTAACGCTTCGTTGCAGACGAAACAAAACAGACCACTTCTTTCATTTACAAGAAAAGCATATAAAAGGGGGTATTTCAAATCGAATAAAAATATTTGAAGAATGTTTGCGCGGTTTCTGTAGTACCCGAAACGGGGAAGAAGATTTACCTTACCCGAACATCATTCCCTTTCCTCTCCCACTTTAATGTGTTTTCTTTTTTTATTATGGAAATATTGGTATTTTCAAATCTAGAGAGTAAATAAGGAGTAAATCAATAAGTTAAATAATTCATTGTAGTTTATGTAAGAGGTACAAAAAGAAATTATAATAACTTTGTTTTGGAGTTTAGAACAAAGAATTGAGAAGCGTTTTTTTGCACTCGATTCTAGCATTTAAATGATTTTGTCTGCTTTTTCATTTCAACTTGAAACTTTGTTTGGATATGAATATGCATCTGTAAAATGTTTGGTTTAATTTTTTAAACAAATGTGTTACTTAATTCTATTTACTTTCTTTATAGACAATGTTTCTAAAATGCGATAATTAGAGCATTTTAGGAGAAGTATATGTATTTTAGAAATTATAATTATAAGTTCACGCAATCAATACTGCAAGGTATTCCAAATACCACAAAAATCGTCGAAAATCTTTGAAAAAAATGTATAAACAAACTAAATTTTACAAAATGTTTTCTTTTCATTTTTTGTTAACAATAATTTATAAATTTTGTTCAAATCCTTTAGCTATGCATTTTTCATATGAATTTGAACTTAACCTAAAACGATTTCTATCAACAAAAAACTCATGTTATTTAGAAAATTAATTCATTAAAATTATATTCTTTTGGTACTTTAAATATACCAGTACAATGGAATTTAATAACAAAAAGGGATTTCATTTACTAGTCAATTTAAATGAAGACTTACGAGGTATAACACGGACTCTTTGCAATTCTCAAAACAAAGGAAACTTACAGTTAACGTTTTCTTTTATTTCTTAATGTCTCGATTTTCTACAATGGGTTCCTCAATTACCAAAGGAAATGACATTTTTAGTAAGCATAAAAAATACTATTGATATACATGGGTGCAAAACTGAAACCAGGCTTTTTGTGAATTACTATTCAACTTCTTTATTTCTCTTATTTTAAGACCATAATGCTTTATTTCCTTGAAAACATCATCAGTCTGTCATTATAAAATTGCTTTTTTTTAAATAATAACTGTGTCAGTAAAAAAAACTAATGTTCCTTTTTTAGAATAATTTCAAACAATACAAAATAATTGTACTTTAGTATCCAAATGTAGAGAATTTTATAATTTCAGTGTTTTTATTTAATCATTAAACTAAAAATTATGTATTTCTAATTCATGTAACTGTTCAAACAGTCATATTTTTAAAATTCTCTGGTTCGACCTGGTTGAATGATTCGACATTAGAAGTGAGTAATCATTTTTTTCAGTTTCCCGTGTTAGTATAACCTCTTCCTATCCAAAGGCGATAAAAGTTAATGCTTTTGCAGGAATACAAAGCCGGTTTTAAAACTATTTAACGTCAAGAAAAATTGTTAATTTGTACTAGTTTTTGAAAATGATTGAAACTCATTGTTCTAGAGAAAAAGAAGCTGGTTAAATAAGTGTTAATCTATAGCTAACCTTAGACCGAAACTGAGCAAAATAACTTTCCCACCCCTGGTTAATCAGCTGCTCTGATTTCGGACTATATGTTTTTGGTTTTCATGGATGTGGTTCATAGGACTATGGTCTTAATTACGATGCCTTCGCCAATAACTCCCTGTAGCCTAGTGTACATATTAACAAACTAAACTAAACCTGTATTAAAAGTATAAATAACTGTTTCGGTATAAATAACTGTATACTTAACTAACTGTAAGCCTACTTGGGGCTACCCTGTAGAAGCAAAATTAAACAGTCAAATTTATTTTTAATGCTGATTAAATTTTTTTTTAAATAATACTAATTTTTTAATACATTGACGTACAAAATAAGTTTTAAGAAGGAGGTAGGTATATAGTACTTAAATGAACTCATAACCAAAAACGTGATGAAGAAATAACCAATAAAATAGTTGGTTGTGTCGCAATATGTGATCATAGTTTCTTAAAAATGTTAAACGAAAATAATATACGGAACTAATTTTTTAGCTTTCTGCTATGTATTGTAGTATCGTTTTAGATTCGCTTGCAAAAGAAATATTTTACAGAAACTAAAGAAACAGATATTCTTCTAACGCCTCTTGGAACGCCACTAAGTTCTTTTCCATAAAGAAGCGACACATTTTATTTACTTCGCCATTTATTCTATTACCTCCTGTGCTCCCATAGAGCATTACCGAAAACACATTACTTTGCATGCGAACCATCAATAAAAATAGGAATTCCCATATTGGCGACAATGGCAATGAAACAGCATAGCAAGAAACTGTCAGTGAGGAAAACTACTTTTAGGTAATCACAAGAAGAATGTCGCCTAAATGAACGCCGAGACCATTTTTATCATTTTATATCACTAATTTGACATGGTAGTAACTAAGAAAACTTCTTATTTTTGATGTAATGGGTTTGATAAATACTTATTTGTCCTATAAGTTAAAATATGTAACGCGGTCTGGCATTGGACGGCGCATGTCACATTGCATGCTTTAATATTACATCATTTGACACAAGATGTGTTTGTTTTTAAAAATATCAGCTAGTTTTTTTTAAATTAAATTTCATTTGGTTCTTTCTATTAACTTTTACTTAATATCAATTTAAAATTTCTAGTCCAAAAGTGTAAGACATTGTCAAGCGTTTCAAATATTCATTATACTTTTCATTTTTCAAGGTCGAATAAGATTAGGGTTTGGTCACCCCACACTTGATCGCCCTACACTTGAGGTAAAGTTTCGCAGAAAATCCTATGGTGTACGATCGCCTCGATTTTGATGTGATGATTTTTCCGTATAGCTTTCAACAATAGTTTAATGATAGTCTCTACTCGGAGTGCTATGATAAAAAGTTATAAGAATTAATATATTATATAATATGTAATTAACATTTATATTTATATTATCATTTATATATAAAAATTTTATATAGATAAATTAATACACAGAGGCTGAAGTTCTTGAAGATATGCGGTTTCTCTAAGTCTCTTGTTTCCATCAGTTTGTCCATTTTATGTATTTTTGAAATCGAAGATTTTAAGTTAAGAAGACAGTAAATTGGTACCGAAAATATCAGTTACCTTTATAACAAACTGTCGCAGATAGGCCCTTCTGCTTTTTTGGTCGATTTTCTTTTTCCCTATATCTATTCATAGTGCATTCTTTCATCTGAATGGTCTATAGAAAAGGTCTGTGAGAGAAATACCTATGGCTTGGGGATTTATGACCTAGCTATTTGACAGGGTGAAAAAGCATCTAGTGGATTCGGGGCTATATGAAATTTGGCCGATTCAATGAGAAGGTGGAAATATGGGGAGAAAAACACTTAGCTCTGTAGTTGGAGATTTTATGGCTAAAGCTTTTTAGTTTGCCGCGTATTATAAAAATATATATTTCTCTAGATGATGTTTATTAAATGAGTATTACATGGAAAATACTTATAAGTATCTTGGGGAACAATGCAAATTCTATTTTTTAGTACTTGTATCTGTATGAGTTTTATTAAGTGTTATAACCATAAAAGAAACGATTGAACTCCTATCAAACCCTAAACTTACCAAACCCTAACCTTATTCAATTCTTTAAAATGAAACATTTAATTATATAATGACTTTTTGAAAAACTCAAAAATGTCTTACAGTTTTGAGCTAGGAATTTGACCTTTTAATTTAAAACAAGTGAAATTTAATATAAAAAACAAGCCAATTTTTGTAAAACGAACACATTTTGTGTTACGTGACGTAGTTAAAAACATGTAATGGGATATGGGCCTTTTAATATCAGGCCTCCTTACATAAAATTAAATATGACTTACGAAAGGTGAAGCATTTTCAGCTCATATTGATGCTTACATTGTTAGATTTAAAAAAAGTTAAAATTTATCATAAAAAAACTGACAAAATTGTTTTTAATACAATATAAAACTTTTTATTTCATTTTTATTAATCCAGAGATTAAAAATAAATATAAATTATATTGTATTAAAATTATATAAAAATCATAAAATTATAATTGCAGCATATAGACATTTGTAATGAAGTATCAGTTGTATTGGAAGTTAGCGGAAACACAACAGCTTTATTTCTTAGCATATTTTCTTAACACGTTGACTGCGACGATAGCGATGGAAAATTTTCTTCGATAGAGGCTGATGTGAAGTAGAAGAACATCCTGTTCTTAAAACCAGTTCGTTACAATGGAAGTGAACTAACTCTTCTTCATTTTCGAAAAAGTAAAAATCTTAGTTCGAGGTCGTAAAATTACAAGGTTACGTAGAATTAACGTCGCTAACTAAAGCTACACGACAGTCGTAAAAATACGAGGAAATGTTCCTGGCCTTTTCCGGCCGGCTAACTCATAATCTGTCACTAATTATTAAATTGAAAGCCAATAACCATATTTGTTTCAGTGATTAACTTTTCGACTATGAAATCATCAAAACATTTCCATAATTAAGATTTTTTGAGTTTTTTTTGTTTTAAAAAACTACAAAAAAATAAAACAGAGACTATTTGTAATTTTTTATAGCTAGATAGTTGAATAACAAACTAAACCGCACTGCGAAATGCAGTATGTCTGGTGTCTGGTCGCCCTACACTTGAGACGAAAGATTTAATTTCCTCGTAATTTTAAATAGAATATACTCTTTCAAATCATCAAGTATTATTCCAAGCACAGTGGGATCGGTTGCAAAAGTGTCAAATCTAATATTCTACGTTCTATATCCTCAAATTGATCACCAAATAACCTTAAATTTGCTTGCGGTGTTAACATAATTCAAATATAGGTGTTAACATCCCTACATAATTATGGCTGTATTATATTTGTCATCAATATGCGAAAGATACACTTGGCAATAACACAAAATATGCATAAGCTTTAAATCTATGTATGAAATTTCTTCAGTTACATCTGGGATTACTAGGTGTCAATTAAATATCACACAAAAGAGTAGATGAAAGAGCTAGATCGTGTAGTTTGTGTAACCACTAGATCATCATGTTTATCAAGTTTTCAAACGAACTTGAACTCATAAGAACGGTTGGCGAAATGGTACTATGAATTTCATCAGAATGTGCTGTTATCGGTGAATGGGAACCACGCGACGTGCTGGCGCGTGATTCGCAGTCAAAGTGTTAAGTTATTATTAGGTTTAGCACGAATTTATTTCAATAAAAATTATTACAAAATCAAACAGGATTATTAATATCAAATATAATTTCTTTTTACCTATTCTACAGACAATTCTAACGAGGATAATTTTGAAGATTTTAACACTTATTTTTCTTTTAATTGGTCTGCTCATAAACTAATGACAGAGTTTCAGTATTCGGTCGTTGGATAAAAAAAAAATCATTGTTGAGAAACATGATTTGACGATATATTCAATAAAAAATATTTATATAAACTCATTTAAAATATTTTAGGTGCTGTTGCATCCTCCAAAACATATCTTGAGAGCATAAGCAAATTAGCAAGACACGCCCACCAAGGTACATGGGGTGGATCGACTGATATTGGTAAGTATTGTTCCATAAAATACTTAACATTTTATTCAGAAAACTATTAAAAAAGAAATGGTATGTTTCAAAACTTTGGACTTAACAATGAGATTTTGAATTTATAATATATGTATTTATATATATATATAGTATATATGTATATATATATATATATTGTATATGTATATATGTATATTGTATAGTATATTATTATATTATATATTATAATATATATATATATATATATATTATATATATATATATATATATATATATATATATATATATATATATATATATATATATAATATATATATATATAATATATATATTATATATATATATATATATATATATATATATATATATATATATATATATAATATAAACAATTGACAAAATATATAACATACCAAACACATAATACAAAAAGAGAATCTTACCAACTATATGTATATATATATGTGTGTGTGTTTTTAGAAGAGAAAGTATTTTTGTGTTACGATTTGTAATGCTCGCTACACGCATTTTAAGTGAAGTAATATTTATAACTAGAAAATATATTTGCAAGTGCTTAAAAAATTTATCAAACTGCATTCAAGTATGTATAAAATTTATTTTGCTATGAGTTTACGCCTTTGTTATTGTTCTTGTCCTGTCATTACACTAACTCAAAATTCCTAACGGTCTTAGTATTATCTTTCACATATCAGAGTGGGCCCATAATATAAATATGTCATTAATATTAGCTGCAAATTCAAAAATATTTTTCCTACCTTGGTTAATATTAGTTCATGACATTGAAGACAGGTGTATAAGGTCTATCCATACTTACCCTTAAAAAACAAAAAGCAAAACATCTTCGTCAATATCAACTTTGAATGGCCATCGTAATTTTACCCTGTGAACCAATAATGGTAGAATAATGTTTCTTCAAGTCAAAATCTTTATTATGTGGTACAAAATGTGGGCCAGTTTTATTGTGATGCTTGAAGGACTTTTATTTGAAGGACTTGATATTGAAGGACTTTTGAAAAAGTAACCATCTCATAAAAAAAAATTTGGCAAGTTAGGAGAGCTTGAACATAAAAATGACTTTTGAACGACAAACCAGGCATTAAAACAAAAAAATTATATTTTGCTAATTTTTCAAGCTTGTGGTGTGTTTAATTTAGCTAACCTGGCCACGCATTTTGCGAAAATATGATTCGCAAAGTTTTACAATATAAAGTTTGCTTTTTATTCAAGTACAAGTATTTGAAGTCAAACATTAGTTTTTAGCCCGAAACCACATTTAGCCCGTTGACGTGTTATTGGGCGACTTCGACCAGTTGGCTACATTTGTGGCGAAAAAATTATTTTCAAAATATAGAATAGTTTTAAGAATTTTTTTCGCGTTTCTACCATGACCGTACTTTTTCACATAACCTTCAGTCTAGCTAGTTGACACAAAAGTCTGAAATATTATTATTTCAATTATATTAAAAAAAATATCTAACTTATTTTGCCCGTTTTTGACTATTTTAGTGAGATTGGAACTGATTTGGTGAGAAAATAAAATTTAAATTTCCATTTATAAACTTTCATAATTTTTATCCTCATCATAATTGTTCAATGATCATATATCCTAAAATATCTAGTTATACATAATTGTTAAATATTACATTTTTCAAGAGGTTAATCAAATTATGAGAAAAAATACACTTGGCTAAATGTTTACGAGATAATTTGGCTCTCTTTTGGAATTCAAACTGTATAATAAATAAAAATTTACCATTATTACTTACAAATGTTACCTTTAAAGAAAACTACAAAACTATTCCTTACTGCAAACGATATCAATAATTTACCTAAAGAAATTAATTTTTATATAAAAAATTTTTTTAAAAAAGAATTAACGATGAGTTTAATAAAGAACTAAATGCTGAGTTTGGCACTTTTTTAGACGCATGGGGAATTTTTTGTGGGAGCAGTTTTAAGGAATAGTTTCTGTTTCAAACCTTCTTGTTCTAAATAAAATGTTTAGTTAATAAAAGTAAACACAAAGTTTGACGTATCTCCTTTGAAAATAATAAATATTTTACTTTTAAATTTAGTTTACAAAATAAACATTCTCGCGTGACTTGTAAATAAATATTCTGTTATATATAAAACGCTGAATCGTGTAATGTATGTCATGATTATAAACTTTACTAAATAAAACAGAAACTCTTCACTGTTGAGATTTCATTTTTATATTGCTGTCGATGCACTTTCATATCAAAATCCAGGTCCCATATCCATCACTGGAGTATGTAAACTTGACACCGGATAAAACAACCCATGAAGACATCCTATATATAAAACTCCCTTTTAAAAGGGAAAAATATATATTCCTCAGATTCTTCCCCAAGGTAAAATCATCTCGAATCGCTGGATAAGGCCTTTCAAACGCTGGGAAATTCTTTCACGCGAACAAGTGCAACTCTGAGCTGAGCCATGCTTAAGGGAAATTTTTCTCGTGGGATTCTAGATGCATTTGGTCGAGTGGTGACATTTAGGAAAGATTGATGTTTGCGAAGGTCGAAACTGTGGCACCTGTTGAGGTTATTGAAGATCTTATGTAGAAAATGTGTTTCAGACTTGGCTGCAGTGCATTTTCGAGGATTTGTAGTTAGTAGTCAGAGCGGACTAATGTTGCAACGCTCGAATGTAATACCGACTTGTAGAGTAATTTAACAGACTCTTTTCTATGGATGTAATTACTGATTAGATACTTCAATCAGATCATGAAAGAATACATATTTAATTGGGAAATAACATCAAATTACTCTTTAAAAAATCCATTTTTCTATGTTTAAAAATAAAATTCATATTTTATGATTTATTTTTATAAAGCAAGATGAAATGAAAGTTTAACACAGAAAACGACATTTTTGGCTAGACCATCATTGTGACAAAAAAAAATCAGGAACGTTACTTCGAAAATTTGGTCAGCTGAGATGCCCAATTTTGACCAGTATTGTTCCTAAAGTATATCAGTAACTTTCCCTAAAAGTATAGTAACAGTGTTATACATAAAGGCAGTAACTTTCCTGGAAATGTCAAAAAAGTGTAGAATTGGATAAAAAAAATTACACAGGATAGGCACCACCGTTATTTTTACTTCTTTGTCAACTAAGTGCGCCTTAGAGGTTGTATCTAAAGGATTCGATCTTCAAAATTTTTCTCCATTCGTTAAACCACTTCTAATAGCCATTTTTCTATAGCCATTCTTCTATAGCCATTCTTCTTCTACAGCCATAATTGCTTGTTGACAACGAAGCACTATCTTGATTTCTAAAAAGGATGTATGTTAAAAGATTATACTTGTAGTATTTATATTTCTGGAGAAAATCTAGAAAACCAAACAGCTATTTAAACTTAAAAAGGCCCTGCGTTATAAGAATACGCGTAGATATTTCTTTAGAATGGTAGTGCATTTTCAATCATTTGTGAGATGAACTTAATTTATCAAATGTTTACATAACCATTTATCACATAAAGTTACATCCTTGGCTAATACCAAAGTTATTGAATATTTAATAAGATGTGAGGGTTTGGCTACATTTGGTTGAATTATCGTCACGCTAAAGCTGGACGAGTGCTATTAAGTTTGGAAAGAGAAGTAATTTATATGTGATGTAATTAGTTAGGTGTATTAATATTTTACCTTTTGTACAATATACATTGTACAAGGCCCTATTTTATCGTCAAATTATAAGTTATACGAGTCACGAATTGTTTCATCGACAGAGAGAAATAGATGTAAAACCGCCGATTCCGCTACAATTTTACTTACTGGTAAAATTGCAAAACACAATTTTGGCTTGAAGGTGATCAAAGTGACAATCGAAATTTCATCAAGATTTTGTACAAAATTTAATAAAAGGGAACATGAAAATCTATGGAAATATATTAGAAGCAAAAAAGTAATATATTACTTGTTATTTTTTAAAATTCTAATTGGATTATTATTCAAAATGAATGGAGATTTTGCTAAAATCTGTTTTTATGAAATAAAGACATTAATAACTGATTCAATTAAAAAAAGGGTTTATTAAAGTAAAGTTTATTTTGTTTTCGGGGTGAATTTGATATAATGCAACTATTCAAGTTTAATCGTTAGCGTACTTAAACTCGAAAACCTAAAGCCAAATATTGCAAGTTTAATTTTTTTATTTATGTATACGTAAGACAAATAGTTGATTTCTAAATGAATTAATTGTTATTTTCTACTATAAAGCTTTGCAATGAGTGTTTTACAACAGTGATTTGTAACAGAGAAATAAAAAAAACACTCTTTGCATAAAGTAAAAATATACAAACTTGGCACCTTTAAACTTTTTTGCATATGTATATAAATAGTTATGTTAAAATATAGAATTAGTAATGTAATTATTTTCTACTAAACTAATAATAACTTTAAAATTAATTATTTAACTTACACACACAACCACATTGCATACGAAGTATTTTTAAATAAATTAGATCATTTATTATATAATTTATTTTAATAAATTAGCATTATCATTTTTGTATCATTTATTTTGATAAATTTTATCATTAAGTATTTCTATTTGGATATTCTTACACCACTAAACTAAGTTAGAACATAGTATTCTTTAACAACACACAACGCTTTAAGTAACAATTACGTTCCACAATTCCGCTAAGAATTTCACCTTTCCACTAAAGTTACCAATTTACAGGAATGCGCCATTTTCGCTTGAAAAATTCCTTCTCACATTATCTAGGGAGAAGTAATTCTTTTCTCTTATTAATTCACCCAACATTCTTTGCTCTCAAAATGCATTACACTTTCCTATAATGTATCTGAGATAGGGACTTTTACCAACGCCTTTGGAAATTCTTTGGAAATTTGCTTTAGTGTTTATAAGGTAAAGAAAAACAAAATTTGAAACTATATATAATGTGTTATTTCGATTTTTATGTTAAAAATGATAATTATAATTAGATTTTTAAAGTTGTGCTACTTTTTTTGAATTTGAATCATGTCTGTAAATAGTACAAACTCCTTCTCCTACCAATAATTTCGGAAACTTTTCAAGAGGGAAAATCGTACTTTCTTAAAATTTAGGTTTTAGGTCTTTAATGTCGCAAATGGATTTTCATAAGACGTGAAGTTAAAATAAACATCTTATAGATACTCTCTTTACATAGTCGAACATTAGTTTTTAACTGAGAAAATTCCATTAAACGAATTATTCCTTTTTATTATTCTTTTAAAAACAAAAACCAGAAAATGGCCAAAAACCTTTGAAATGGTTAGCAATTTTGTAGTTTTTTTATAGAACAGTTCATAAATAGTATCATCACAAAAATTTACATCTCTTTATAAGATATTTACTTGATTTACTTTCAACTTCTGGTTATTTACACAAAAAAGGTAGTTGTCAATCTTTCATATATTCAAAAACCTTCCAATTAATGTGAATAAAAAATGTTATTCAATTAACGATGAAGTAATTATGTTTAAACATTAATAAATTATGAGTTAAAACATAATTATCCAATTTAAAAACAAAAAAACAACTTTACAACTTTCTTCAATTGAATAAATATTTTAGTTACTTATTTAATTCAAAATTATAAGTATTATTTCTTAAAATTTAAATCATATAAGATATTAGATTCAATAAACGAAAGACTTGTCTTTTTCTTTAAAAAATATTTGATTATAACTATTTGTCGATGACATGATTTTATGTCGGACACATAAAAAATCATTTTGTCGCATTAAGAAACGTATTTTACAAATAAACATGTCTTGTTTTTTTATATAAATACACATGATCATTTTCTTCACACCAAAGAGTCAGAAGCTAAATGATGAAAAGCCCTTATCCCCTGGGACAAGAAATACGTAGAGGAACTTGCTCTGGCTTAAACATGTAAACAGAATGAAAAAATCGATAGCCAGATAAAATACCAAAGTTTAATTTAAATCAAGATTGTAATTTGAAATATTGGTTGAAATCACGAAAATAAACTTGATTAAACTGCGAAACATCATTGTTGGGTTTGATCCTGCAATAAAAAGTTGAAAGCTCCATTTCAAAACTTCACCAATAATACGCAACAAATGGTAAAGATATCAAAGACAAACAAAGCAATCTCAGAAAATGTTGAAATTCCGATGCGCTTCATTTACCAAAATAGGGTTCAGAAAAATAATATGATCTAGATCGAAATAAAGATAGAGGGATGACCCCCTCCCCCCAGCGCAAATCCATCAAGTTGTTTTTCTTCTGGACATGCTTCGAACAGAAGTCGTAAAATTCATTCGTTGATTTGTCTCTGTGGTATACTGTAAAAAAAACGATTCTGAATGCGTGGTGCAAGTTACAGTGGATGTAATTTTTAGAAAACTTTCCCAGTATTTGGAAACCTCTTTCTATTTTACTTATAAAAAATTTTAAGCCTTCCAAAAAAATTTTTCAAGGCAACATTTAGGGAAAAAATAGTTTTCTGAATTTTTCCCGTGCAACTGAAAGTATCCATAAGCTTGACGTTTTAGCATAAGTAGTCAGCAGTCTAGGGCGGAAACGTTGAAAGAACGGTAGTTTGAGAATTTATTCTAAATTAATAGAAATAATTATTAAAATTGAGGCTAAGTGGCTTAGTTATAGTGCTTCGCATTGCCACACCACATGTCCGGAAATCAAATCCCGGGTTGGGTGAGGTTGACCCTTCCTTTCATCCCTTAAGTGGGTCGATAAAATGGGGACCAAGCATGCTTGGGAACTAAACAATGGGAGTTCCGCGTGAAGCTGACACCTTAACCGGGACATATACCTAGCACCCCAGAACCTGGTCAGTAAGCTGAAATGGGCACGGCAGGCCTTGGAACACTAACTGGCTGTGCAGCCGAGAGTTTTTATTATAAAAATTAAAATGAATTAAACAGTGAAAATCTAGTTTTTAATCAATGAACAAACATATGAAGATGCAGTATTGAATTTCACCTTTATGATTGAAAACTTTTTTAGAATATGAGTATAAATGCCACATAATTTTGATTTTGCATGTAGATGACATGCCTTTAAATCTGTCCCATTCCTCATCATATTAGTAGAGATTTGAAAATGTTTCCATGTGTTAATGAAAGGTAAATCTATAAATTCTAGAGTCAGATTTTGTGTTGAAATACCAGTTTGAAGACTGTATAGGATGCAAGCTTAGGTATTCTCATCGTTATGGAATCAGATTCAAGCAGGGAATTATTACCAACATTTCTTAGCTATACATACTAGGTTTGTGTTGTACTCTGCAATTCAAACATCTACAAAACAAACGGACGCCACTTCTGGTAAGGCGATTTATTTTTAAAGGTGCCCTTTTTTCCGAACTTTTCTTTGGACAGTGGCACACATTGTCTTTTCCAAGATCATTTTTTATGGAAGGGCTTGAAAAACGTGGCAAAGTTCCATATAAGAACAGGGCGACTATCTATTACCAGGTGAAACTCCGTGACAGGAAATAGTCTGCTGTCCTTTTAAGAAACATCTTCAACCCCTTTGATGGAGATGCCATCAAGAAAACGTTCCGATTTTGAATTGCGAGGCGTATTTTATCGCTATTTGAATTTCAAGTTCGCTTGATTTCTTTGCTGGTCGGTTATTTTTTCCCCCCGGTTCATTATATGGTATAAAAACAGTCGATTTCGAATAATATATATTGAATATGGTTACCTTTTAATATTTTTACTAAGGCACAATTTTAGAATTAATCAATTACATTACTTTTATTGTTTTAAATTAGTTTTAATAAGATTAATTATTTATTTATAAGCCGATACAGTTATTGACATTTTATGTTTATAACAGTATTTTTTTTAGGGCTTAATTTTTTCAAAAGTCCACAGACCCTTATAATTGAAACTTTTATCAATTACTATTTATTTCTATTTAGCAAGCAAAACTAATATTTACCACTATTTTCTGTTTTAAGCAGTACATAAAAGCAAAAGCTGCGCCGTTTTATGTATATTTTAATATATTGCATTTAATATTTCGTTCTCTGTCATAAGATTTACCATTAAAGTCTCAGCTATATACAAACAAACGCAACACATTCCATATTTGCAACGAACTTTCGCTAACATACCTTTACAAAAAACAAAAACTACTTGAATTAATTCCGAGTCAGTTAATGGATTTCTGATTACGGCTCCAGGAAACTTGTGGGTGAGAAAGCATTTTTTGTAAATACCACCGATCCCGGCCCCTGAGATGCCATTGATAAAAGAAGTTAATGCACTGGCCATCCCTTCCCAACCTCGTGGGACCAGGAAAAGCTGCCCGGACTCTTCCCAAACGGTTACACATATTGTTAAGTTGGTTTGGCGTAGCTGTAACCAACAATTAACTTGAAAGTATTGTTGTTTGAATTTTTTTATTAGATTATTGGAAAATTGTTGCTCAAATGTTCAAACGTTGTTATATTTGAGTGGTAAACTATTGTTGTTCAAACTTTCTAACATTGTTTTGTTATATTATTAAAATGTTAGTTATCAGATAATGTTTTTGCATACTGTTATAAAATTGTAATTTAAAAATTGTTGTGTAATATTGTTGATTCATTACTTTATTTCCAGAATGTTTTTGTTTAGTATTTTAATTGCTCTTAAATACTGTTAAAACCTCCTTTTTAAATTTCAAACAGTCATTTGGACAGTGCGAATATTCTTATGAATTTCATGTCAGTTAATATTAAAAAGTGAGTTTGAAAATAGAAGTAATGACGTCTATGGAGAAGGAGAAACGATGTTTGTTTAGTTAATTTTGAAAATCTAACTCTAGGTCTTTATGTATATTTTATATACATGGTTTTTTATGCAAAAAAAACTGTTGATCCAAACAACGTAAAATTGTATATAATCAAATTGTTCTTTGAGAAATCGTATGAAAATGTTTGGGACAATTTTCTTCTGTAAATAAATATCACTGTTAATACAAGAAAATGTTTTTTTTTGTAACTTTATTTGATAAGAAATAAACTTTATATTTATGCTTTAAATAATTGTACTGTAGAAAGTTAAAGACATTATTATTATTATATATTTGGATAGCCTATCAATAAGTAATTTAACTTAATTGCTCATTTGTACTTTAATTTTCAGTTTGTATGTTGTTTTGAGCTTTTTTTCATATTTATCTTCCTAAACCAATTAAATTTTAGAGGAAGGAACTATTCTGGTGTATCTCAACTCTACAAGGCTGTCTTATGATTACCTGGATAATTATGAGAGACATTCTCACTTTACAACTTACATAACATTTATTCAACAAACTAGACACCTTAATGCTACATCAATGGTATTCTGTGAAATTTATTATAAAAGTTTAGAACCATTTTTTTTTCATTCGACATAAAACACCCCTTGCACATATTTAACCTATTATACAATACGTAACTTTGTTAGAGAGCATGTCTAAAAGAGGTACAAGTAACCACAAGTAGATTATTTTCGATGAAAGCGTTTGTTAAAGCTCTTACAAACCAAAATATAGACTCGGCTCACCCTGCAGAAATATTACACTGCTAATAAATAGAATATGAAGAAGAATATTTTTTTCGTCTTTCCAACAGAAGCCTAATATGTAGTGATGGAATATGGTTGTTGTGACTTTTGCTGAGAAAGAGTGATTAATATTAAAATAGCAATTTTAGGTTTGGAAGTGGTTCTTTAAGGTTTTGAGTGGTAGATGGACATTTGTGTGAAGCGTTTTGTAGATGGACGTTTAGGTTATTCCCTAATGAATACTGTGTTGGATTATCTAGATAGTTCCGCTTTCACTGAAAGTGACATAGCCACTATTTTTATTTATTCTTAGTGAAAAGTTTACTTTCCGTAAAAGTGATCTTGGTTGATGGGGTCTTACATGAGGGATACGTATGAATGGACAATATCATTTATAGCATAAGATACAAAACATGATAAAGACTAAACGATTTAGCAAAGGTGATGACTCTTACGAGGAAAAAGAAGTGGTCTTTTCGAGACTTGGATCATATTTTAAGAAAAGACCAACTTCTTATCTCCGACATAATTCTATGAATTATCCTTTATTCGAAACCAGTAATAGTCGTTGAAAAGCGAAGTCCATAATCAACATACATGCTGGGCTGCAAAATTTATCTTCATTATGAAAATTACTTGAATTGCGTAATAAGGAATTAGTACTAAAAAGTGATTACTTTATTATAAATGAATGTGATTTGAAAAAAATTGAATTAATAATTAAAAAAATCACAGTAATAAGCTAAGAGACAGACCTCTAGTTTCAAAATAAATGAAAAATTACAAAAGAACAAACCTCAAACAGAAGGTTCTTTGAAAGTTATCATCTGCAAAGATTTCTAAAAGTCCAATAAGGAATATTGCACATTTTTAGGTACTACAATGGAAATTATTTTAGCGTAAAAAAGTACCAATATTACACATTGTTTATTTTATGTTTCAGTTCTAAAAAGCAGCTCAAAATTTCGCATTAGTTATTTTTTTTAATAAATTAGCCAAAAAATAAAAGCATATTTGTTTACACCAATACAAAACGAACTCAAGAAATGTTTCCATATTTAACGAACCCTGCGCCTTATTTAAAAAAGCAAAATTTAGAATCAACTTATTGGAAAAATAAAAGCCTTCAACAACTTAATTAAATGAAAGTCGAAAAAAGAGAAAGCCTTCTCTAATGGCAGGTTTTTTTCAATCCAAATCTTATTTTTTCCCTTTGCTTTTGCAAAGTATGGATGTAAAATTTCTAAAAACTTACTCTGTTCTTTCCAAATTATGTTTTTATATTCTACTAATAAAATTTATTTCATTTCTGGGAACCAACACCATATAATAGACGAAAACTGCCAACACCAAATAAGATGAAATCTTTCGACATTTAACTTTTGTATCGAATGATTAGAAAAATAGTAATCTATAATACCTAACCAACTCGGCAACAGTTAACAAAGAATAAAAAAACAAGTAGGTTTGTAACAAAAACTATCACTTAGAATCATTTTCACAGAAAGTTCATGATGTGTTGAAAAAAGTGCCAAAACACTGTAATTAGTTTTATATTTAAATTCAAAACTTCAAACTACAACAAACTCTTTTCAATTATTTTTATTTTGAAAATGTAATAATTAATCCTTATTGTTTGCTATTTTTTGCATTTCGAACAATGAATATGTAATATGGCTCACTCTTAAATAGACGCAACACATTTCATAGTATCAAAATATAATAAATTCAAAATATTTATCGCCTTCGAAACACAGCTACATGAAGTGGTTTTTAAATACCATTTAAAAAACAAAAACAAAAATCTCATAAAAAGGTATAATCAGTATTAAGACGACATTTAACAATAGTACATGCTTAAACTCAATTTTAACTTAAAAAACCATGCATCTAATTACAGCTCACTTTTCTTAGTGGACTAGTTTATTAATAAGTAACTCTAAATATATTATATTATTTTTCTTACCATATATTTTTATATTCTAACAATAAAAAAACTTTTATTAGTGCGAACCAATACCAAATAATAGACGAAAATCCCTATATTTACTGAGCACTCCCACTTTCTTTAGACAGTAAACCCTCGAATCAACTGATTGGAAAAAATAGAAGTTCCGAGTCCTCACCAACTTAACAACAATAAACAATAAATAAAAAGCCGATAAACGGAGGAACATTCCTTAATTGCAGGAGCCAGTCCAGTACCGGAAACTGCGAGACGAGACCAGCTTTATTGGACACGCTCTTGTTTATGTGACACCGTAATTGACACTTTAATGCCTTTTTTTTCGGTGGTGCCCGTAATGGGCTGGGCGTAAATTTCGAGGCTCAAGCGGGCGTTTACGAGGGAGCTTCAATAAGGCTAAATTAATATCGGGAGGGCTCCGGATCGGGAAGGGTGATTACTTGGCTGTGTTAAGGACCTGATTATTGGATGGGTGTCGTGTTTTTTTAAATGTTAGTGGTGCTAGTTTTGGAAATAGTTGTTGTTTGATTAAAAATAATAATTAGAAGAGTTGTTTATTCTGGCAAAGATTGCTAAGGCAGAGATAAAGCATTGCATTTAATTAAAATTTATGTTCCTTAAACGTAAAGATTTTGACTTAGGGGATCATTTTAAACATACCTTTATCCTTATTATTATTTTATAATACTATACATACACATTTCTATTTATTAAACGTAATTTTATATCAATATTATTTATCACATCTCTTTTTTCATATCCATTAATTTAATTTTTTGTCAGACTCATTTTCACAATAACATCACACATGAAAAAGTATTCATACATTTTTGTTTTGTATTAATTATAAATTACGTTTTTATTCTAACAAAGTTTTAAAAGTTACAATCATTATTTTTAAAATTGTTTTTTTTTCGTATGTTTTTACTTATTACATTACTTTCAAAGTATTACATACAATTGCACGAATGCTTTATCTTTCTTATCTATAAAATTCTATTTTTACTTTAGGGAAAAGTAATCATTCTAATTTTTAAATAAAAGGGAAATGATGACAATGATATCCTTTTTTCCCAAAAATAAATAAAATTAAAAAAAATATACAAAAAAAATCCAGAGAAAACTAGCAAAATCCAGAGAAAACTAGCCCTCGGTCTCCTTCTCTTATAACTTTAAAAGATATTTACTTTTTAAATTTTACACCAAAAAATAATTCCAATTGACACTTAAGAAAAAACACAAACGTTTTTTTTGCATTATAAACATAAAAATAGAAACTAAAACTTTTTAACAAAGTCAATTTCAACTTCATCATCGTTATCTTTCATAGGCACATTGACTTCAACACCTGTCAAACAAATTCAACCACAACGATAACATCTCCTAAAGCCGGCGCTCAAAAAACAACTTTATCACTAATTGATAAACCTTTAGCTGCTGACTCCCATCCTGTAGCAGGAAATTAACATCATTCCTCCCTTTCAAACCAACATCCATCTTCTTATCAATTAACCTAACAAACTTCGTACTTGTGATACATATTTAACAAAAGAACTCAGAGAGAAGGATAAAAAAGAAACAAATCAAATGCATAAATTTTTCTTGTGTCGATACGTGTTTCTCAAGGTGAGAAAGAATATCAAATAGTTTTTTTTTATAAACTGGTATTCATTCTTTAACATCGGAAAATTACTAAATATTATTAAATACTTGATTTCAATTACTGTACAATCTCGTTTGATCAACTTCAGCTTTGAGTGTGTTATTGGTAGATGATTATTATTGTGGCTGCTAAGTATATGTAATCTATCTGCATACGCAATTAAGGAATAGTTATTAAATTTCTTTTATTAAAAAAATATTAACAAAGTTGAATTAATAGCAGCAAATGTGTGCTATTTTAATTATATAAAACAAATCTTTGTAAAAAGTTATTTGGGGAAAAACTTACTGATTTTTGAACATGAAGAAAATTAAAAAACATAGGTACTTGCGCGTCAAATAGGGCCGTTATGATATGGATGCAAATATACGAAAATTGCCTTCAACAATTTCTAACTTCAATATTATAAGTTAATTATAGTGAATAATCGAAAGAACACCTTTTAAAATATTTTGTTTCATTTAAAATCAAGAATTTTAGTTTTTAACCATTATTTGTTTTAATATTGATATTCTTACTAAATTTTAATTACTTAAATTTGTTTAGGAAAGAAGTTTTCCCTATAAAACAATTTTATAATTTTTACTGCTAAATACAGCAACCCTTCGTTATATCGCGCTTCCCGGGAGACAAGCATAAAACCGCGATATAACCGAATGCGCGATATAACGAGCGACTTGATAAATATTATACTTTTGATGTATTTATGGTATCAAAATAGTTTTTAAACTTATGCAGTATGTATTTGAAAGATAAAACACATAAATCATTTTAAAAAAACTAAATATATAAAACTAATTATGTACTCTAAAAAAAGGAAACAAAAATTTTAGAAAGGACTTATTAATTTTATTAATTACTATAACACATTATTGCACAGGCATACTAGACACATTTCACTCATTTTCTATTAAAACAAATCCATCTAAAGTAGGCTGTTTTGATTTTTTTCGTAAAACCTGTTTTCCGGCAAATATCAAAGAACGGAAGTTTATTATTTATTTTAAGGAAGTTACACCTTGAAAAAAAACAGGGGGAAAATTGAGAGACATGATACAAGGCGCGATATCCGAATGCGCGATGTAACGAGGCGCGATATAGCGAGGGGTTACTGTATTGCCGAAACCAAGCTGGTGAAACACATTTCAGAAAAACCAAGTAACTATTCCCAATAAATAACACCCCGGCTTGTGTCACTGAAAGAGATGGAGATGCAGAAGAGCAAGTGATGCGGTCGGGAGAATGAGAGATGATTGGAGGCAGAGGACTGTCACCGGCATCCTTTCACGAGAAGAGCCGCCGGCAGCAAGTGGCCGTGACATTCCGCCAAGGGGTGTTTGTGATTACTGTCCGCCCTAATATTCCCCCTCTAGAAATAGATTTTCTTCACTTCTTCTAGAGATTCTTTTGTCAGAGCTCGATCGTCTGAGAAAGTGAGACTTTTAGACTTTATGCTATCGAGGTGGGTATTGTTAAGGTTGCTCTTGGCGGCCAAGACAATGAGATCAGTGGGGGTGAATGGAACAGAGGTAGGGTCAGGCGAATTGTTTAGCTGAGCTATGTGCATAATGGAATATGGTATAGCAGAATCCTTAATATATGATATTGTGGGGGAGGGGGCGTATGGTAGTGGACAGAGCACACGTTCTTGATATCACCAATTGATTGTTATAATGTACAACCTAAAACGTTAGAAAAACTTATTCAATACCGCAAGTGAGTTTCTTTTGCAAATATTTACAAATACATGTAATTTTGCGGCATATAATTATAAAAAAAAACATTTTTTTAAAAAAAATGATATACTGATATTAATTCAATTTGTCCTGATCTTAACCTTAAAAAACAAGAACATGAAATTATTTTTTTATGTGTGCCAGTATCAGTATATCAATGGCTGGACAATAGGAAAGCTAAATATGATCTGGATTTTAATCATATACACGTACATGATGAAAACGCAAAATAAACCTCACAGGAAACTTTTTATTTGCACATGTTTTAAACGATTAAAAAAATTGTAAATGTTATGTCTTAAGACAGGCATAATACAATATCAGGAATGTATTAAGTTGAATCGAGTAAAAATATCCAGTCAAAATCAATTCAAAAATATTCCAAAATAAATTGTTGAAGTATCAAACTATTTTTCAATGTATTTTTCTGTATCATGTTAGTAGCAAAATGATCGTAATATAACAATGAAAACTCCCCTTTTTCCACTAAGCTAAGGTTTATATTGTACGACATATCATCGTTAAATACCACCCTTATTTTCAGGAAACTTTGTAATATGCTCAATTTGATAATAAGCTCCAATTTACCTCAACCAAGGAAAACTGAGGAGAAAAAAAATACTTGCAAAAACTAACGATAAAACCGAGTCCCACTTTTCCATCCCTTCCCAAATTAAAACTGATACGGATCCACTAACACAATAACAAAGACAGAGCAATCAGATATGCACCTCCTAATGCCCAGAGTAATAAGAAAAACACATCCAAAAGATACGCTTTCCTCGTAATCTTCCTCCCTTACTGATTTAAATCATCTCTTCTCCCAGAGGAAGCGTTAACGAAATTAAAATTAAGAGTCCCCTAAAAAGAGCTTAACATCTCTTGTTTTCTCTTTTCTCTTTAATTTAGAAATTGTTCTAGACTCTTAAAGAAAGAAGAAAAACAAAAAAAAAAGTAAGTCCCCCTAACCTCCGCCGTGTCTTAATGGCCATAAAAGCAGCAAGGTAACAGCTCAACTCTGCCTGATATTGATGGTTTTGGTACGTCTCAAATAATCACCTTAGCGTAGCGTTTGCTGAGCAAAATCTTTCTCTTAGTCTGCCTCAAACAACGTGCGATGCTTGAATATCAACTTTACCAAGGGGTTAAAATAGAGGCCTAAAATAGTACGTAATCACAGTACATGTTAGTATAGCATAACTAAAGCATGTTGATTTTTTTGCTTACTTGTCAATTTTTTGTTTATTTCATATATTTTTCGTAATACTTTATTGCACTGTATATGACATTAACAATGAAATATATTTTTAATCAAAAGTTTAGCGACATAAAGGACAACAAAAAATATTTATAAATGTCATACAGAAAGTCATACAAAAGATACATTTTATTATGTGATTACCCTTATTATTTATTTATAGTTTACTAATGGATTACAGCTTGCACAGTTATTACTGTATTTCTTCGTAGAAATTTTTAACCAAGTATGACACAAGTAATAGCAACAAAAAAATTGAAGGGAAAATTTCATCTGGTTTTTAAGTTTTAAAATATTAAAATCGTGTTACCATCAGACAATAAAACTGTGGATCTTTTAAAAAAAATTTAATGAATAATCAAATAATGAGCTGAAATTTTCCCTTCAAATCTGATTTGCTTTTTATATTTTCATCCGTGGTTAAAAAAATTGTAAAATAATACTTAGAAAGATAGCGTGCTTTGAAAAAAATCACCAAAAAATCATGACTATTTTTAAGTCAATGTTTCTGAATCCGGTGATTTTCATAAATTTCAACAGTGGGATTGGGGTTTACCACCACTCTTGCTATAAAAGAACCCCTTACTTAAAAAAATAAAATATCGGGGAACTCCCCTCCGTTTTTTCCACGTACTTTTTTATGGAGTCGCGGAGATCCTGTGTTTCTTATTGGTTAGATATATGGGCCATAACCTGTCACCGAATGCGCGACTTAAGTAATCCTGTTCGATATTTATTGGGATGGGGAATGCCGGAATCGGCGTGGTATTGTTCGAGTAACCGAGGCGTGTTTTGGAGTCAAATGCAATGATCAGATATAAATATTCGGTTACAAACTTTAAAATATGTATCAAGTAAATCATAAGATATGAAATAAACTATAATCGCTTATGATGAAATCTAGTAAAAAAAAGTATCTCTACCATAATAGTAAAAGGACCGATGTCGTATGTAATAATATAGGATATTGAATTTTATTTATTTCCTACTGAAAAATATATATCTTATCCATAAAATTGGCAAAATGTTTTTAGCTAGATAGTATGAGACTATGTAATACAATGTAAGGTGGCCGTTTAGTTTATTGAGGCGTGCTATTGATTTTAATCTTCTGGATATATGATATATGATTGTATGAATATATGATATATGTCTGGATATATGAATTGTTTTTATAGGGTGAAATAATAAAAATTTGATAATTTCCTATGCATACATGTAAGATTGTTGCTTACATGATAAACGTCAGACTTTGAAATTTAAGCTGATTGAAAATAGTAACGTTAATGAACAGTTTCAATGGATATTTTAGAAAAATTACTTTAAAATTGAAATAAATCCGAATAGTTGATATGATATGTTAAAAATTTCCCTCCTTAATTATTAAAATTTGATATTTCATTATAGTTATACAGTTTGATAGTTTGATATTTCAAGACAGATGATTTGATATTAAATTAAAATGAAAAAAAAACATTCAACAAATATATGTTGTCATGCACTGCCATTGTAGTTTGATCTTTAAAGTCGCTTAGCAGTATTTTTGATTTTCATAAATTTTCAGCTAAGCATATTTTTTCCGAGTTTTAAATGAAGTATCTGCGTAAGTTTAATGTACCATGAGTTAAATATAAAATAACGCGTTGATGGGTTTTTTTTTACTTTTCGTTTTCAATGCCAGTTCAATTTGTTTAGTTTATTTGTATATTAGTTTTAACTGTACTTTAATTAATTTTAAAAATAATAACAATGACATTATACTTGTATAAAGTTTGGTAGTCTTAAAACATGGAACCCTTTCCTACGTTAAAGGAACGGACCAAGCACTTAGAATTATCCATTCCAAAGACTTGCTATATAATTAAGTTAATATATATTTAGCTGCGTTCAAATACAATTTCCTCCTCCAAACGAAGGTAATTATTCATGACAAAAAAAAACATAAAAGGTAACTTATGATATAGTATTGTACACTTTCGCTTTTAATGTTTATAATTAACGAACACATTTCTTTAACTTGAAATGTTTAAAAAGTTCCATTAACTACTTGCATATTAATTTTAAAAAGTGATAGAATCTATAATTAAAAACATTTATTAAATGGTAAATGCACGTTACTTTTAGCACATTCATGGAAAATTTTAACCCAAAAAAAGGTCATAAACTTTTAATGCATTCACATAAATAATCAAAAAACTACGTGCGGCATTAATGTTTCACGTGATTAACTTTTGATTATTATTCTTTTTTTAAATCAACCATTGATCCTTCCATTCCAATAAGATTATTTCCTTCACTCTTTCATCTTTTAATTTAACTCGGCTCCTCAAACGATCCTCATTAAATCAAGGCAACTAATTTCCCTTTTTATTTCCCTCGCTGCTAATTTTTTCCCTCTGTTTCTCCCCAACTCACATTTAGGCTTAAGAACCGAAACTAATGAAGTAAAGCGCTTTATATTTAATTAAGACGTATTTCTGGTTGGAAGGACTGTGCTGCACTGTGTAGACATTACAGCTTAATTTAGACGTGGACAGCATTATAGATGTCAGAAACTTCACTGAATTGAACCTGTTTAAACAAAGTTTTATATGGATTTTTTATTTTTCGTTCCAAAGACCTTCGTAGAACGTCAAGTTTGGGTGTCCAAAGAACTGGTCGACAAACAATGAAAGGGAGATTTAATCTCTGAGAAGAGTTTTTTTTTATGTGGTTTTTGAAAATTTTAATTTGCTTTATGTCGTCGAGAAATTTGTTTTCCCATGGCATGCGATATACGTAATTAACTTTTTTGTTAAGAGTCTAATAACAAAGTTTTGAAAGATAAACTTATAATTTACGAAACGGAAGTAAGAGCATAATTAGTTTATGAGGTTTAGCTTAATTTGTTGTTAATGGACAGATAGTTTTGCATTAAAGTTTAATAAAAAGTGTTATAATGGTTAAATGCAGTGCTATTTTTTGTATGAAACTAACTCAGTAAAATAAGTTTTTACATATTTAACACCTTAAACTTTTAATAGGTACAGCCTTGATGCAACTTGTTGAAGTACACAAAGAAATCCACTCTCAGCAAACAAATATTGTAAGTACTTTTTTCTTATTTAGCTGTATATAAATAGTTTACCGCCCTGATATTCTTATTTATTAATTAGATTTTTTTTCCGAATGTAAAAATATTTTAAATGTAAAAATAGTTTCAAAAATGAAGTATTTTGTAAGAAAAAATATAAATTTCAAATTTAAGACATTTCTGAAGACCGCAGGTAAAATCGGCAAACTACTGACATGGTAAAAAAGCATTTTTGATAGAAAACTGAAACACTGTGAGAGAAACTCGGAAAATTATTGCGCCCATTTAAATTTAGTTTTTCCAATTAGTTAAAAATTTTAACTTATCATAAAGTGCTCTAAAGGAAGTTCAATTATATTTTAACTTCATTTAAGAAAATTAAAAGTATTCAAATTTAGATCTTTAACAAATATATGGAATTTATTGCATTTTGAGATAAAAATTTAAAACGAGCAATAAAAAGAGAAATTCCCTTAAATTAAACATTCATTTATTGTTTGACGATGAAGAATGTTTATGTTATTAACTTCATGCTAAACGATAATATCATACGATAATAAATTCAAATTTATTATAGTTCCAAAAGTGATAGGAAGATATTATCATATCTATTGGTATTTTTACGCTATCGATACTGCTCATAAACTTTAAATTCATAAATACAGAACTGAATCTCCTCGAGAAGAAAGAACTGATCAAACTTTAGGGTTTCAATTAATATTTAATGACAGTTTTAACAAGCTATAATAAATATAAAACGCAATAAAATGCCTAAATAAGGCCAATAACATAAGTTAAATAAACACGTAAAGTAGATGTTTTGATGTTGATGAAACAATTTAATGTGAATGTCGCGGCATTGAATTTGAGTATCATGAACATAGGATTCATATAAAGTTTTTGAATTGGAAGTTTTACGTTTTAAGGATGAGTTAATCTAATAAAAAGATGAAGTATTAAAAGTATATTCCTATTTAAAAAAAAATTTGTCGAAATATTATCTAGGCAAAAAATTGTTATGCAAACGCAAGTTATCGAAATAAACTAATTTTTTACAAATGATTTGAATGAATGTTTTTTAAAGGTACACTTAATATCACAAAAGAACGAACAAACTGTCAATGAGAATATTTAATTTAAAATAAACTCGAATGTCATTTTTCACTCCCTGTACTATTTAAGAGCAAAATCAAATAAATATGTAAATGTATATTTTCATTTCCCTTTTTTGTATGAGAAAACGCATAATGGTCAATTTAAAAGTAAATAAAAAATTTTATCATTTTTCTTGATGAATATAACTCCAACCATTCCCGAGGCGGCAGGTTTAATCTCTCACAATATTTATTAACATAACTGTTAAATGTTGTTGAATTTCACAATTTTTTAATGAACACTCTAAAAACGAAATTTTCAAAACATGGGTAAAAAATACTCATATCAGAGTATGAACTATGAAGCATAGTTAAATTGGCTCAGAGTAAGTGAATTTTACTTAAATTTGAAACTTGCTTAAATTCATTTCTGAAAACATGCATATACTCGTGAGTTCAACACGTCATAGACTAAAATATGAATAAAGTATGATAATATGAAATTTATAGACTAAAATATGATTTCACGTCAACAAATTCCCAATTGTAACATTTCTCATCAACTTAAGCATGGTCACAATAACAAAGTATCAAAACACAAAAGATTTGAATTTTTTTTTATTTTAATAAAAACCTATAAAATTTTAGAAATTTCAATCGAACTCTTTTTTTTAAAAAAATGTCGATGTGATTATTAAATTGTTAAGCTATTTAATTATAATAATAAAAATATAGAGGAAGATGGATACTGAGTTCGCCCTCTCTATGCTGCATTAGTCGGGAAATGCATGGAAGACTAGAAGTCCATATGCGTAGACAGATTACTCTTCTGTCGTACAGTCGCTCAAAATGTGTTCGGTTTTGAAAGTTGTCGAAAGGTTCAACATTATTACAGTAATCATAGACCTTTGGTAAAAAGTACTAAGAAAAGAGTGTTATGTGATACAAGAGTATAAAACTTATTGTTGCTGTACGTATATCAGATTCAGCTAAAGACAGAAAATCAAGTATTTGTACGAATTTTTCGAATAAGATTTATTGCAATTTAGCTTTTATGTCAGAGAAAAGTTGTTCAAACATTTGCTAATTCAATAGTTTAGTAGAAATTCGTAGTGATATTCTTTAACAATTTATTTCGTTAAAGTAATAAGTAACTTTCTTTATACGTTCTCCATTTTATTACATTATAGTAATAGAAATAAGATTAAAACAAGAATCTTAAATATATAACAGTTCAGTTATTCTTCTCTTTATAAATTTTGATATCTAAAGAACATGTAGGTTTGGTTACACTGCATATAGAAAATATCCAAATAAACGACTCTCATGGATAGCCTATGTTATAAAAGATTAAAGTCTCTGCTAAGCCTGAGATTAAAAAAAAACATGTCATAGAACATTCTACTAAAAATTTAATATCCATATATGTCTTCTCTTATGCATTTAGTTTTCCAGAAGCCTTAAAAGAGGCAAAAAAGAAATTAACACTTGTAAGTATTCTCTTTTATTTAAAAGGATATAGGACTTTATAGGTTTGCAAGAAAACCCAAACTACCATATTTATATCTTTATTTGTAATACATATGCTAAGTATTTTTTTATCCATATAATTAAAATGACTGAGATGTTATATTTGTTTTATGTACCTTTACAGTTGAAAGCTTTTTATGTGGACTTGTTGCTACCACTGGAATCAAATTTAGAAAAAGACACAAAAGTGGTTGCGGTAAGAAACTTATTTGTATTCATTTTATTGTACCTTGATATAAGAGCAATTTATTGCAATGTAGAAAGAAAACTATATCTTGTACTGTGCGCAGAAAAATGGCGCACCGTCAAAAGATAATTTATAAAGAGAATCGTCGGAAGTTTATCTTTTACAAATTTCATTTTATTATAGAAAAATTGCTAATTTTTTACCTTCATTTGCACCATTTAATTTAAGTTTAACTTCTACCGCTATATCTTAGAAAAATTTCGAATATTTAGTATTTTTTACTCGAAAAATCATATTCGTCCAATTTGCCATTTTTCCGATCACGGACTATATGTGCAAAAACAGTTAATAACATATATATAATATATATTTTCCCAATTTTCTTTTCTTACTGTCGCTATAATTTCGGCTAAAATATTCCGACTATTTAATAAGCATTCCTGGCGTTTTAATTTCGAATATTTAGTGAACTTGAATTTTACAACTTAAGCAAATAATAGAATTTGAAGCAAAATATAAAACAACTTCGACCAAAATAATTGACGATGGATTTGTTATAATTTTAAAAAATCTCATTTTATCAATATAATTTTTCCTGATAAATTAACGATCCTCCGTTTTTGATAGAAAAAGGAGAAGCTAATTTTTACGAAATCCCCCATTACTTACATAAAATTAATTCCATAAGAAGCTTCCATTTAGCTTGTAAAAATCTTTGAAACATTTGTTTGTACAAGTAGTAATGCAAATAAGTAAAACGTAACTAAATATCATTTTTTTTAAATAAATCTAAAATGTTGCTATATTGATATAATTAAACGTAACAGTTTTCATATTTATGTTAATGCATTACAATTTGAATTAATATTTGATTATTTATTGTATTTCACAGGGAGAACACAAAAAATTTCTTCAGCAACATAAGTGCCATCATGATTCCTATCAAAAAGCTCTTTCTATGTGTAAGAAACAAAAGAAAAGAAGTAGAAGTAGTTTACTAACCTTCGGAAAAGACGCCAAGGTAAAGTAAAACATTTTTAAACACTCAAAAACAGTAAAAAAATATTTTTTTAATGTTTTATTTTTAAAAATAGTTTTAAAAATATTTAATAATTTAAAATAATGTTTAAAAAATATTTAATAATTAAAAATAATGTTTAAAAATATTTTCAAAAATATTTAATATTTAAAAATAATTTTACAAATATTTTTGACAATCAATGAAGGCTGAATTAAAAATTTCATACAAGAAAGGCGTATTTCATACTAAAAATATACTATAATGTAAAACTTATTTTTATTTCTACTTAAAAAAGTAAACTTGCTGCCATTTCTTCTCGAAATCAAAAGCTAATGTGTTTCTATACTCTCTGAAATGATTTAGACTGATAAGACCTTTTACGTAATAAATCAAATGTAACAAAACTATTTATTTTCTTCAATAGCGTCACAGAAACAATGATCTAAAGTATACTTGACTTGATCTTGACAGACAAAGATTCTTTACAAACAAGCTAAAAGCACTCGGTAGAGTAGCTAACACAATTCTAAAGAATAAAATAGGAAACTAAAAGTACCGCCGTAAAATATTGTATTGAGACACATACACCTGAAGTTATTTATTATTTTCATAATGAAATTAATTACAGGTAACATCTGTTAATTTATATTCTTGGCTCTACTATTTTAAGTGAAGCACATCCACTCGTAAAGTTGTGACACACTGAACCAAGTTTATGGCGTACATTTGTTTGCGCGTTTACAGCATAAGTATGATTAAAAGAGTAATTTTCACGTCCCAACTCAATGCATTGTGTATGTACAGTTATGTACATGTGTCCTTTGCATATTGATCATATGATCATAAATAATGAGAATTTAAATATTAAAAAAAATTACTATTAAAAATATTTTCAACTAGCGATCGATCTTAGGTTTTAGCACGTTCGAAAACTTAAAGATTACTACTTATCTTAAGAGCGCAGTTATAACTAGCACATAAGTTATGTTTTTTAGGATGTGTAATTTTAATTGCTTCCATCTTTAGATAAAAACCATATACTTTCTTTATTGGTCCTCATCATACAAAAACGATTAAGAAGTCAATCCCACGGAACTGTATCTGACAATAATAGTTTTCTAGTCCCATAACATAACTAAGCAGTAAATATCCAACTCAAAACAAAACTTCATATGTGGAACATTACTCTGGTAATAACCATAAAGAAATAGCTATATCCATACACATAATCGGTCTTTATTACCATAGTATGGCTCATTCAAGTAAGTTGCAGTAAACGGTTAAAAGACGAACCGATGTAGGCAAAATTAGAATGAGTCTTTTAAATTGCACCTTTTAAGCTTCCATTAGATATTTAAGTTTGTGTTTGCTCATTTTACAGCAATTGCACGCGATGGAAGATGAGAAGAAAAAATTGGATGGATTTTGCGAACAAAGCTTAAAACAAGTAAGAGTTTCACAGCTCAAATATTTTTTGTGCCATAAATGTTACGATTATGTTCATAAAAATTTCCTTTATGGAAAAAGCTTTGCAGTTTAAATCATATTATTGTGTAAATATTGGCTAAATATATACTGTATTTTTATGAAGATAATTGCATCTCTGTGTAATGAGACAGTATATTATAATGCATGATTTGGATCATTTATAAAAAGTAACTTCATTTAGGATGGGCATCTGAATTTATAAAATTCGTATTTTTTAATCATATTTTATAATATACCCTACAATTCCTGTCATATACATATTACATCCTTTACTGCTTAAAAATTTAAAACAATCTAAATTTTTAGGCCATCGAATCAATCGTAATAATTTATCTAAAAATAATTTCTGGAAATTCTTTAAACACTTGCCAATATTAATCAAATAAAATTTTGTCTTAAAATAGAAACACTTAATTCAATTTGTTAACAATTATTTTACAATTATCGTCCTTAATAAGTTACACAATAGCCCTGGTGTAGCTCTAATGCAATCATAATTCAAACCAAACGTTAAATCTAAATAAGTTACAAAAAGTATTTGTCATTCTTTAACATTTTTAAACATGTTTTAAATGTCTTGTATTAAAACACTTTTTTTATTACATTCTATTATCAAAAACTAATATGAGTTTTCCAATATTATCCATCAGAATCAACAACAGTACATCATATTCCATACACGTAATCCATTCAATTCCCGACCAATCCCTTTTAGCCGCAAACAAGCTTTTCTAACAAACAAAAACAGCTTTCTAAAGAAGATGGAATCGAACCCCGAAAGACAAGAAATAAACGTCCGAAAAGAAAACTGAATATCTAAGAGCACACTCCACCATTTTTGTCACCATTGTTTTATTGTTTTGAAACATGAGACCTCGGAGAGATAAATAATGCCATTTGTACTATAGGATACAATAAATGAAGATCGATTGTGATGTTCTTTGGGTATATTTGTAATATAATGGACGTTGTCGATGTAGCACAAAATAGTATTCGTTTTTAAGAATACAAAAAAAACCCAGTTTATTCTTGTTATTAAATAGACAAAACTTGAATGGAATATTATATATCGTCGGTCAAATGACAAAACCAGAAATATACAAATTCCAGGGATTAGCGTTTTTTTAAAACAGTGGGCTTATCAGTATTCTGTTTTCTATCCCTGTGATTTGCACATTCGTTGTTCTGTCATTTGAAAGACAATATAAGATAAAAACAAGATAATACTTTAGATTTAGCCCATTAAAATATATTAATCTCTTTAAGAACAAATTTAAAAAAAACTTAAATATGGTTCAAGAAGTTTAATTCAGATTAACCTAAACGATTTGCGTCTTACAAAGTAGCCAATGACCCGGAAGAAGGTTTTAGATAAATTCCGTTCAAAACAAATAAATTTATCTCATTTTTAAAACCATGTGTACCCTGTTAACATTGTATCCCGAAAAATCATACAGTGACCAATAGTGGTGTTGACTTTTAAGCCATTCGCTAGCAAATGTAAATTCCCTCCGGCTCCTACACAACCGACAAGTACTAAATAAAAATAAACAAGCCTCTCGGTCTTCCTCAGCCCTCCTTTTGTACCGTTGCAGCAATCCATTTATATTATGCCTCCTTGATAAATAACAGATTGCTCTTGTTTGTTTTTTCTTGCCTTGTAGGCCATCACTCAGGAGCGCCGGCGATATGGGTTCGTCCTGGAACGCCAATGTTCCCTGGCTAAGCACTACTTGGCCTACCACTCCAAGGTAAATAGTCTTTTTTCTTTTTCTTGGGCTACTTTATTTCGTGGTTGTTGCTACTTACGACTTTCGTCTCCTCATACCCACCCACTGGTTAATCTTGTTATATCTTGGGTATTCAGAATAACATTGGGTGTGACTTGACTCAACCTGTTTAGTGCTAGATAAAAAAAAAAGGACGAAGCAACCGTCAGTTTAACCTTCCGAACAGCTGGGAAATGGGTAAAAATTGTGTACTTGTTTTTTCTTTGCATAAATTTTAAAACTATATTTTTAAAAAGCCCATATTTGTTTAGAAAATCAGACTTAAGTTTATTTTTGAAGATATGATTTAATAAGCATTTCTAAATGAAAAAAATAGAATCTCAATAAAAATTAATTATTAAATTTATATTTAGTGCTAGGACACAGGTGCATAAAATTCAGGAAAACACGGGTCTAACTCTCAAAAGCTAAACAGAACAATTACAAGAGTCTCATAGCTAATGAACAAATTTATGTTTTTGTTGTCGCAATCGCGTTTTTAAGGCTATATCAAGTCAAATGCGTCGACATTATGAATCGCTAGGTTAACAAATATAAATAAAACGTTATCCTTATACAAATGTGTATTGAATAGTGAAACCTATATATTTATTAAATTTTTGCCAGACAGGTTTGCAAAGTCATCTAAATCGGATATAGCACATGTAAATCACAATAAGGTGAAATACAAATAAATTTATAATAAATAACCAAACCAGAAATGACGATCCCGTTTTGTACTTTGCATTATCGTAGACAATGTGTTTAATTCGAATTTGTTCAGAAATTACTAAATATATACTATTAAATACCCTATTCGAAACCGTCGACCTTAAACCAACACATTCCCCCACTTAGAAGGATTGTCCGGCCACCCCTCTTCAATTCACCCTGACACCCCCCATTCATCTGCAATCTCAGGCCCCTAAACACCCGTTACAGGTAGACAAATGGGGGCCTTTCATTCATTATGTCCGGCACAGACATGTCCGGCTGAGATTAGTTGTCGAGCTACTGATCATTCAAGATAGTTTACGAGGCTGGATAATAGTGCGGGAGTTTAAACCACCCAGGAAGGGATTAGGGTGTGTGCCTAAGATAATTTAATTTGGGTGTTTATTTGGGCTTGGTTGTACAAATGAGATTGTTTGAATGTTGAATGAAGACAATTATAAGGAATTTGTTTAACCCTATGATGTGTTGATAATGTTAGAAATTATTTAAGTAGGTTTAGTTCGATAGCTGAGATGCAAAGTGTATTAATTAAAGTCAAGAGAGAAGAGACTTCGGTTGTTGATAACTTTGTACATACGAGGTCAAAAAGCACAAATGGAGAAAATATTTTATTTAAGTTTTTTTTCAATTCGGGTAGACGTTTTAGTTTTTTGTGGACTAAAAGACAAAGCGGTATAAAATGTAACTAAATAGGCTATTTACATCTATACCTGTTCTTAACACCAAGTTCAAAATGCTATTTTTCCGAGTAAGATGTTTACTATTAATGTAAGATAAATACTATTAATAATAAACAAGAATCAAAAATATCGTTATAAGTTATTAATAAATAAAATAAAAAAATGTTCCAAGAACAGATCCTTGTGGTACCCTAAAAACAATCAGAAAAAGCAGTATTATATATTTTTTTTCTGCAATATACATGCGTAACCATTTAAGTAACTTATTACTAAAAATAATGTTACATATCTTAAATAACAAAATTTCAAAATCAATAGTATCAAAGGCTTTAGTGAAATTAGTATAGATAAAATCTAATTGTTTATTTAGTTTCAAGGCATTACACATATCAATATTGAAACACATTAAGTTGCCAGCAGTTGATCTTCTTTTGATGAAACCATGTTGGCTGGGAGACATTATTTGAGAAGTTTAAATAGTTATTTTACTACCGCTGATGGCGGATTAAAAATTTTCAGCATAACTAGAAATAACAGCAGTAGGTCTAAAGTTTTTAATATGCTTTTTGCCTTTTTTGTGAACAGGTATAATTTTGGATGACTTACAAATATCCGGAAAAATTATAGTCTTTAAGGAAAGATTAAAAAGTATAAGGAGAGGATAAATAAAACTATCCAGGTTTGCTTTATAATAAACAAACGTATATAATCCATCCAACTGAACAAGAATCATTTAAATTCTTTATACCAATTTCGAATTCAGCAAGTAAATAGACTTTTTCATCTTTCAAAGATGATATTTTCTTCCACGTATATAACCATATTACGTTAGGCAGGACGGTGACACTTGCGATCATAAACGTTGATTTGATTAGCCGTTATTTCATAAGCTGCCATAATATACAGGTGGTAGAACGTAAAACTAGTCATTAGTAAGGGGAACCTCCATTGCTTTAAAATTCTCAAAATGCACAATATTGGGACATTTTCATCAGAAATATTAATTCCCATTAAAGATAAAACATACACAAGAACAGCCAATTCCTTCATTTTATAAAATAACTTTAGTATATCCAAACGATAAGTAATTATAAGTAATATGAAGATTTTCATATTATGTCAAAAGGATAAGTAATTGTAAGCAATACAAAGATTTTTTCTTAAATTTAGAATGAATTGTTTACATCAACTATCACACATTATTCTTTGTTGAACGCCAAAATTATATATTTCGCGATCACTAGATATTCTTTGGAGTAGATTATTATAGTTAAACTCATAGTTTCCTTGCACAGAAGCCACGACCATGGGTGGAGCTATAAAACGCGCGGAGCAATCAGATGAAGACAAAATAAAACGGCTGAAATTTCCTCTTCATCTGATGGCTCCTCGCGTTTTATAGCTCCGCCCATGGTCGTGGCTTCTGTCCAATGAAACTATGAGTTTAACTATATTAAACTTTTTTTTATAAAATATATTATATTTCTTAAATTCAGCAAAATCGAATAAACGTTATTTGTGTCGGAGTAATCTTACTTTACCTAATAAAGTTTGATCCTAGAAGATGTTTAAAAGCCTACCCGTAATTTGAGTTCCATTTTTCTAAAAAAGTTTTATCAAAGTAATGATAAATCCAACATATAAAGTTAATTTCAATCTAACAATATGACTGAAAGAAACAGGCCTACTACTATGACTGAAAGGAAATGGTCTGAATTATTACGTGTCTAATTATGTGGGGCGGAAATCTATTTACTGTTCATGACAACCTATTTTTGGAAGGATTATAACAAACTAATAACTATTTATTTATTTACATAATTAGTAAAAAAACTAAAAAAAACTTGTTCTCTAAATTTTTACTTTTAAAAAATAAACAACAACCACCGTTAGAATACTATAGAGTTCCCCGTGAAACAAACTTTGTTGCTATGTTCAGTTAGATTTTTTAAAAAATAAACATATAATAGGACTTTCAAAGCATGGCAAAAAAAATTTATTAATCCCTTATGTGTGTTTACTCATCTGCATTTTACATTTATGACTCGCCCACTTAGAATGTACGACCCTTTAGATATACGTGTAAGTAGCTGGTTTTTCTTAACTAAACTAATTTTCCATTAGTTCATTTAAAAAATTAATAAATAGCATATTATTATTTATTTTAGACTAAAATCAATGAAACTTGTGCAGTCTTAATGTTACTTTCTGCTTAAAAAAACTGAAAGCCAATTTTGAATTGTTATACTAATTGTTAGGTTGAATTGATAAGTTGAAGTAACCATGTATGAGATATTTATTTCATTGAAGGTTTTTATATTGTGTAAATTTGTCGTTTTGATAATATAAACATGAGTTTCATACTATTTTGGTTCTCTAAAACAATAAAAGAAGCGAATATTTGCTTTTGCTAAAACCGACTGTTCTATAACGTTATTCATATGACTTGTTACGCTACACGAAAAAGTCTTACACAGTGTAAGTGGTAAATGGACAATGCATAATATTTTCATACATAACTCCAACCATTATTTCATACATAACTCCAACATCATACCATTATTGAACCAACTGTTCAATAAAGGCATTCCTATAACATTTTATACTTCAAGAAATGTCCTTCATAGCGAAAGTGTTAAAAGGACAATGCATAATATTTTCATATATAACTCTAACCATTATTTCATACATAACACCAATCTCATACCATTATTGAATCAACTGTTCAACAATGGCATTTCTATGACATTTTATGCTTCAAGAAATGTTCTACATAGCGAAAGTGTTTTAAAAAGACAATGCATAATATTTCATATGTAACTACAACCATTATTTCATACATAACTCCAACCTCATATACCATTATTGAACCAACTATTCAATAATGGCATTCCTATGACATTTTATGCTTCAAGAAATGTTCTACATAGCGAAAGTGTTAAAAGGACAATGCATAATATTTTATATATAACTAGCAAATAAATATCCGTTTTCGCAAGAACTAAAAAAATATATAACATCCAACAAATATATAAGTGGATAGAAACAAACACATATTCTCACAACATTTAATTTTTATATATACTGGTTGTAAGGGAGAGTGCTATAGTCCCTCTATAAAATCACGGCACTTACGACTTGTGTTTTGGACGAGTTCAAAATGCCACTTTTCAAGGCAATTGGATAAAGAAGACTTTTGCATGAGCCAGAGTTGCTATATTTGGCCATCCAATGCTTTCGTAGGCGAATATTTATTTAAAGTTTAGAAACAGTTTCTAAACTAAAAGGGCAGATTGAACTTGCATAGGGTTCACATTATTGAATAGCTATGTTTTGGCTGATAACGTCTGCCGGTTCTTCTTCTACTCACTTGCAAAAGTTGTAGAAGTTTGTCTAGTCGTGCTAATCGCCAAATGCAGTGCCAGACTTGAACACCAAACCCCAACAAAGCCTTTTCTTTACCTGCGTGTACAACTATCAACGTCTGGCCACCACTTTTCCTCATTTATCAACATTTTTCCAAATGACAAATTGTTGTCTATCTATGTTTCGTCGAAAGAAATGGTGTTATTGCGTGATGATGAATAAAGGTATGTTATTGAATTGAACATAAAATGGTGAATAAATAATGGTACGGAACCATTGAGTTCCAATGTATAGATAAAACAAACTGTCATCGATATAGTGTTAAGTAAAACAGAATAGCGCGGGTTTTAGTGTTTTTCAAACAAGTTTATTAAGCAGTAATTGTTCGAATCACACAAAAGCTTTCAAAATGGATCGTGCAAGTTCTGCATAATGTGAATTTTTCTTGCATCACATTTGTCATTAATTACTTTCTCTCCACTACTCCTCCCACCAGTGAAGTTGATTATGATGCATAACAATAGGGACATATTGGTGATATAGGCCCTCAATTTTTGCATCCACTAGCAACTCTTTACTTCCACAAGTATCATAAGCATATATTTTATATAGAAACATATTTTTCAAATAAATATATATTTAAAAGTTTGTTTCACAGATAATTTTGAAAAATAACTTTTAACACGTTGCTGAGAGACAAATTAATTTAGTAGAATTTGGTTTTTTAAAGATAAAAATTACATATTTTTTGTTTGTTATGAATAGAAAAATGCAATATTTTTTAGTTTTTTGTAATAAATACTCCATTCTATTATTTGTTTTAATGCAAAATGTTTTATAAAGTTACCGCTGAAGAAACAGTCTTTGGCGAGACTCTGCTTGACATTCTTTCTACGTCAGTTTTTAATGCAGCTAAGGAATCAGCTGATTCAGTACAGGTATTTTTTAGAAATATTTATTCATTCTAGTTCATAATAGAACATCTAGTATTAAGAAAAAATATAAAATGTAGTTAATGAAGTGAGTTGGTTGGTTGGTAGACATATATATTCAGGTTTGTGTGCTTGGTCAGCGACCCGCTTATAAACCTTCGTCAAGTAAGACAGACACAACAGACAACACACACACATAAGTGGATCCATCTAATTTTTAGAGACAGAGGCCAGCTAGAGGATCCCCAGAATTGGCTTGTCACCCCCAGAGGTATTGATTTGGTATGGGAACTTAGAGGACTTTCGGACCCAACAGATTTAACGAGCACGTACTCCGCATATACTCGGTAGGTCTTCAGTGGTACCGGGATGAAGTGAGTTCTCTAAAAGTCAAATTATGCTTACCTCTGAAGCGAAGAGGGCAAGATAAATATTTTTTTGCACTCCAGATTCCTTATAATTTATATTTTTTTAAAACTATATATATATTATCGTTATATGAATGGGCTAACTTTTTATCTTCAAAATTTGAATGCATTTTAATGTAACTGTTATCGCGAAAAGTTTTGTAAGCGATAAAGCAAAATTATTTTATGCATAAACTATTTAATCCAAATATGAACTTTTCCTAGTTATAGCATAACCATAGAATAGATTAAAAAATAAATATTACTCTGATTAAAATACTTTGAAATGAGATAAAGTTCCTTATTTGAGGATTCAATTCTGGAATCTTCTCCTTGGACAATTATTGGCTCCCAATTAATGGTTATTTTGTTTATTTTACTAGAATTTATCGAGCTTTGTTTCCCCTTTAAAAAAAATTGAGTTCTCTGATATAGATAATTTTTTGTAGAAAATCCGTCAGCAATGTCAGAGAAGATATATAAAATAGTTGGAATCATCCCAGACGTCTAGGAAGTAGGTAAAAGACTTTAAACGAAAAAAATCAGAGATATCTAAAAGATGTACTTGAGCAGTAAATTAAGATTGAAGCAAACAATGGGATTTTCAAATTCGCTATTCAGTAATGATTTGACCGTTTAATATAAATTAAAATTTTGTTCCAGAAATGTAACCACATCCACATTTGTTAGATGTCTAAAATGTATGATTTTTTCAATAAATGGAGTTGATACATATGTATTAGATGTTTTAAATATCAATCTAAATTAGGTCCATGTATGGAGAGCTAATAGATACTAAAAACGATAGATATTGTGGAAATATGGTGTAATAGTTATCTCGGACATTTAATAAATTATGCAGATGACTAATAAATATAATTGTATAGATAATAGTTCTGTTGTATAGAAATTTGTTTAAAGGTGTCATTTTTCCAGGAAATAGCGTAGGAATTCAGAACTGGCAACCAAATTGTATAAGGGGTCGTCTACATATTAAAATGAGTTACCAACTTTGAAAATTCCAATGGCAACACCAATTTTTTTATATAAAAATGTTATCATCTTCCAAATTACCCAGATCCAAAAAAAAATTATAAATTTGCATTTATTTGTTAGATTAAGCTTCGAAGTGAGGCCATAATGTTAAAAAAGTTTCACAAACTTTTATTTATACCTCCACAAATAAAATGAATTAAACCAACAATTTTTTTTCATTATATACTTCATAATCTTCCAAAAACAAATCACACAAGTTTTTTCATCAATTTTTTAATTTTTATTATTTTTTTATTTAAATTTAAATAAGAAAAAATAAATTATGAATAGCAACCCCAAATTTTTGTTACATAAATCGATAAAGTAGATCAAGTAGAACCAAAAACCCGAATTTTTTAATTCAACAACAATTATTTGCCGAGTTATTGTAAAAATACTGAAAAAAACGAATTTTAGGGACCGTGTAAAAAATTACTTAGCAAATTGGATCCTAATTTGCATTATCGTTTGGTGGTTGAAAAGCGTTTTTGGTAAATGTTTATTCAAATTATTGATGTCTGTCAAATGTCTAAAAATCTTTTATTGTTTCAAGTGCATACAATGTATTTTGTTTGTATAATTAACATTAAATTATATCGATTACTATGTTTTTGAATGTATGTCATTTCCAATATTATTTATAATTATTTTATTATAAAATTTCCAATAATATGTTATTTCCTCGATTTTTTTTTAATTATTAGAGATTACTTATTTATTTAGTTATTTAGTCAGTTAGTCAGTCCGTTAGTTAGTCAGTCAGTCGGTTAGTTAGTTAGTCAGTCGGTTAGTTAGTCGGTCAGTTAATTAGTCAGTCCGTAAGTTAGTCAGTCCGTAAGTTAGTCAGTCCGTAAGTTAGTCAGTCAGCAAGTTAGTCAGTCAGTAAGTTAGTCAGTCAGTCAGTTAGTCAGTCAGTAAGTTAGTCAGTCGGTTAGTCAGTCAGTCAGTTAGTCCGTCAGTTAGTCAGTTAGTCCGTTAGTTAGCCAGTCAGTCATTAGTTAGTCAGTGAGTCATCAGTTCACTGACTAACTAATTGAAAGTCAGTTAGACTAAGTTAGTCAGTCTGGACTAACTAAAGGATGACTAACTAACGGAGTGATTAATTGACTGACTGACTAACTAACTGACTGACTGACTTACTAACTAACGGATGACTAATGACTAACTAACTGACTGACTAACGGACTAACTAACTGATGATTAACTAACTGACTAATTAACTGACTAATTAACTGACTGATAACTGACTGACTACTTACTGACTGACTAACTTACTGACGACTGATAACTAACTGACTGGCTAACTAACTGACTGACTAACTAACTGACTAACTAATGATTAAATATAACTGACTAAATAACTAAATAAATAATCTCTAATATTTAAAAAAAATCGAGAAATGGACAAAAATCTGTTTTCGGGATTTAGACCCATTCGGATTTGACTCATTTGGGATTTCGCTTGTCGGAATTTTGGTTTGTCGGGATTTCGGCTGTCGGTATATGTCCCAGACCCAGTGTGCCGAATTTTAAACCAACCTTTTGTAGCAATTTGAAAATCTGTTCGTTATAAATAATCGTATATGTGACTTAATTTAAAATTATAACTTTTTCTCTTACCTTTATTTTATTTCTGAATTTTAAAATCAAATTTAAAAAAAGGTATAAACATAAAAAAAATCACAATATTAGGAAGAAGGTTAATTCTAGCATCTTTTGGGAGATTATGGTAACCCTTTTGCTAGATTGTCGTTTCGAAAAAACACCTAAATATTACCTTTATCAATTTGAGATTTCCCCAAACGAACTGAAAATTAATGCTTAATATCTCAGCAAATAATGCAAAATGAATAATTCTTTTTATACCTGGGGTATTTTGAAGTTGCTGAAATTTTTATGTAAAAAATTGGTGTTGCCATTGGAATTTTCAAAGTTGGTACTCATTTTAATATGTAGACGACCCCTTATACAATTTTGTTGCCAGTTTTAATTCCTTACGCTATTTCCTGAAAAATGACACCTTGCACAAAATTCCTTGACCAATAGCAGCCGAAATATGAAGGGTGGATCGTTTTTTTTCCCCAGCTGTACAAGCTAACACTAAGATTTCAGTATAATCGTGTACAAAACATTTTATACAATACAGTTAAATTTAACGTTATTTGGTTAAATTGAAGTTACACTAGAGCTGCATTAGGGCTATAGACTTAACGTTTAATAGTATATTTTGCAATGACAAAATATCATAGTAGGGGGGGGGGGAGGTAGGTACATATATATTCCGGCTTGTGGGCTTGATCAGAGACCCGCTTATGAAGCCTTCGTTAAGTAAGACAGACACAGAAAGAATTTTTACGGTCACAGAAAAAGGAAGTACACCCAGGGCGAAGGCAAGAATCGAACCCGCACCCGTTACAGCGCACAGACTGCTAGCGTAATGGTCCAAACCACTTGGCCATCCGGGCCCCCCATTATATCATAGTATAGTTTGCAATGATATAAAATATCAAACATATCTAAATCAGTCCAATAAAATTATATCTCCTATGAGATTTTTTTTAAATAAACATACGTTATTTCCAGGGAAAATCTTAATTAATATTTAAAAAAAAAGAAAAATCATTCGATATGTCTTCTTAATTTTTTAAAAGTACACTGCTTGAAATAATTAGGGGAATACGTGGTTTATACCCTTTCAGCCCTAGTGATTCCATTTCGAATCATCAGCTTGCTATTTTTTTTCACTAAGTTAAGCTCGCACTTAATTATCGTTATATGGAAGAATCATGTGTTTTGAAGAATTGAATAATGTTTGTTTTAATTAAATGAAAATATGAAAAACATGGTAAAATAACGTTCACTCCCAAAGCATTTTATGAAACAAATGGACGTTAAATTCTTCATGCTTGCATTCTTGAATGTTTAAAAATTGATTTTAACTTTTTAACAAATAAACTTTTGAAAAAATTATTGTTGAAATTTATTCAAAAGTTATGATTCCAATTTTTGTCCCCTTAAATTTTAGTTAAAAATTTAGCGATTTTTTCCCTGTCTTTTACCATTTTCATTCTGAATGCATAAGGAATCTATTTTACAATTTTTTGATTTTTAGAATAAAAAATAAAACGTTGGAACTGAAGGATTAACAAAAGTACGCAAAGTGCTCCCCTAATTGTTTTGAGCAGTATATAAACAATATATGAAACAAAGAGGAAAACACTCAAAAGAGTAAATACTGAAAGTAGGAACTGTAAAAATATTTAGTTAGTGATTATTTGATAAATTATTAAAACCTGTCCCATTAACGCACCTAGAGCAGTCAAAAGAAATCCTCGATTGAATGAGAACACGTCACAAGCAGTGAGCACAAATACGTCCATCTGTAATATCATATTAGTGTATTGTTCACCAAACAAATACGGTCCCTTTAACATCCTTTGGAACCTTTTCTTTATTAACGACGATTTGATTCTTTGCATCTCCAGAGGTATCTCGGCTGCTGACACAGTTACAGTGCCAACGACACCGCATACGTGTGCTACGAAAAAAACTGAATCCAAAACTAAACTTTGCTGATACATTTCTTTTTCGAACAAAGCTTCCATCATCGAGTAGGATAACTGGGAGAAGTTATGCCAGAAAAGAAAGAAAATAGAAGCCGAAAACGTTTCTTGAAAGAGTTCGATTGCTCTTACGACTACCAGGAAATTTTCCACAGTCCATTTGATCTTGTTGGGATCAGTGGTTGATGGTATCTGGCGTAGTTGGAAGTGGCTTGCTCGAAGTCGTAGAACAAGAATTCGGCAGAGGGCTACGTAAGTTATAGCCGAAATGGTGGGAAACAGCAACTCATGCGTTTTTCCACAATACTGGTGCACAAGGTCCTTAAAGTGAAGTTTCTGAAAGTTTCCACTCGAGTATAACACCAGTGTTTGCCAGATTGGAGGAAAAATGAGCCCGAAGATAACAAATATATTGACAACGTTGGGCTTTAATTGGTGATTTTTCATACATGGAGACGTTTTGTTGGTTAAGAGATTCAGAAACTTTTCCAAAGATGTTCTTTTCTTCCATGTGTATAACCATATCATGTTAGGCAGGACGGTGACGCTCGTGGACATAAACGCTGTGTAGCCAAACGTTCCATGAACTGCTATAAGATACAGGTGGTAGAACGTGAAACTAGTCATTAGTAAGGGGAACATCCATTGCTTAGAAAATCTCAAAATAAAAAATCTTGGGATATTTTCATCAGAAATATTAATTCCAAGGAAAGATAAAACACACACAAGAACTCCTAATTCTTTCATTTTAATAATAACGTAAGTATATCCAAACGATAAATAATAATAAGTACGATGCAGCTTTCCCTATTTTCTCCAAAATATAAGTATTACGAAGTAAGCATTACGAAGGTTTTTACTTATATTTAAAATGAATTGTTTACATCAAGAGTCACAATATTCTTTGCAATATTTCCCAAACACTAGATATTCTTTAATGTAGAATACTATTAAAGTTTTATATAAAATATATTTCTTGAAGTCAGCAAAATGTTGTTAAATGTTGTGTCAGTAATCTGACTTTTCCTAATATAATCAAAAGAAGCTTAGAAGAGACCTTTCACAATCAAAAGAAGTTTAGAAGCTGTCCCGAAATATCAGTTTTATTCTTCTAAAACATTTTTTTCAAAGTAATGATAAATCCAAATATAAAGATAAAGACAATCCAATAGAGAGCATGACTAAATGATACATGTCGATTGCAATGACTGAAAGGAATGGTCTAAATCAGTGCATGTATAATTATGCGGATCAAAAATCAATTTTCTGTCCGTGCCAACCGATATTTATGGAACGATTGTAACCGGGGCCGCCCCGGGCTGCCGCGAAGAAGATAGGAGAAAAAGTGCATTCGGACCCAGCCATTGATTCTTAGCACTGAGCCCAAACGACCGCTGCAAAAACTCTCAGCATGCATTTGAGTTAGATTTTCTATATTTTCAAACGCAAAAAACATCTTTATTTGCTTAAATTATGATAAAATGTAACGAACCCGAAATTAGCATGTACCAAGTGTTCAAATAAATATTTTAGTATCTTTGGCAATAAATTGTATGATGATTTTATTGGATTTAAAATGCAGTAGTTAATGACTTGGACCATTGTTGGTAAAAACTCGATAACTTTCACCTACAAGGAAGTATACTAAATGACTGTTTATTTCTGGTTAATAATGATCTAAATCATTGTTGCGGTTTTTGCAGTTTACCTGACCACTGCAGTCTAGCAATTCAAACCATCTTTTATGAATTGTTTCCTCACAAAATTGTATTAGATAATTATTTAAAATTGTCTCATGCGTAAAAATCAATATAATTAAAGTCAAGGATGACAATTATGGCTAGAATAATAATACACAAGTAAAAAAATACGTAATGATTTATGATTTATGAATGTTAGTACTTTCAATGACCTAATATGAAATATGAGGTCATGGAAGTATTGCGATGGGGTCGAAAATCCAAAATTTAGATTTTGTGTTTTTGACTTGTTTTGGAAGGTACTGATTCCGATGAAGTGGTTTTTAAAAATTAGTCCGTCTCTTTGAAACCACTCTACTGTTCGAACTAAAAGAACTATATGTCCTTCATATTTGATACACGAGTTCCAAATGTCATAATAAGGTTTTTGATAAAATTGCGTGTGCGCAATCGGTAGTTTCCAGAGAATTTCTTTGGTTTTTTTTTTTGGGGGGGTTTTCCAAAGAATTATTTTGGTTAAAGGTATTACAGAAAAACGAAAAAAGCTACATGCTTTAAATTTGGTGCACGAGTTTCCATTACCGGTTCAACATCAAAATAAGATTTTCGATAAAATTGCGCATGCGCAAGGGACTGCCATAGAACTTCTTCTTCGCGGCGGCCCCGTTGAAACACACTGATATAACTATTTATTTACGGTTATTTGTTAAAAAAAAACTAACAGTGAATCAAGAAAACATTTAAAACAAAACTTTTTATTTTTACAAAACAACAACCATAATTAGAAAGCTATAAATTTGAACATCAAACAAACTTTGTTGTCATGTTTACACTCTTAAAACAAACGAGCGGTTTTAACTCAGTCTGAGTTAATTTCCACTCCTTTCCGTGCCGAAAATGCACTTCTCCTATAGGAGTGAATTTCACTCTTTTCGGAGTGGTAAAAGAAATAAAAGAAAACAATCTGCGTCCTACACTCTTAAAACGAGCGGTTTTAACTCAGTCTGAGTTAATTTTCACTCCTTTCCTTGCACTTCTCCTATAGGAGTGAATTTCACTCTTTGTTTTAAGAGTGTAAGACCTTTGCTATTTACAATTTTTTTTTCTTTCGTATTCATAACCTACTTTCTACTTAAAGCTGTTGTTATGTGATTCTTGTATATTTCTTACCTGAAGTGAAAAAAAACTTACCAGATTGTTAGATTTTGGTACACACTGTACGAACGTCGCTCGTCGAAAAACTTTTGGGACAGCAAAAACGTCAAGGAGAGAACGGTACGTCATGCGTGACATCACAAGTTTAACAGGCGTGACAAAGTGTAACAACGTGACGTCACGACTGAACTTCGTTCTGATTGGGGCAGCTGTTCGAACAGCAAAAAGGAGCCGGATTTTTTCAGGTCGACTCGAAAAAGCTCATCCAGCAAAAACAGCTCTAGGTATGTGTGTGTGTGTATGTGTGTGTGTATATCTATGTGTGTGTGTGTATATATGTGTGTGTGTATGTGTGTGTATGTCTGTGTGTATTAGGTTATGTATGTGTATGTATGGTGATGTATGTGTAGTGTGTGTGTGTGTATATGTATGTTGTGAATACATATGATATATGATATTATATATATATATATATATATATATATATATATATATATATATATATATATATATATATTATATATATATAATATATATATAATAATATATATATTATATATTATATATATATATATATATATATATAATATATATATATATATATATATATATAATAATAATATTATATATTATATATATTATATATATATATATTATATATATATATATTATATATATTATATATATTTATTATATAATATATAGTATATATATATACTAATATATGATAAATTAAATATAATATATATATATATTAAACTCAAATTATAGACAAACCGATTTTTGTTAGCTAGTTTTTGCACGACAATAGTTTTTGTTAAACTTAATTACTATTGGCATCATTAATATACATAAGAATTTCGTTAGCTTTTGTCACAATGATAATAATTTTAAAAAAATTACTTTATGTTAAAAAGGGGAGGGATGTATGAGAAAGCTTAAAAAGTAGTAGGGGACTTATACTTATTTACAATTCACGTAGCACTGTATTAGTTGAAATACTTTATTAATTACTTATATATTACCACATCAGTTACATCATTATCTAAAATTCTAACCTTAAATAATGGAAGTAATAATTTTTTGACACAGAAAAATCTTTTGTGGCGTAATTTTTTTCTAATTTCTCTGGTTAAAAAAATTGGTTTTCTTTTTCAAAAATGAAGGACAGGCGATTCCTTTTAATTTTAAATATATAGATTATTCGACGTTTCAAACCCAATCAATAACTATTTCTTCCCACAGCCTGACACAAACGCATTAATGCATGTTAATATGTATAATCCTCCCATCAACGACCTGGGACATCATCGCGGACGATTCTAATTATGCGATTTTAAAAAAAGGAAATGAAAACTTCCCAAAAAGGTTGCATGGTAGACATATATTTTCAGGCTTGTGTGCTTGGTCACAAAGACCCGCTTATAAACCATCGTCAAGAAGGACGGACACGACATACACACACATATATGACAGATACTGCCATCTATCGCCACCTCCACAATTTAGACATGTCCCTGAAGGGGAGAGAAATAGTCTCCAGGGACCTGTACCCGTGGGAATCTGCCAAATGACCGCCCGCAGGACTTTCGGACCCAACAGATTTAACAAGCACGTACTCCGCCTATACTCGACAAACACAAACATCCATGCCTTACCGGGATTCCAAAGGCTAGCTCCCTAACCGTTGCGCCGCCGGGTCGGCCAAAAGGTTGCAATTTTGTGATATTCACCACTTTTTTTTTAACAAGAAATCATTTTACTACAAAACCAAGTACCGCTATGGTTGTTTAAATTATTGTCGCACTAGAGCAAGAAATGTACAGATGCAGTGTTATTGGACTAAGATGGCAGTATCTGCACTTGTCTTTTCCTCGAACAAACACTACAATTCCCTCTAATCCTCTAGTTTCAGATGTCACAGCGCTTCTTTAAGGGACTGACTTTTCCGAATGGTTAAGGCGTTTGCAAAGAGTTCTATAGTAGGGTAGAGACTGAACTTGGCAACAGCACCATGGACCAACACGGAGACAATATAGGGTGGCATGTGGAGCCCGATGGCCGAGTGGTTTGAATCGCAGGCCATAACGCTAGCAGTCCGCGCGCTGTAACAGGTGCGTGTTCGATTCCCGCCTTTGCCCTGGGTGTACTTCCTTTCTCAGTATCAAAATAATAAATTAACTAGCACTTTTGCCACTCTATTCGGGCTCCGATGGCAGCTCAGTACGAGTCGTTCCTCTACCCTACTATAGAACTCCATGGGCGCTTGTCTTGAAGGATGACTTTCCTCGAGAGAGTATTGTTCCGCTGTGCTGACTGCTGATAATATAGAGTACTCATCCACCAAGGAAACAAACGTGCTGGTTAAATCTGTGGAGTCTCAAGTCCCGATAGTGTTAACATTCCATATCGCTTGAAGTTCTATTGGATGCCAGCTCAGTTATGAACCTCGTAAAAAACAGAACAAACATTTCACTATATAATTTTTTTCTCCAATTTATTGCACAGGCCAACATCTGTTTTAGTGACGGGGTATTTGGAGCTGCTTTCATATAAATGTGATGTTCTAAATTACTCAGGAGCTGCGTTTTTTTCTTTTCATCTAACAGTGTTTCAGAAATGAGAGGCTTTTCTTCTTGGTCTTTTCCTTTGTTAATATCCTGAATTAGTAACAATGATTACAATTACTACTGATAATGCGCCGTTATTAAAAAAAAACCAAAAACATTTTTAAGTATGTATCAAACGCTGTAGTAAAAGAACGACATCTAGCGGAAATACGTAGAAAAATTTCGAAATTCAAATTTTTGAAAATTATTCACTATTTCGAACAGCATTTGAACAATCTATCATCTTCATAAAGCTCTCAGTACTGCGATTTGCCCACTTGGGGGACACTTTAAAGGTTTGGTTTGAACCGATATGATATGCAACTTTCTACACTAGTTTTAAATTGGATAACCCATTTTGTATCTAGTACGTTATTGAGCATCAAACTAGACAACTTTTAGAAGTTGCTAATTTGGTGAGAGAAGTTTCGTGAGAATATGGGTTGTCGCACTTTTTGAGTGATGTGGATTTTTCCAACACTTCTATTTCGAAATAAACTCGACCAAAGCCAAGTCTTTTCTCGTTATTCTCGCTATGGTAGGACATGGCGGGGTTGGTACATATATATTCCGGCTTGTGTGCTTGATCAGAGACCCGCTTATAAACCGTCGTCAAGTAAGACAGACACAGAAAATGTTTTTACTGACAAAGATAGAAAAATTGCACCCAGGGCGAAGGCGGGAAGCGAACCTGCACCCGGTACAATGCGCAGAATGTTAGCGTAGGCAGCTATCTTAACCACAAGGCCACCCGGCCCCTCGTTAGGGTAGGACTATGGGTAGGTTCTACGTTTTCCAGCTGTCTATCTCTAACCATGCAGAGCTTAAACACAGCTCCTTACGCCTCGCAATTTAGAACCCTGATCAAGTGACGCCTTAGCGGGCATCCAACACAACCTTCGAGCGATATTTTATGCTTCAGGACTCGACAGATTTACGGCCGTATTCACAAGTTCGGGTCACCCGCAGGTTTCCCCCGTCTGGGGGATAGATCGGTAGGTTTCGTCAAATTCCTTATTCACAAATGCGGGTTATGCCAAAAGGGAGGAGATAAGGAGCCGAATCTGCTCTACGGGTTATCCTACCAATATCGGTGGGTTTTCATAGGGATATCTCTGAGAAATGTTCAAAATCAAAACAAACAACTTATCAGGTTCTTCTTTCAAACTAGTGATTATAATTATTTAGTTCTAATCCATTTTAATTGATCTTTATAAGATTGTTCATTGTAGAAGTACAGCATATTAGAAAGATAATATATTTTCAACATGAGATTTAGATTGATACTAAATTTCTACGTAGAGATTTACGTCAGATATGCGATGATAATTTTTATTGTACACAAACCATTTAAAAACGTATCTTTAAATTGACTAAAACTGTTTTAAAAGTTGTGTGCTGCGGTAGTTATGCACAAAAATGTTACAAACTTAATAATAAAATACAAATAACAGAGGAATATTATAACCATACTAGTATTTGCCACTGTAAAATATAATTAGCAGGTTAATATTCTTGGTTAAAAATTTATACATATACATAATGATAATTATAAAGGCATTAGTTTTCTTATTTTCCAATATTCCTTTATATATTTAAATTAAAGTTATTAAAACTTCAGAGTCATCTGGCATAAAGTTTATTTTCTTCGCTTCAGCCATTTTTTTAAAGGGGAGTCGGATGGGCGTTTGGGTCAAAAATGTCGATTTTCTGTGTTTCTTTTATTTTTAATTTGCATGTGTATAACTTTAATTTAAGACCAAGATTATCGATTTCTGTTTAGTAGTTTTATTTTTATAAGCATTTTTCAGAAACTATGTACATCAGTTCTTACCAATACCTTAATTTTCTTTTGCGTTTCCTGAAATATAGGGTTTTTCAACACTTAGGAAAAAATTTCTCAGGAAATATCAAATATATCAGCGTGTTTTGTTTTATTATTTCTTCCCTATTAATAGCTATTTGATTTAAACTGAGGAATTTTAAAATATCTCTGCTCAATTTTAAATATCTCTGCTACAAAAAAGTTATATAACTTTAAATTGGATTTTTGGGGTTTTTTTAAATACATATTTTTAAAAAACTCACTGTGAAAGTATTTTTTTATACTGTGAAATATCTTCAGTTTAAATTAAAGAGCTATATGTAAGGAACAAACTATAAAAACAATTCAAGTTCCTGAGAAAAATATTCCTGAAGTTAGTAAAATTAACATGGGCGAGATAGAACCATCCGACTCCCAGAGGCGATTGCGATCTGTCTCACGATGCAAATAGAACAAGTGAGAAATATCTCTATCAGTAAACAACGTCACGTGATTCCGCTTGACCAATGATATGTCCTGTTACAAAATCTGATTGAAACCTGAGGAAGAAACCCGAAAGGTGAAACCCAGATAAATCTCGCGTTTGTGAATACGAATTTGAAATAACCCTTAAGTTGTCCCTTCCTCGCAGGATTCATGTTCTGGAGATATCTCGCTACTTGACTCGAACTTGTGAATACGGCGGTTAACGAGTATGTTTGTGTACTCAGGACAAATATAGATAAACACAACAAAAACTGTTTCCTTGGGCCAATATTCGAACCCGACCTTCTGACCGTCCGATTAATGCATTTTACTTTTAAAATGCAACTTTAAATAGATATCTGGTATAACGTAGGTTTAAGGGCGAATGAGAACGAATGTCCGCGGGTCTTCAAATCAAAGTGCATCTGTGTTAAATCTAATGGGGAAAAAAAATTCTAAGTCGCCTTTCTCCGACTGTATTGATTACTTGTACAAACGGTTTTTTTTATATGAAAAATGTAGCTGACTTACAGGGCTCTATAATCCGTTTTTGGAAATTGGTTCGAATACTATGTTGTAAAATTATTTATTGAAAATTACAAAAGAAAAATTGATTTTTTTTTTAAAAAAATGTGATTATAGAGCACTGTAAGTCAGCTACATAAATCATACAAAAAACTATTTGTAAAAATATTCAATACAGCCGGAGAAATATGGCTTAAAAAATAATTTTTTCCATTCGATTAACATAGAGGCACTTTGGAGGCCAATCTGGTCATTCAGTGTCATTTGCCGTTAAACCAAGCTGAAATCCCAAATGTGAATTAAAATTAAATCTCAAGTTCCCCGCTTCATTTTGAGAGCTAACATAACACAAGCACCTGCTATTCTATCTATTCTCGGAAAATGTCAAGATCTTCTGACCATTTCCCGGCAAATTCAACTTTCAGCATTGCCAAACTGGACTTGAACGAATCACAGCACAAACTTCTCTCCCACAACATTCGAAAGTCTCAGTGCATAAATGGAATAACCTTATATCCATAAAAATTGAGAAAGTACCCTAAATTAACCTATGTGTTTTCTTTCCAACTTAAACTAATCTAAAGATCGAAGATATATTAGAAATAGTCAGTTGTCGACCTCGTTACTTGATTGTGGTTTTAAATTACGATTACCCGTTGAGAATAGCCCTCGTGTAGCCCTAGTGTAACTTATATTCAACCAAATAAACAATTCGAAAATATCATCAAATGCCCATCGGGACTTGGTCACATAATTTGTTTTTCTTCAGGTAACGTTTTTTTAACAATGTATTCTTCACATATATAAAAAATTATTGCTGAAGAAAATTATTTCTTTTTAGCTATTTAAATAGCTGAGAAATAGCTTTATATAAACTTACTGTAATTTATGCTTAAAAAGCTTAAATTTTATTTCAAAAACAAAAAAAAAAAACAAAAAAAAGGTGGAGAAATTTTTTTTTGGTGAAAATACATTGAGACAGAGGACAATCACATAGAACGTTTTTTAAAAGATCATAAGTTCAGAAAATATTTAAATATCTTTCATTGAATTTTGAGTTCAATAAAAAATTTAAAAAAAAAATAAATATCTATAATTTCAAACATCATTTACATTATTATTGATAAAAATAAAATACTATATTTGCGCAAAAATAAATAATCATGCATAATAGTAAGAGGCTCATGCTACGCATCCCTCATACCAACTTTACTTCACTTCTCCACCGAATTCTCTTTTTCAAACCCCTGTTCACTGTCACTCACCAACTCAGCCAACCTCCCTCTAGTTGAGCAAACAGGCAGAAAGAAGACAACAGGTACTACACTAACGAGGGTTATAAATTAGAGGATAAGACCTCTTATCTGATAATTAGTTGTAAAATCCAGGAGAATTGATGGCTGTCGAAGGTTACGAGGCTAGGTGTCCTCATAAGTCAAAATGGGAGAGGGGGAGAGGGAGCCGTGCTTTTCTAGTTGGAGTTTATTTTGGGCGATACACTCTGGACCCGAAGCGTGGGCTACTGCTGATATGTTGGTGGATCGTTGTTGTTAGGTGAAGGGTTGAAGTTTAGGATGGGCTGTTGGGAGTATCTGGAAGCATCGAGTTGTGAGTTTAGTTTAATGATTTTGAGTTTATTAGTTGGGAAGGAAATGCATAGTAAGGGTTGAAAGTTTGAAATTTATTCGTTGAAAGTAGCTCGGATTTTGCGGAATGTTTAGAAATGTTATTTTTTACTCTTTATTGATGAATAAATAAATGTTAATTTAAAAAACCTAGAACCACCAAATTACATTTTTTTAAACAAAATACGTATTTAATTAATTTACCAACCAAGTTTTTTTTAAAAATGTTTACAGCTTAATTATTTATTTTTAACTTAGAATATATTAAAAGATTCATGATGAAAACTATTCTTGACTCAAATTGTTTTTTTTTTGTAAAAAAATTAACGAAGGGAGAGGGAGAATGCGTCGTTAGAAAGGAGAGGAAGATGGAACGAAATTATTCTGCTGCTATGTTGCTTTTCCAAATTTTTGAGAACTCAGGCATTGGTGAATTGGTTAAGTTATTGTAGTTTTTAAGAAGAAAATATGTATTTCTCTGATGAAACAAGACCTGCTGTCGTTTGAAACATGTCAATTTTTACAGAATAAACTAGTTGCGCTAAGAATTAACGTCTTTTCATTCATAAATATTGCCATGTATCATGTGCAAAGTTGTATGTTTTCTATATATATATATTAGAATATATTGCTTAATTAAGTATAGTTATTGTTAAATGAAAAGCATTAGTCGCATGCAAACCTCTATCTCTATTTTTTTTGTAAACAAATTAGCTAAGTACCTGCAGTAGTTGTTTGTCTTACTTTTGTCATCCGAATTTTGAAACCTATTCACACTGTAACCTTTTACTTTGTTAAAACCCTATTTTCATCTACCAACCCTAAAATACTATACCAGTTAATAAAAACACCACAAATAATCCCCCAAATTCACGAGAAAAAGCCCAAACCTTTCTTATCAATTGCTGCCAAACTCTTCACGGGGCCTGTAACAAGAAGTGACGACGAATAACGATAACTGTCCAGATGAAAAGGCATTTTTCTTCATCTTTACGTGTTTGGGAACCGATGGCGGAAAATGACAATCCCCAGATGCCAGGGAGCTACTATGGAGCGAGACGCAATGCAATTCATAATTCTTCATTAGGCGATGTGTGTTTTTTCTGCTGGTTCTTTTTATCACTTCTGATCTTATAAAATGTAGGAATGAAGGGAATGAATGTACAGTTGCTGGTTCTTTTATATTGAAAAAATGTAGTTATTTTTTATTGATCCTTGTTGGATTTAATTAAGTACAGAACTAATTAGGATCGATTAATTTATGTTTTTTAATAACTTAATGTGATGTAAGATATATTATTGTTGTTGAATTTGTTTTTGTAGGAACTAAAAACTTAATCAGCTATTTCTTTTTAGTAAGATATATTTTTATCAGTTCCGGAACACACAGAGTGATGTACTCATAATTAAAACTATTTTTGTTATAATTAATACTAATCAATGTTTTTGATATACCAACAATAACTCGACTTCCAGAAGTACAACGCAGCCCTTTCAACCCCACTCAACTTATGAATTTAGATTTTTTTCGCCCCTAATATTATGCCAATAATGGTTCATTGTGCACTGCCTGATACGTAACATTACCGTTTCAATGCGTGAGTAGAATTTTCCCACAAAACCCCAAATCGAACAAGCCCAGCGCCTAACGACGATATTTCAGAGAAAGGACACGTGTTCACGCGACAGAACGGTCTTCCATGTCGTTAGCTACAGTCTCCCCCCAAATACTATAGCTAATTAAGGAAAAAAAATTAGGTTCTTCTTTGATCAGAGTAACAATATTTTATGTTATTTAGGTGACAATCGGACATTTTTAATAAAAAGAATCTCTGATTTATAGGTAAAATATAAGCACCTACTTTTGGCAAGTTATCGACATCGTTTTGGTTGATATCCTCTTCTTTCTAGATGTAGAATAATTTTTCGTTATTATTACTTTTAATAATATTTCTTGTGTTTGGTCGGCAATGTATGTGATAAATAAATAAATTGAAGAGCTTACGTGCTAAGTGACAAAATAGTGAAAACGAGAAAATTAGCTTTAAAATTTTTCTTTTGCACTTAGATACGTTAAAAATGGCACTTACAAAAGGTAAAAAATATAATTTACTCAAAGTTCATGAAAAAGTGGAATCTCCTTATCTTTAAAGGAGGGAATAATATGTTCATTGAAACAAAAATCTCAATGTTTTAGAAATGTCACTTAGCAAAATTTTCCATAAGGATCTTTACTTATCTTTTTTTAATATTTCTAAAATAATTACTGTTACAACTATTTTAGAGAACTGTAAAAGTAATACTTGTTTTAGTGTAGATACGGATTATATGATATTATCATGTTTCACCTTCGCAAAAAAGACTTTTAGACTATTTCGATAAAAATACTTTAAATATAAAAAAAATCTGGTTTAAAACATTCAAAGCAGTTTCGTTTCAAATTCACTTGACATAGGTAGTAATGTTTTCATAGTCTAGGTCTGCCATTTCTCAGAAAATTAACCAATGTCTTTGGCCAAAACAAGAAGATATTTTTGTAAAATGCAAGAAGACTATTCTTCGATATCAGGACGTTAAATTTAACTTCTGCTTCCGAAATCTAGTGTTAAATACGTAATAAGATTCATTTAAACAACATTTAAATTTTTTAGACATTTTATGTTTTAAAACAAAAACTGACCGTTTTAAATACGAAATACTTATATAAAGAAAACAAAACAAAATTAACAAACATCATACAGAAAATGTAACATATTTTGATTAATAATTGTATTTACTTTAAAAGGAACTAAAACTTTCCAAACAAAATTTAAATCGATTTTTTTTCTCAAATTGTAACACAATAGTCATGCGGAATAGTCCACAATCATGAAATATAAAAAATGAAATGCTGTAGTTTTCTATGTAGTTAAAGGCATTTGGTGTTTGGTTCTAAGAACAAGTAGGTGCTTAAAAACAGTGTCTTTCTTCCACTTCTACGTCGACGATCTTCTAATGTGCAACGTGTAAGGCCGTTTTTTAAGAGGACAAAGATATAGACGAAACTTATTTTTTTCTACACTCATCTTCCTGTGTGATATCGTTTGCAGGAAAGGAGGTTGCTGATTTAGATAAGGCCCTCCCCGAAGTTCCTTTATTGGCAATGGGGGTGGCTTTTCAAGCGAAAGAATAGGTTTAAATGCATTGATTCTCTGGTAATAAGAAACTAAGTAGATATAGAGGGAGTGCTTGAATGCAATCTGCTGTATGGGAAACTATCATAGTAATGCTTGTTATATAAACCAAATTCTTTGTTTATAATTTGCAGTTTCTATTGGAAATATGTAGTCTTAAGGGAATATGGTACCCAAAAATTGGTCAGAATATCGATTTTTCAGTTTTTACTTCTTATTATTTACAAAATCTTTCTGAATATTTACTGAAAGTTCCATAATGATATCTTCTGTAGAAAAAAGTTATTAACTATTTTTCGTAGTCATCCTTTGAAGTTTGTACCTGTACTTCGTCTCTTCTCAACCTGTTTTCTCTGTTTCGCGTAGGTTCAATTTTTGTGTTTAATAAATCCCTAAGGCTTTTTTGCTAATTAAGTTAGAATTTTGAAATTTTTAACCTGTGTTCTTATATAAATGGTGCACAAAATAGTGCATGGAATAAGGTCTACTATGATTAGATTCTTTTTTTTAATGTTGAATTCAATAATTTGTAATTTTTTTTTTTGATTTTTTGAGATTTTCAGTATAAATGCATGTTACTTTTTTACTCTAGTTCGCATTTTAAAATCTATGCACAGTTCTCGAAACAATAGTTCTAAAAACAAACTACAAAAGTTTGGTGAAGTTATTCCTAAAATTGAAACAGAGTAGCGTTTTCAAAAAGTTTAAAATTTTAACTTTAAAAAAAATGAAAAACTACTCGTATATATATTTTTTTATTGCTGGAAAATGTTTAGTTAGAGTAAACATTATATAAAAACACTATAATTTCCGAGTTAATGTTATTATTGCTAAAAATAATATTTTGGGTACCGTATCCCCTTAAACGTAAATGCAAGATTATTTTTATCAAAAAATAACTACGTTTTTACTACTCTTCCCTCAACGGGAAAAAATTATATCAATTTTTTTTTAATGTAGCAGTAAATTTTATTCTACAATTTCCGGGTTAAAGCTAAAGGAGGGGGGTGGTGAAAATATGGATACTATGTTGTTAAGTTGTGAGAAAACAATAAAAAGTTACTTTAACATGGAATTTTTTTTTCAAACAGTCCTTATAGTACCAATAGAGGGCAATAAGTCACAAGTCCAAAAATTGGATGTTTAATTTTTTTTAATTATGAAATTGACTGTGATTTTCAAATTAAAAAAAAATGAAAATCCTAAAATGACTTAATATAAATGTGTAAGCAAATAATATTGTTATTGGAATTTTGAACTATAAACCTTGCATTCATAATTTGTTTTTTTCTTTTACCCTTACCGTCTTTAGACCCTTATATCATCTAATATTCCTTGAGGCTGTTACAGTTTTAACCATATCCAGCTTCCCACAATTTCAAAAGAGACAGTGGCTTCTGCCTTATGGGCTTTCAAGGCATCTCAAACAGAAACACGTACAGTTGTTATGGGATGTTCTCATTACTCATATGTTTAGGGTAATGTGAGGTTTCCACATTTCCCTCATCTGCGCGTATCCAAGTTACCCACACTGTAGTCAAACTGGAATTGACGAGTCAAGTTTTAAGGATAAGTTACGTTATCTATAATAATAAAAATGAAGTTGTGTGTGTATGTATGTTGCTTATCTATAATAATAAAAGAAAGAGTCTGTGTGTCTGTGTGTCTGTTTGTGTTCGGATCGTAAAAGACCTACTTATACTGCCATCAGAAATTCGAAATTTTTAAGATAGATTCCCTTTAATACCAACGTTTGCACCTGAGGCTTAGTTTTTTCATATTTGTTCCATTTTTAGAGAAAATTGAAATTTTCTGAAAAAAATACACCACTTTCGCTCAAATCCGATCTTTTTTTCTCTTTCCTGATGCCATCGGCTGAAAAAATAAAATAAAACTTTTAACGAAAACTTTTAAAATTCAAAATGTTTATTTTTTATTCTTTTGCCATTACTTTCAGAAACTAAATTCATTATTTGAAAAATAATTGACATGTTTCAAGTGACGTAATTCCGCCAGTCTTCATTCCTGGATTTTATTGTGGGTTTATTTGATTATTTTTTCATTGATTTTTCTGTTGACTGCATGTAGGCATATTTAAGCAATAAATGTATAGTTAAGCTATTACTGAACTACGATGGTTAATAAAGGCCATCGCACTAGAGCTATTAATGTTTTATGTCTTTATTTTTTCGCCAAAGACGTTGCCAAACTCGCCAAATTATTAACTAAAATTCGCCAAATAGGCGATTTCTTTTATAAATAATTTATAAGCTGGTCGGTTGTTCGAAGGTCATTGTGTTAGAGCTGTATAATGGGTGTGGGTAGCTATATCTATTTTCTCGCCAAATTATTTTCCAAAACGCGCCAAATGAGCTAAAAGGTTTTATGTATTTATGAGGGAATTGTGATGACATTTATGAATGCATTTTATAGCGTATTTTTCATTTTGGAATTTTAAGGCAATGAAACGGGATTTTATAATTTATAACGAGCGCAATAATAAGTTTATGATCCTATAACAGGGTACATGGTACACATATTTGGAATCTATTTGATATTTTTTTTATTCCGTGCGAAGAACGGGTATAAGTTTGCTAGTAGTCTATAATAATAAAAGAAAGAGTCTGTGTGTCTGTTTGTGTTCGGATCGTAAAAGACCTACTTATACTGCCCTCAGAAATTCGAAATTTTTAAGATAGATTCCCTTAATACCAACTTTTTGCACCTGAGGATTAGTTTTTTCATATTTGTTCCATTTTTAGAGAAAATTGAAATTTTCTGAAAAAAATACACCACTTCGCTCAAATCCGATCATTTTTCTCTTTCCTGATGCCATCGGCTGAAAAAATAAAATAAAACTTTAAACGAAAACATTTAAAATTCAAAATTTTTATTTTATTCTTTTGCCATTGCTTTCAGAAACTAATTCATTATTTGAAAAATAATTGACATGTTTCAAGTGACGTAATTCCGCCAGTCTTCATTCCTGGATTTTATTGTGGGTTTTATTGATGATTTTTTCATTGATTTTTCTGTTGACTGCATGTATGCATATTTAAGCAATAAATGTATAGTTAAGCTATTACTGAACTATGATGGTTAATAAAGGCCATCGCACTAGAGCTATTAGTGTTTTATGTCTTTATTTTTTCGCCAAAGACGTTGCCAAACTCGCCAAATTATTAACTAAAATTCGTTAAATAGCGATTTCTTTTATAAATAAATTATAAGCTGGTCGGTTGTTCGAAGGTCATTGTGTTAGACTGTATAATGGGTGTTAGTAGCTATATCTATTTTCTCGCCAAATATATTTCAACGTTCCAATGAGCTAAAATTAATTAAATGAGAATTTTACATAAACATTTATATAATTTTTATTTTATTTTTTGGCACGATTATTTTACAGAAACAAATCAATTTTTGAATCCTATAACAGGGTATATGGTACACATATTTGGAATCTATTTGATATTTTTTTATTCCGTGCGAAAAACGGGTATAAATTTGCTAGTAGACTCATAAACTAGACATTTGCTTGACTCGTAGCTTGGCACAAATACGTAGTTCATACTTAAGTTATGATTTTTCAACTTTCAGGTTTCAAAATGTTATATTTTTGGAAATAGTTCGAATTTTCTGAAAAAACTACACCACTTTTGCTCCAATCCGATCTTTTTTTCTTCTTTCACGTTGCCAACGGCATGGCTGAAAAATTAAATAAAACTTTTACGGAAAATAAATAAAATTTAAAATGTTTATTTTATTCTGTTGCTTTTACCTTCAGAAACTAAATTCATTAGTGGAAAAATAACTGACGAGTTTCAAGTGACGTAATTCCGTCCAGTCTTCATTAAAGGATTTCATTGTGGGTTTAGATGATGATTTCTTCATTAGCGTTTCTTTTGATTTCATAGATGCATATTCAAGCCTTTTCCGTGAATTATAACTATGATGGTTGTTCAAGCCCATCCGCACTGCAGCAGCATATTAGGGTTTAATGTTTTCATTTTTTCGCCAAATACGTTGTCGAACTCCCCAAATTCTTATCTAAACGCTCCAAATGAGCATAATGGTTTTTTTTTAAATAATTTATAAGCTGGCTTTTTGTTCGAGGGTCATCGTGCTAGAGCTGTATAATAAGTGTGTTGTAGCTATATATCTATTTTCTCGTCAAATTCTTTCCTAAAACGCGCCAAATAAGCTAAAAGGTTTTATGTATTTATGAGGGAAATTACGATGACATTTATAGCTGCATTTTATAGCGCATTTTTCGTTTCCGAGTTTTTAGGCAATAAAACGGGGTTTTATACTTTATAACAAGCGGGAACAATAGCATAACCTTATTATCCTATAACGGATTAAATGGTTCATATACTTGGATCGATTTGAATTTTTTTAGTCTGTGCGAAGAACGGGTATTCATTTGCTAGTAATTAATAAAAATCCAGTAATAGCTTTCAAGTTTATCTTTGGTATAATCCTGTGAAACGAATTACCATTACTCTATGATAGGTTGAGACTAAATATGTTTCCTCATTTGCACTTCCTCCAAGAGTTGTGGAATAAAAATTCAATTTTGAAAAAATTCCCGCTCAACAACAATTTTAAAACAAAATTTAATAATTTTAAAGCACACATTGACATAAAATCTTTTTTCAGGGACAAACAGTGCTTCAGCATAATTTAGAACAGTGGCTGGAAATAGTGAAAACAAGAGAGTATTTACCGGAGCCGATTGAAAAAATGTTTGATGGCAAAAATGTTTGCAAAGCGAGTATATTTATTATTCCCTTTACTTATTTGTAATAAAAAATTATAACCGATAAAATATTTGTCATATTCTCATTAATTATTCTACATAGAAATTATCACATAAGTATCGTATGCCTGATAATTGTTATTTTACTTGATACATCTTTATAAAACTTTTTTTGAATTTGTCCTTTTTCCTCATATTGTGTTCAAACTAAATCGTACATATAAACGCAAGATACTTTAACGATAAATTTATGTTCAATAGTATAGAGAGCATAATTAAATTTTTCGCGATCGTCAGAAACAGAACGGCTCACTTATATTATAACTGCATCAAAAAGAGAGAACTATCAAACGATTAAACAGCCAAATGAAAGTCGGCTAGTCGATTAGGATGATAAATTATTGCTAGTCAAACAATATAGAAATTTAATGGTAAGGAATTATTTTTTCGTAACCTTAATACAAGGCAATCAATGAATTCTCACCAATAGGTTTAGAATACAATCAATGAGAAACGATTCTTCAAAAATCGTATTATGCTACCAATAAGAAATTATTTACATTAAAACAATATATGATGCAATCAATTAGAAATAATTCAATCATACTGAAATATCAATATTAAATTATCAGCATCAAACATTAGTAAGTAAAAATGTTACATGAATATGATTAGATAAAATTATTTTTTAAAAAACGAACGGCATATTTTGTGAGATTTGATAGTTACTTCGGAGCATAATAGAAGCAAATCTTTTATTATGTACAAAAGAAAAATTTCCGCCAGTATGTGATCAGTCTTTTTTTCTCTGGATAAAGAAATAAATAAATAAAAAACAACGATAAAAGTAAAAAAAGTGCAACCTGAAACTTCCCCCCAAAAAGCACGAGAAAGAGTTATGTGTGATATTGATAACTGCCAAATCTAATGAAAACAAAATTAGCCTTTTTTTTCGTGACTTTTTCCAAAATGTAGAGAAATTGGCGATTGTTGGTGAATGATCTAATATTCGGAGTTTCTTTCAACACATTCGGCTTTAAAAAAAAAATTATTCAATGCATAAAAGGTTTAACCAAAACAAAGGCATATAAGCGGTATTAAAACGGTTACATTTCCTATTCCAGATGGGTAGCGAATACGCCAGTTCTAACGTCGTGACCAGCCCCATGTCCTGCCAGAATATGTCCTGCAATGCTTCTCCCGAGCTTGGTGGCATGCGCAAGACCCAGTCCATAGACTCCAGTTATCTGGACCTAAGGGACTATGAGGAGTCCCCTTATCCGAGGCCGCTGTCCAGGGCAAAGTCCGACTTCAACCTCACCTCTTCCAGCGCCAGTCTCGTCTCCAGTGACTACGGTGAGATACTCCGAGGAATTGGTTGATGGAAGGTGGTTTAATAAAGGATCAAACATAAAAAAATGTTGTGAATAAGATCGACATCCTTGTCGGATCGATTAGGTCGGGGAGTGGCTGAATGAAACGGTTTGTAATTGGACTTAAGACGGTTTGGATATCTGCCTTCGTGGGTTTAGCGGGTGGCGGTGTTTCTAATTAATAAAAGGTTTTGTAGTTCAAAAGCTACAAAATAGTACGAAGTTGACATTATTTAATCAATCACGACAAATGAATTCTCTTTAATATTCAATTAGCGTAAAAGTCTCGGCGACACGGCCCACAAATAATTTTCGCTAATTTGTTGGAATTATATTTGAAGTTCTTATCTTGTCCATCTACAGATTGTCAAAAATTGCATATTTCTTTTATATGTACAAAGAACCAATAAGTTTAATAAATCGAAATTAATCACACATGAATTATTTGACAAAACCAAGAAATAAAATGGTACTATATCGCACTTTAGACGAGAAGTTACTTATATCCCATTGATTCAGCATAGTAGATACGTCACTTTTACCCTAACGGTGAGATTTTTTCAGGTTGAACTAAAATTGTTCCTGATGTTTCATGTCCAGTTCGACCGTGACGCTTCACTTACTTTAAAATAAAGTAGAAAATATTAAGATTGTTGGTGAAGAGAAACTTCCGGATAATTGGTCAGGAATGATATTTTGCCTAGCGACTTATTCTTCTGATAAAATTTTAACATTAACCATGTTAACATACAGGTTCTTCGCTGCGTGGCAAGGCGATGGCTTCTGTGGGCGCCAAATCCTCCAACTGCCACGTGCGAGCCTTGTACTCGTACCTATCGAGTGGGGAGCATCAGCTGAGCTTCCACGAGGGGGATGTCATTGTACTCATCGGGGAAAGAAACAAAGGGTGGCAGTATGGGGAGAACCTGAGGAATCACAGGTAGGACGAAACTTATTTAGTATTATTTACACTCTTAAAACAAACGAGCTGTTTTAACTCAGTCTGGGTTAATTTCCACTCCTTTCCGAGCCGAAAATGCACTTCCCCTATAGGAGCGGATTTCACTCTTTTTTGCGGAGTGGGTAAAAGAAATAAAAGAAAACAATCTACGTTCTACACTCTTAAAACGAGCGGTTTTAAATCAGTCTGAGTTAATTTCCACTCCTTTCCGGTGCCAAAAATGCACTTCCCCTATAGGAGTAGATTTCACTCTTTTGTTTTAAGAGTGTATCAGGAGTATTTTATTCTATTAACGAATTTATAGATAGTTTTTTTTATAGAAGTTTGTAACTTCTGTAACACTTAAAATTGACTTTAAAAGTTTTTTTATATAAGTTTGTAACTTCTCTAACACTTAAAATTTACTTTAAACTAAAGTGGCAGAGAATTGGGATTCGTTAAAGGTCTTTTCCATCAATTTCTTACGTCGTTAACACTTAAACAGCTGTAATACATTTGTATTTAAGATAACGTTACTTGTTGAAGTATATGAAGTAAAGTTACTATTTTTGCACAAATTATGCAAGTTTTATGTAATGATGTTCATCACCAATACATAACACTTGCATGATTTGGTCAAAAGGTTAATCTAGATCTTCCGTCAAAGTGATATAAATACAGTTCTAAGTCTAACGTTACTGTTAATTTGTGAAACCTGCTCACAGCATTTAAGTTCTTTTTTTAAATAATAATTTGCTTAGAAATCATTAAAGGCTTTAGAATAAACAGAAAAATTTGCAGGTTAAAAACTAATGTTTTGCTGATGAGCTATACTCATATAATATGCATATGTTTAAAATTCATCACTTGTTTTTGTGTTCATTTTATTTTTGTAGAGTTGGGTGGTTTCCCATAGCCTACACAGAACCAATATTAGACAGTTCAGAGAGTGAAGAGCAAAGGTAAGAAATTTAGAAATTGTGTGGATAAAATGTTTCACAATTGTTTTAAACAATTATTATTTTAAAATGCAAATTACTTATGAATTGAGTAGGATATACTATTTTGACGAACATGTTTGAAAAACTATACTATGCGTTGATTAATATAAACTTTGAAAGTATTTTTTTAATTATTTATTTAGATTAAAATACAAGCTCATTTTTAAAATTGAATAGTATATACTAAAAGTTAATAGAACATTCCAATTAATAACAAACCTGTACTATTTTTATTAAATATACTTTCTACAATAAATTCTACTCTATTGTTTTATCACTTTGAATGAATTCTACTTGTTTTCCGGCATATAAAACATTCTAACTTTTGTAGAATGAAGTAAAACCTACTTTTGTTTGTTTTTTGCTTTTCATTGCAACATTATTTTCATATACAATTTTTTCTATTAAAAACTACTTACAAGTTTAGTAATTTGCTAAATATTCATAATTAACTTAAATCTTTTAAATACAAATATTGAATGAAGAACAACATGAAAGCATGCAAAAAGGTATTTTAAACTCCATTAAATCACCAAAAAATTCGAGTTTGAAAAAAATCTAACATTTCTTAAATAAATGTTAGGCTGTATAATGAATCGTTTAAAACCACACAAAAATGTTGTCTAGCATTTATCTTTAAATAATGTTTCAAAATATATGGGACTGCCTATCTACAAATGACACTCCAACAGAACATTATTCAATTAAAACAACGATTAAGGAAATAAACGTTGCTTGAAATATCACCCTTTTAAAAAAAAGATAATTTTCTCTTGACACGCAAATTCACAAAAATTAAAGAACCTCATACGACATCGACGAAATTCGAAACCTTTTGATTACCAAAAAGAATTTCTATTAGCGCCGCTTAAGTCGTGCCTTAATTGGTTGCTGATAAATTTCGCTTGATCGCCTCTTTTAATTGATAGTCGGGCATCTTTGGTGATAAATAACGGCCATATTTATAAAGTTGGTAATGAATACTGCTAGTAATTGTTCTTCGGACCAATTTCGCGGAATATATGCAGTCAGTTGTGATTGCCACTCATAAATTGAGGCGAGAGAGTTGGTTTTAATGTGTTGCTCCAGGAGAGTTATGGGGGTGATAAATATAGTAAATATGGTAAATGATTTAAACTTTGAAGTCGTTGCTTATCTTTTCTATTGATGACTTAACTAAAATAAAATGTTGACTTTCATACTAGTTCAGTGCACACTTTGTACTACTTGTTTTGCAGCTTTGTAAATGTTTTTCTTGATTTTATACAATTTCAGAGATAATATTAAACTAGCAATCTGTGTTACTTTGGAAAGAAAATTCAGGTCATAATTATTTTGCAGTTTTTTTCTCTTGGTTGGATTCTTAGTTTAATCAATCTTTTCTATGAGAGCGCTGGTTTGGTTTCGGTTTAAAAATTACAGAGATGAGTTACTATAGGGGATTAGCTAACTCTGGTTTTGGATTATAAAATAATTAAAAGACACTAAAAGATTTTTTTTAGTAAAATATTTAAAATGAAGTGATTAGGATTTATATTTTTGATTTTTAAGGAATTTTTTAGTCATTTTCATTCAGAACCTTTAAACGTACAAACACATAAGCGGAAATTTTTAAACTGTTTTATTTGAACAAGCAGAAATGTTTTTTTTTATTTCAACCAAGCAAAATTTATTCAAATATTAACTCCAACTCAACTATAAACTACAGGGTGCTAAAGAAGTAAGTTACCCTGTTGAGAATTTTCTACCGTGCTTTTCTACTTATCATAACTTAGTGAAATTTAGAATTTACCCTGAGTAGATCGCGAGAAAGGTTTTCTACAATCAAATTATATTCACCTTTTACCATGGCATGGCACTATTTCAACTGAATTATTTTATGCAAATAAGCTTGGCAGAAGTTGCCTGGTTGAACAGTTTCACTAATTTGATAACAATAGCTTAGCTTCATTGCGCGGGAATTCCAGAGTGTTTTCAAGCAACGACTGAACACGCTATAATGCGTTTATAGCTATATATAAGCTGAGGAACACAAATTGTACATATTAGCTAAATTAACAAAAACCATGTTTAAACAGTGCCCTTTTTTGTTTGTAGCACCAAATGTCCCCAGTGACAAAAATGAAACTTATTTATTGAAGAAATAACTTTAACATGATTAATATTAAAAGTACATCGGGACTAGATTCTTTGTACAAATATCTTCGAATGGTTGCCGGTATAACTCTAATCAAAGTAACTTTCTTTAAAAAAAATAGCTAAAGAATAAGTAAAACTAGGTAATATTATAAATGAAAACTTACTTTCAAAGTTTCCTTAACTAAAATGTATACATTCTCAAAACATGCATGCCCCAAAATTCGAAAAATACATGCTCTCAAATTTGAGAACAATGTATTCGGTTCTATAAACCAATGATTTCCTAAAAAAAAAGATATTATTCTCAAAATGGAGAACCCAGTGTAATTGTACATGAACGGTGTTTCTGTAAAGCCGCTTAGGAAACCTATTCTTAAGTTCCTAACATTCAACCAGGGCCGGATTGCCAATTAGGCAAAGTAGGCTATCGCCTACATGCTACGTCCATTTTAAGAGCAACTCAGCTTCCAAGTTTTAAAGCAACTCAGCTTCCATTTTTTTAGAGTAACCTTTAACTTCATTGTTTTTTAGTCCTTAATATTCATAACTATTACTTTTAGTTCTAAAATGATAATTAAGAAAATTAAAGAAAAAAGAGAGTGAAATTTTCGGTTGAATAACTATTAGGCATCGGAATATTTTTGAGTGAATGACCATTAGGCATCGGAATATTTTTGAGTCAGCGTTTGAGAATAGCATAACAAAAGCAACGCCATGAATCAGAGGGCCCCGTCTAAAACCTCTTCTACTGGCCCTTACACAGTTTAGTTTGGCCCTGCGATTCATGCAGGACCTGATTAAACAGTGTAAGGATCTTACGATATGTGTACAAAGAATCTTAAAATCTTGATGAATGTTCCGATGTACTTTTAATATTAATCGTGGAAAAGATATTTATTAAATAAAATAAATATCATTTTTGTCACCGGGGAATATTATTGAGCCAGCGAGAGAGAGAGAAGATTGCAAAGCGTAGGGAGGTCCACATTCAATGGATTCCCTCCCACGTTAACATTCACGGAAATGAAGTCGCGGATATATTAGTTAAAGAATTAGCTGCTCTCCGACGACATTACCGATTATGACCTAACATTTCAAGAGATTTTCTCCGAGGCAAAAAATAGAGACCGGAAAGTCTGGCTATCCTCTCCCGCACATCCTTGGTACAGTAGGTTAAGACCAGGAGGATCATTGCATTTTGAGGCGGGCAGACAGGATCAAATGGCAATTTCAAGACTTGTCAGTGGGCACCTAAAGTGCATGACTATTGTCTCCGGCAGTAAAGTATTCCCAATGTGTTCCAAATGCCATCTGATGCCGGCTTCCCCGGAACATATCATCGATTGCTCACCTTGGAGAATGTTTGTGATAGCCCTCCCCTGGTGCTGGAACAGGAACATTTAGACAACAACAACATTGAGCCAGCGGTTGAGCATAGCATAAAAAAGCACCGCCATGAATCAGAGAACCCTGTCTAAAACCTCTGCCTACAGGCCCTTATACTGTTTAATCCTGCCCTGCATACATGCATGCAGGACCGGATTAATCAGTGTAAGGATTAACATTGATTAAACAGTGTTCAACCTATTTACCCGTCTTCTTCTCTCACAGCAGCGGCAGTCCGGACCGCAGCCAGTGGGGCGAGAAATCCGACTCGCCCTTCTACAGAACGCCCCGACGCCCCTCGAGCAGCTACGCCCTCAGCGCCCACACACTATCATCTGAATCGGACATGGTGCCCCCGCTGCTATCTTCTGCGGGCACCTACAGGCCCTATTCCACCTTCACGGACAGTCCTTTGTTTGCTGTCAAGGAGATGGCCAACAAGGTAAGACGTTTGTTGAGTCCTACTGCACGAAATATCATTTTGTGACAGAACGACAGCCTCAATAGCAAAGCAACACCTCCTCTGCGTTCCAACGGGTGTTCTAAGGAGCTCAAGCAAACTCCTCTCAAGTGTTTGATTAATTGAAATTTACCGAAAATTTTAAAACATAGGTTTTTCTTTTCTGTATTTATGACAATTATCCATTGAATGATACAATACATCATTTATTGTTAAATAATATACTTAAGTCTGATAATTCAAAAGAGTCGTCGCGTATATTTGTGGTGCTATGCTAACTCAACCAAACCAATCAAATCAGATAGCCTTGTGTGTGTGGAGGTGGGGGGACGTTAATTAAAAAAAGGACGATTTTCAAAGGAATCTAACAATTTGAAACAAATATTGCAATTAAACATGCTGAAAAATATGTTAAATATCTATATCGTATGTATGTATCACTAATACTCGAGATTCATCTACAGCCCTCAGCAGTGACAAAATCCAGTTCCACCTAATTGGGCCTGCAGTTTTGCCGTGATAGGCTGCAACGTTAAGCGCTTTTAATAGCCATTTCCAAGAGCTTCCCCTCCCAGGATCTCGTTACAGACCTTTACCGCTGCAGTGATTGCAGCGAAGCTCGGTTCAGGTGTTACGAGTTGCGAAAGGGGGATTAAATTGCAGCGTTTACTGCTAATTAAGGATAACTTACACTGGTTTGCCATTTGATAAACGGAGTGAATTCGAGTTGGGTTGTTAAAGGTGCTTTTTGGAGAGTTATAACAACGCATGAAATTTGAGGATCGGTGTTATCGAAGGATATTATGAACTGAGATAAATAATTTATATGTTTTAATTTGCTTATAAAAGTGCATTATTATTTTTTATTTTGAAGTGGTTTGGGTTGGATTAGAAAATATAAATTTTAAACAAGTTTTATGCATGCACATATCTCGAAGTCAAAATATATCGTAGCACCGAAAGTGAAATTAAAACATTTTAAGTTATTTTTTTAATAAACATTATTTTTAATGCATACAGCATACGTATGTATATCTCAAAGTCAGATAATCGTATCACGGATATCTGGTAGCTTATTACAGTTTTAAGTTAAAGACTGTTTTAGAATAAAGCTTTCGTAAGGCTATATAATTTACAGTAACTCATACATTACTTTTTTTAAAATTTGTACTAGAATAGGAAATTTATTATGCGTTCTCAGATAAACAAAGAACTAATATGTAAATACTGGAACTGTGCTGTAGTTTTTATTGCTTCAGTTTACTTGAAGAAACCTCATAGATTTAATCGGCTAGGTTACTGCGAATGTGACAATTTGATATTTTAATTTAAAATTAATATTAGGAAATGTTTGTCTCATATTTCATCAAACTTGCGTGGTTTGTCCATAAAGGAATTCAAAAGCCAATACATTTAAAGATAGATAGCAATATGCTTTAATCATTTGCTTCAGCTGCAATTATTAAAGATATAGTTGGAACTTTTTATTTTAAAAAATATATATAAAGTACTCAGAATTTTTTTTGGGGGGAATGCTTAGACAAAATACTTCTTTTAAACTTTATTAAGTTCCTACATTAAAATTATTTATTTCAAACTCATTAAGCAAGAGTTAATAAAAAAGTTGACTTTTAATTAAAACGCTTGGAAATTTCATCATACATATTTATTGTTTCAATATGTAAAAATAAAGACGAATAAAAAACCATTTATAACAAAATTACAAAACCTGAATACTTAGATTTCTTAAAAATCTAGTACGAGGTTGTAATGACTTAATAAAACAACCGCAATTATTTTTGAATGTTTTACTGAAAAATTATCCCCTTTTCTGACCAAAAAAAACACAAACTTTTATCTTCAATACTCTAACTCTAAACCATTAAGGAGGAAAACCCTTCAATCACAAATAGTCCTAAAAGAAGAATCTTATTTACCGAAATGTTTTCTTCAGATCATCTACATATCTACATCCCACTTTCAATTGGGCGGCTCTCCAACATACACTAGATAAAAAATGAAAATTCTCATGAATATTATATTTCTACATTTCAAAAGCGAAATCTCCCCAAAGTGCAAGATCCTTTTGTAGATTTGTATTTCTGACTTGTAAATGTAATATTTATGTTATGTTTAGAAATTGGTTGTCTATTTGAATCTGTATTTTTTAAATAGAACTTTTTTTACCGTATTTTATGTGTTTTTTGTTTTATAAAATTAATCTGTAACTTTACTAAACTTAGTCCGACGAATTTTTATTAAGTTAAAAGCTGTTTTGAACTGCGATTCAATGCAGTTCCAATCTTTGTAAACATTTATTAAAAGTAATTATTTATATCTTGAAAGTATTCCATTTTTGAATAATTTGAACTAAAAACATTATACAGATTTTAGTTGCTAATAAAATCGTATTTTTTTACCGTATTTTACATTTTTGTTTTATAAAATTAATCTGTAACTTTACTAAACTTAGTCCGACGAATTTTTATTAAGTTAAAAGCGCTTTTGAACTGTGCATCAATGCAGTTCAAATCTTCGTAAACATTTATTAAAAGTAATTATTTATCTTTTGAAAGTATTCCTTTTTTTAATATTTTGATCTAAAAAATTATACAGATTTTAGTTGCTAATAAAATCTATTTTACGAAAAAAAGTGCATTGTTAGCTAAAACTCGATGATAAAATTTTAGAAAGAGTAAATAATTTTCAAAAATAATTTTGTGAAAAAGTATGAAACTATCCGGATATATGTAATTCAAGGTACTCCAAAAAATTCCCGTTTAAAACAAATTATATTTAACAAAAACTCACTCGCCACGAAGTGTGTATGTGTATTAGATGAAGGCAGTTTTTTAAAAAATTTAAGTATTGGCTTAATGTATTTTCAAATTCTAAAGCGAAAGATAAATAATATGATTCATGTAATTTAATAGCTTTAAACAATTTTTTAATTAATAATTTTGGCCATTTGTTTCTCTAAATATTGAATTATTTAACTACTACGATTATTAATAAATTAAGGTTAATATAAAAAAAAAAACATTTGAAACTTTTTTATTGCAACAATTGCGTAACATGGTCTGTTGGACATAGGCCAATGTGCTCTAAACGGATGAAAAAAAAATACATGCTTTTAAATGATTTTATTTTTGTAAAAGTAATTCTCTTATTTACATTGAAGAGAACTGCTAAAAATACAACTTCGTAATATCTTCAACATCTCCAAATCCGAGCAACTATTAGGAGACATTACCATATCGATTGAACCACACAAGGCCATTCGGATGCAGATAGTCATTCGGAATAAAGCCCCTTATAAACATAATCGAATTAAGAGAAGACATAACCTCCCAGATGCACGCTTTCCCAGGGTTTTAAGTCCCTAATAAATTCATAGATGCGGTCTGCCTGCTCCAGAAATTAAGCCCTTATCCCCGGGATGATGAAGTGGAACCAAGTCTTGGTTATTTTTCTTTGGATTTGGGTGGTTCCTGGACTAATTATCTGTAATGGGTCAAATTAAATTTCTGGATTGTTTGTTGTTCAGTTTTCACAAGGTTATTAAGAGGGTTGGTTTGTTTGTTTTTAAAAAAAAAACAACATTCGGTTGCCAAGAACAATAGCGTGTTGCGTCGCATTAATTTGATTATCCTTTTCCTGCTGTTTTGGACGGAAGAATGTATTTTGATTTGATTTGTTTCGTTTATTTTAAAAATTTACGAGAAGTTTATCCGGAATCATTGATAAGTGAAAGTTTTTTAAGAAAAATGTTCGTAAAACTTACGAGAGAAATTTGTGTTACATTGATTTTTTTATGTAATGCTGCTAATTAAATTATAATTTTATTACAATGGAATTTATATTCATAGAAAGTTCGTTTTAATGTATTAAGCAACTGCAAAACACAGTTTTCAAACAAAATATTAAAAATACAGTTCAAAATTTTTAATTTAAAAAATAGCGTGTATTATTATATTTTTAATTTGAATGGGTGCGGCTGTTATCGTAAGCCCAGAACAACTGCTTCTGGGGCACATTCGTAAATCTGTCTTTGAAGATGTCACCACATGTAAATATGTGCGCTAAAAATTAGCGTAACTGATAAATTAGACTTTTTAAGTAAAAATTGCTAATATATGCAATATTTTGTACAGTTCAATATAATCCTGATATTGCAGCAGCAAATTTATATTTTTTGTGTTGATATGTTTGAAGACATGGAGCGGAAATGTACTACTGCTCCTTTTCTAAAGGAATCCATAAAAATTTTAGAAAACCATTTACCTGTCAACATATATAATATGAAAAATTTATAAAAGTAATTTAATATGTCTGAGATACCAAATAAATGTTTTTTGAAAATCCAAAAAACTTTTTGAAAACCAAACGAAATGTAGAAATCAGGATATATTTTGAATTTGTATTTTCGACATATGAGGTTTTTTTATATTCTAAGTTTTTATTTATGTTTTTTTAAATACTGAAGATTTTCTTTCTCGCGCACTAAATAGTGCAGTTATAAGACTTATAAATATGTTTGGTCATAAAAAAATACCAACAAAAGTAAAATTAGAGGTTTACTTTATGTAGCACTCATATTCAATCAAAATTCTAGAATGTTTTATGATGTACTGCTACATTAATTTAAATAATTATGATCGTTCTGCTTTATGTGTGTGTGTACTTCCTCAATGTGATTACAAATTATAAATTGCTTCTGACAATATAATATCAGCTATCGTATCTTACTTAACCATACGGAGTCCATCCAGAGACAGTTTGTTTTTATAACAATATATAATTTTTAAATTTCGTAGTTTTATTTTATTTAAAAGTTTAAACCAATCATGGGTTTTCTAAAATTATTGACTTCGGAAATATAATTGTAAGAGTACATTTTTTTTTCAAAATATAAAAGTGAACGTGGTCTTGAACCGATTTCTTAATCCTGTTCTCAATTTATAGCCTTTTTCTAAAAAACTTGCTTTCAATTACTTCCTTTTGGAGGCGCGTGGAAACCCAAAAAGATTGCTTCTTTTGGCATCACTCCGTTTAGAGATTCGTGGGCCAAATTGATATGATGCTTTACTTGTAACTTGAATCAAGTACGAGCATACGGTACGAAATACTCTACGGTACAAACCCAGATTTTAATTAAATTTACCGCATTTAATACCTTTAGTTTCCTTACTTTTACTGTTTTATTCTTTCAGTTGCCAGTTTAAAATGGTAAATTTTACGAGATTTTTTTGCAGTTATGTTCTAATTTAAATACCAAATAACTTACCATTCCAGGCAACCCCTGTGAAATCTCCAAGACCCCCTTTACTCGAGGCCAACCACCAAACTCCTCCTCAACCCCCGACTGTGACCTACGCTTCCATCAAGTTCCACCATCCTCCCCTCATAGATCTCCAGGAACCGCCCCAGATCTTCAGATCCCCAAGGCGGTCCCTGACGGCCCCTTTCCCCATATCCGTGCCACCGCCCAGTCTGCCTGCTACGGCTTCTCTGCACAGTAGTAACGATTCTGGATTCTGCAACGACCAGGCGAATAACAATAACCAGGCCAGCCCGACGCCTTCCACGCAGTTGGAGACAGTTACGACTGTTGTTGAGGAGTCTGTGAAGGACAAGGAGTCAAAGTAAAGTATTGCATTCTTATTACAAATGAAAAGTACAGGGGAAGAACCCCTTCATTGACAGGGAATCTGTCTTCATCAGGTCTGCTCACTGATCTGAAGTTTGAAATGGATCACTCTTCCCCATACCCCGCTCTGACGCTCCGCTTTGGAGTTGACCTTGTTTTTAGAAGTGCCAGATTGGCGCGGTTTATCGCTTTATATTTCGATTTAAGTTACAAAGTGTTGATATATATTTTTTCTTCTTAAGGGGACGTACATAAATTGCGTCAATCTTAGATGCGGGAGGGAGGGGTATGCGCTGATGTGATGGATCGTGACATGGAAGGGGTAGGGGAAATCGCTTGCCTGACGTAACGATTCGAACCGATATATATAGAAAAAAAATTACAATATTTACCCAGATCATATACCTAATAAAGGTTTGAAGTTTTGGTAGTTTTTATTAATATTCATTCATGTGATATATTTTAATTAAATATAATTCCTCTATTTCAAGTTTTATAATAAATTACACCAATTTAATTATGTGATGATATTTAATCTATTAGCGCCGATTGGTAAAAAAATTACCGTGCGAAAATGAGCTTTATGCTAAAGGTTATCTAATAAATAAGACAAAAGAGACCCGATCAATTTATGAAGAGCAAATTAAGTTACCCCCCAAAAAATGAAAAAATTTAAATTAGAATTTAAACTTAGAAATGAAGGTTTAAATGGTATTCACACAGTCATCGTAAATGGGTTAAGTATTAATTAAAACCATATTTAATTAATTTAAATTATACATAATAAATTCTAAGTAATTTGTTATGCATAAATATTTAATTATTTCAATTTATTATACAAAATAAATCTTTAAACAAATTTTTTATAATTAAAAAGAAAATCATCCCAAAATTAAAAAAAAACTAATTTCCTTTTGTAAAAAAAGTTACACAAAGATATAAAGTAATGTATTAAATTATTTTCGCATTTTTTAATAACAGTCAATTATGTAGAAAACAATATGTCATTATTGCAATACATTTAAATTCCCCCGAAAGTATTAAAAAAATCATTATTTCTAATTTTAATGCATGCCTTTTTTATTTTTATACTATGTTTTTTTTTTTTTAATTATTAATTGTAGCTTATTTCAAATGTTAAATACCACAGTTCGTCAGTTCCTCCATATCATAACAAAAAAAATCATTAAACATATACTTTAAATATAAAGCATTCAATCATATTTGTCATCAAAACAAAGATTTATCTCTGATTAATAAAATTTTTAAGAAAATAATAATTCCCTAAATAAGACATGCACACAAGCACCATAGCGCAAAATCAAAAAAAGACGCTGACGCACGTCAAAAGTCTTATTTGCGGTCAACCCCTCAACCGACGGCGTCTTTGGGGGAAGACCGAAACGAGAAATTCGCCAAATTTGGCGAAAAGTAGAGCCGCAATTGGTGGTAAAAAAAACACATTTTAACATAGATAAGAACCCAGAAATATTTTTTCCTACGATCTACAACATAAGTATGATTGTTCAAACGTTACAGCAGATCTCTAAACAAAAAACTCAATGCGCAGTAATTTTTTTAAAATGACAAATTTCCCATAGAGTCTCATTGTAAAACGAAAATTTGGGGAACACCTGGGAGAAAGAGATGCCTTCAAACTCTCCGTAGTGGGGGAGAGCTTTCCGCGATCCATTAACCCTAGAGATCAGTGGGTCTGCTTGGCGAAGATAACGAGTTATCGCCTAAACTGATGTGAAGTTTTGCATTGTTTCTTATCACGCGGAGCACGGGTTTACTATGTCTATGATAGAGATCCACGCCAGGCACTAGTCTGACGCTTGAACCGTGGAAGAAGATTCGAGGGAGAAACCGTTTTCCGATCGCCACTCTCGCGAAGCAGACCTCATTACTGATAGATTATCTGTCGATGAAGGGGTTTTTCCCTTGTACTCTTCAAATGTATCCTATTGAACCTTATACTAACTAAGTCATGTAAGTCAAACTAAGTAGAGTAAGTAAAAAATTGTTGAAGATTGACATTCGATGGAAGATAGGTTTTACATATTCTTTTAGCGTGCATATGAGGGATGTAGTTGTAAAATTCACATTGTCAAAAGTAAAAATAAGATATTGGTTCTGATCTGTGCTTTGGCGACTTTTGATAATTAGAAATTTAACTGAAGATATACGCCAATGAACGGGCCGGTCCCTATATCTGAGTTATAATTAAGGGAATGTGAGTTTTGCAAATGCAACCTTCATATATGTTGCCCCTAATTATTTCACAGTGCTTTATAACTGTCTGTGATTGGCCTCAGCATCATGGTTCACAATTGTTAAACCAGATCATTACAGCCAGATTTGTAGCCCTCATTTTATGTGAAAAATTTAAAATTGACCTTTTACCTGTCCTTGATCTAGAATCTAGGTTTTTTTTACTCAATTTCGGCCCTGTCGGGTTTTGGCTTGTCGATATTTAACTGTTGGGTTATATGTCCCTGACCCTTGTCACTTAAGTCAATTTTAGACGCATACTGCTATTTGTTGATTAATTATACTATATACAGCTAAAATTTAACGTTGAATTCGAAAACTAACTCATCAAACAAATCCAAGGAAATAAAAATCACGTGCAGTCGAACCCCGTTTACGCGAACTCGAAGGAAACACGAAACATTTCGTGTTAACCGAATTTCATGTTAATCATCAATATTTTTTTTACATGGAACCAGTGAATAGTTTTAGAAAATAACTCTAAAAATTTTTCTAATTTTACAATGTAATACACTGTATAGAATTAGTAATTCAATTAATAAAGTTCATTTGGACTTTTACATACTATTGAAAATTAAAGAAAATTTTTAATTAACAGCAATTGTATTAATACTGACGAATCATGGGAGATCTCATGATTTTCTCAGAAGTAGAAGACAATTTACTTTTATTTAGTTCACTTTTTGCTTTTTTTTTAATATTTTGTTCATTGTTCATTTGTTCTTCGAAACTTTAAATTACTTGGAAAAAAAGTTAAATTATGAATTTTTTGTTCGGGTTAAGCGGGATTTCGAATAAAGCGATTTCACGTTAAGAGTTTTTTTAGCTTTACCTCAAAGCCTTATAGGCCGGGGAATTGCTATCAGTTAATTTTTAGGCGAAATTTCGTGTTAAGCGAGTTCGCGATAACGAGGTTCGACTGTAATAAAGTTTAAACTAAAGAGAGATTAACGAAAGAAGCTTAGTAAAAATGAACTTTATAGTATCCGGTAATCTTTAGTTATTATGAATCTATCAATTTAATATACAAAATATTAACGTTTAAACTAATTATAGATAAAAAAAACCGAACCTTTGATAGTATCCGGTAATCTTTGATCATTATGGATCTACCAATTTAATATACAGAATCAAGTTTTTTAATAAGACGCACAGCATTTTCCCTGTCCTTACAATATTAAAAAATACCTTACCTATATTACTGGTAATGTTATCCTCAAGATACATTATTTTTTATAACAATTCAGCCTTAATTATGTAAATGAACATGTAAGAGATAATATCGGGACTTTACTTATTATAGGCATTTACTCTTTAAGTGGTAATTTGTTTAGTTGCAGTTTTTGTAAAATATAAAAGCACCTGCAAAAAGTATCCTTATTGGGGTAACATACACAAAAAAAATATTTGCTTTTTGATACGCGAAATGGATTTTTTCCCTTAGGACCTCATTGTAAAAAAAAAATAGTTTTTATACAAAGAAATTGCATTTTTTTTTCGTTTCATTGTTGCTACAAACAACTTATTATGCGCCAAACAATTTAACGGAGAGAAGTTAAGGTAAACTGAATGAGATAGACTGAAAAAGATGCACTGATCTTTAAAAAAAAGGTTTTTTTTGTGTTTTATTATAATTAAATATCAACATGAGGTTCATTCTTTCGTGCAAGGTTATGTGTTCGTGTTATTATGTGTTTTTCTTAACCTAATTTAGTAACATCATTGAAAATGTTATGATAAAGAAGGTAAGTTAGGCGTTTATGATTTTAATAGAAATCACGGTTTTGTCAGATAAATATATTTTCTAGTTAAGAGTATTTTATTTTTAAGTTAAGACGCACTAACTTCTGTATTTCATGACTATTTCAAATTTTATTTAAACAAAATATATACACTGCTCAAAACAATTAGGGGAGCGCTTTGCGTACTTTTAAAACCCTTTCAGTCCCAACTTTTTATTTTTTATTCTAAAAATTCAAAAATTTGTGAAATAGATTCATTATGCATAAAGAATAAAAACAGTTTTTAAAAAAAATTTAACTAAAATGTAAGGAAAAAAATTGGAATCATAACTTTAAAAAAAACTATAACAATATTTTTTTCAAAACTTTATTTGTTAAAAATAGTTAAAATCAATTTTTGAACATCTAAAGATGCAAGCATGGAGAATTTAGGGGCAATTTGTTTAATAAAATCGTTTGATAGTGAATTTTATTTCACCAAGTGTTTCATATTTTCATTTAATCAAAACAAACATTATTTAATTCTTCAAAAGACATGTTACTTCCATCTAACGATATAAAAATAAAATACAACTTTATAGAAAAATGTATGGTGAATTTGATAAAACTTATTTGAAATTAGTGCGAGCTTAACTTAGTGAGAAAAAAGTAGCAAGAAAAAAGTAGCAAGCTGATGATGTCAAATAGAATTATTCGAAGTTAAAGGGTTTAAATGCGCTCCCCTAATTGTTTTGAGCAGTGTACATATATACATATATTTATTTTTACATATATTACATACATATTTTATATTTATTTTATGTACATTGTACATATATTTTTAAAAAACTTCATTCAAATTTCCAAATTGTATATTAATAAATAGTTGTATTTTTTGCAGGGATAATGTATTCGCCAGTGTGAAACTGCGAAAAGTTACAACAAATGATCGATCAGCTCCGATGATTACATAAAAAGTGTTGCCAAAAAGCTGCTAACAAAATTCCATATGTAAAAAAGACTGTCTAATCCTTGAACATTGTCTTATTTCGGTAGCTGAAATTATCTTTTGTACAATTATCGAGGAATAAGATTGATCTGGACTTTGAAGCTTTTTGAATTGATTATCTAACACAAACGGTTACTCGAATTGGTAATGATTCTTTTGTGAAGTGAATATGTTGTATTCAATGTTATATTTTTATTAGAGTTCTTATGTTGTAACCAAATTCAAAACCTAACATTAATGCACTTAAAAAGTACATTAATTGTTTTGTGCAATGTTTTAAAATTATTAAGAAAAATTTATATAAATCTGATTTAATTTTAAAAGATATTTAAAATCTACCGTACCAAATTTTTCTACATAAGGTTTTGTAAATTTTCAAACTTCTACCTTTAAAGAGTCATAAACAACCATCATTTAGAAATGTAAAACTCCAATAACTGCAACTTTCATGAAACTAAGCTGCTTCATCACAAACATAGATAGAAGATTAGATATTTTGCATATTATTGAAAAAATCATACATTTATTTAAATATTTTTAAATTGGCAAAAAAAAAAGAATAAAGTTTAAAATGCTTAAAAGTTTAAAGTTTTTTTTTAATGCGTCTAGTTCTTGAACGTTACGAACGAGCAAAATTTTAAATAAATGCAACAACCTGAAATAATAATAGTCACTATGTGTAGTCTAGCATAAGTTTTATTAATTTAAAATAACAATAATAAATTATTTTTATAATAAAATATTTCTTAAACGTTTCAGTTAAAACTAAAACTAATTGAATCACAAAAACGTACACTATTCTACTTTGTGTTCTTTAATTAAAACAAGCACTTTTTAAACAAATATATATTTCCTTTTTTTTACAATTCTGAATTAATTATAAAAAGCTTTTAATTAATCCAAATACTACAATTTAACTTGAAAACATATGGGTCAAAATAAACAACAGTTAATTAACTAATTTATCTGTTTCTTATCCTAACTCAAACCTCTCAAGAGAGTCATTTTAAATTAGATAAGAGAAAATTGCATGAGAAGCCTAGAAAGAAACAAGTAGAGTTTTTTTTAACAGAATCTGTCATTTAACCCGCTTTCACACAACAGTTGTGTTTAACAGGTAAAAAGGCGCCAAACACAGCATTATTTCTAAATTAAACACTTGCAGGCTTAATTTGGCTAGTTTCATTTATTTTATTTTGAAAATTCAATAATTATTACTTATCGTTTGCAAAAATTAATTTATATTTCAAAGAATAAGAATGTAATATTCCTCGCATTTAAATAGAATAAAAATATTTCATATCAACATACAAAGAATCTCGTAGTGAAATATATTTGACGTCATTTCAAACTGATCGATGTCTCAAAAATAAATTTATTTTAATTTATTGTCTAAAACAATTAAAGTTTCTCGAGCGATTGTTGCGAATGGCAATGTTGATTTAATTCCAATAAAATGGCTTCCTATGCATTTTAAATGAGCATTAAATTTTTCAATTTTTTTTAATAATTAAAGTACTTCAAATTCGAATTCTTTTCTGAAATTGTCAATGTATTCTAATTTCGATGCGCTGAATTTTTTGATGTATCACACTTGTCCGTAGCATTTGTAGTTTGGGCTATAAAAGTGGGTGACGGACAGACAAACAGACGGACTGAACGATTATAATACCTTCCGCTTTTTACGTTATAAACGTAGTGTGGAAGCTAAAACTTATATTTCATTACTTAATTATGAATTTCTGATTTTTCACTACGTGTGAAATTATTTATAGGTTGGAGAAATCTATTTTTTTAATATTGTAAAATAAAAGCTGGTCCATTAAATAACGGTTATATTTTTGTTGTGAATTCAGAAATATTAATTGAATAAACTTATTAAAATTAATTTATTAAATTTTTTTTAAGTATAATAAATGATTTGATTAAAATATGAACTGTACTTATATTTTCTGTTGATTATAAGTTTATATGAAAAGTTACTATTAATTATGACATCAACGGCAAGCAATACAAATTACAGATTTTTTTAAAAATATTATTATTTAAATCATGAAGTCAAGGTTAAAAGCGTTCATTGACTTCTTCAATGCAATTCAATGCTTCAATTTAATTTAATTTACTATTTTTTGAAGGAAAATAGTTTGCCTTCCAACAAAAGTATACAATTTTCCATTGAATTGTGGTGACCTTATATTCTATTACACTGTACGTTGTAAAATAATTCTTGTTAAATATATGCTTTGTGTATAATAAAGTTGAGTTATTGGATTTATTTGATTTTGTTTTGTTTAAAATACATATTTCGCATTCGGAAGCTGTTTACGTAATTCAAGCTATCACTTGAAATTTTTCATATCTAAGATGAATTCATATTTCAAGTTTTTTTTTTTCTACATAACCTAAATTCTAAACTTCTCATTACTGTACTGTTTTTTATAGTAGAAAGATATGAAAACTATAAATCCTTCTATGCTTCCCACAAGTTGGTTGGTTGGTAGACATATATTTTCAGGCTTGTGTGCTTGATCACAAAGACCCGCTTATAAACCATCGTCAAGAAGGACGGGAACGACATACACACACATATATAACAGATGCTGCCATCTATCGCCACCCCCACAATTTTTACATGTCCCTGAAGGACCCACAAGTTTCCTATCTCTATGATTCCTATATGTTTCAAACAATAACCTATGCTACCTAGCAATTTTGCAAGAATAACATAATATAGTGAGATAAACATATAGAACCAACACATGACATTGAGGTCAGGTTCTCCACCAAATTAGCATGTCGCTTAGGCATGGCTCTAGGGTTGCTAAATACAGCCCTAGAGCACAATAACGGACGCAACTGCTGAATGGGTGAAACTAATTAATTTCACCCCTCCAAAGGTTTCATTCAGTCTACACACATGCCTGTGTCAGAATTATGGCGTAATTAAGCATCATCGATTAACATGGGCTTACCACAAGTTAATGTATTCTGCATCAAAGTTTATCTTAAAATTAGGATTAAATATATAATACCAAACCGATTATGAAGAACAAGCATTGGATGGTGTTTGACTTTAAGAAATAGTCAAATTGCTGTCATATTTAACATTTACATATGTGTTTAAAGGATATTTAAATTTGATATTGACTTCGAATAACAACATTACCTTCTTGTTTATATTAAAGTTTAATTAAAAAATTCATTTTGGTAAGTGTGTGTGTGATGACTCATAATTCAAAAAAGGACCAATGGTATTAGTTTTCATAATCTGTAGTTTATTTATTCATTTTAATTTTACTTAGGGCCGACTCGTCAACTACTTAAGATTGTCAACCAAGTGAAATTATTTTCCATTTAAATTATGCAAATAATAATTTTATATGGTTGAGTGAGCGATATTTTACCATTTTAACACTTAAAATTCGAGATGACGGGTATCTACGTAATACAAAGAAATTAAATCTAAACAAACAGGGTCAGGTAAAACGCGATAAATATTTGTTGAGATCGGTTATAAATCTATCGTGTTACAATTTGAATCAAGATTTTATCCTTTACGTGATAAAACATTAGTTAAAAATGTTGCAAACGAATTAACTCTTCTTATATGCAGAAGTAGTTGGTATGTGTATATAAAAAATATAAATACAAAGCTACAGAATAGAAACTACACGTCTTATGATAATCAGGACAGTTTCAAGTATATAAAAATGGAATTACGCGTCTTAATTCAAAATCGCGGGCAAAAACACCTGAGCTGGCAACCAACAGAGCGTTGGACAACACACGATAGTGCCGTCGTAAAAAAAATTAACTGGTTAGTAATTTCCTCAATAGTATTTTGAAATGGATTATTTAAAAAACACATATTTCTCAAATTCCAAAACCACAGTCCCATACACTAACATAACATACCTCACCAAGATTGTCTTTGACTACCGCAAGCAAATCTTCAATCTATTTGAGATTCCTGAATATGTTGTAAAATTTCAACTCGAAAAAAGGAAACACAATATATTAAAAGAACGCTTCGAAAGGATGAGACGAACGACTTTTGGAAGCCCCATTTCTCATGCCCCTTCCTTTTAGCTCACATCAATTGATTGTCATAGTTGTAACTAACTCTAGATAGATTAGAAGTAAAATCGGTTTGAAAACAAGAATCGTAAAATATATCTATGTATTGGCTGTGTTAAAGCTCCTTTTAGAGAATATAAATAGACAGCCGTAAGCATTTTAACCTTATCTACGAAGACCAAAAAAGTTTATTTCGATTGATTTCCGGCTCCTTCTAGTCACACCAGGATTGTTTAGAATTAAAACATGCTTTATATAACTATTTTTACAGGGGTATCAACCAAAATGCGCTAACAACCCCATCTGCCAATTAAAACTGATGACCAAAAAGGTAAAAAAAACACGACCTGTTATGAAATTATATTTTTTAGGCAAAAAAAGGTACAGGTCTACTTCTGTTCAACCTAATCCTATAATGCCCAGACACGCCATAACAGAGTCAGTACCTGGAAAGTCCGCTGTTGTTTGGTTACAACCTCAGCCCGTATTGCCAGCTAAAATTGACAACAGAGCGTTGGACAACACATGATAGTGCCGTCGTAAAAAAATTAACTGGTTAGTATTTTCTCAATAGTTTTGAAATGGATTATTAAAAAACACATATTTCTCAAATTCCAAAACCACAGTCCCATACACTAACATAACATACCTCACCAAGATTGTGCCGACCCGGCGGCGCAACGGTTAAGGAGCTAGCCTTTGGAGCCTCTGGGTTCGGGTTCGAATCCCGGTAAGGCATGGATGTTTGTGTTTCTCGAGTATATGCGGAGTACGTGCTCGTTAAATCTGTTGGGTCCGAAAGTCCTCCAAGTTCCCATACCAAAACGATACCTCTGGGGTGACAAGCCAATTCTGGGGATATCTAGTTGGCCTCTGTCTCTAAAAATTAGATGGATCCACTTATGTGTGTGTGTTGTCTGTTGTGTCTGTCTTACTTGACGAACGTTTATAAGCGGGTCTCTGACCAAGCACACAAACCCGAATATATATGTCTACCAACCAACCAACCAACCAAGATTGTCTTTGACTACCGCAAGCAAATCTTCAATCTATTTGAGATTCCTGAATATGTTGTAAAAGTTCAACCCGAAAAAAGGAAACACAAATATATTAAAAGAACGCTTCGAAAGGATGAGACGAACGACTTTGGAAGCCCATTTCTCATGCCCCTTCCTTTTAGCTCACATCAATTGATTGTCATAGTTGTAACTAACTCTAGATAGATTAGAAGTAAAATCGGTTTGAAAACAAGAATCGTAAAATATATATATATGTATTGGCTGTGTTAAAGCTCCTTTTAGAGAATAGAAATAGACAGCCGGAAGCATTTTAACCTTATCTACGAAGACCAAAAAAGTTTATTTCGATTGATTTCCGGCTCCTTCTAGTCACACCAGGATTGTTTAGAATTAAAACATGCTTTATATAACTATTTTTACAGGGGTATCAACCAAAATGCGCTAACAACCCCATCTGCCAATTAAAACTGATGACCAAAAAGGTAAAAAAAACACGACCTGTTATGAAATTATATATTTTAGGCAAAAAAAAAGATACAGGTCTACTTCTGTTCAACCTAATCCTATAATGCCCAGACACGCCATAACAGAGTCAGTACCTGGAGGGGTAGGGTAGGGTTGATACATATATATTCCGGCTTGTGTGCTTGATCAGAGACCCGCTTATAAACCTTCGTCAAGTAAGACAGACACAGAAAGAATTTTTACTGTCACAGAGAGAGAAATTACACCCAGGGCAAAGGCGGGAATCGAACCCGCACCCGGTACAGTGCGCAGACTGTTAGCGGAGGCAGCTATCTTAACCACTCGGCCACCCGGGCCCCTCAGTACCTGGAAAGTCCGCTGTTGTTTGGTTACAACCTCAGCCCGTATTGCCAGCTGAAATTGAAAGGCGAAAAGTTAAAATAAAAAATTAAGTCGATATATATAAACTTACACTTATCTGTAAGCGTAACATTAACTGGAACTCCCCCACCACCACCACTGGACGAGGTCGGTAATCGTAATCGTCGGTAATCGATCGGTTCTGTCTCTGTGCTATCCATACGATAAACGTATTCCTGCTTCGGGAAAAGTCCCTCGAAAAATCACTGAGAGATAGTCTAGTACACTACGATATAAGTTCTCGTTAAATCTATGGAGTCGAAAATACGCCGTCGGCGTTAGCGTACGATTTTCTGTTAAGTTTCCGTTCAAGTGTCGACCTCATCACTTGACCAGGGTTTTTAATTACCAGTCGTAATTGGCTTTGTTTAAGCTAATCCCGGAAGGCTAGAAATAGACAGCCGGGAACGATTAACTTACCTACCTACTTATCTAACTTGGGGCCCGGATGGCCGAGTGGTTTGGACCATTACGCTAGCAGTCTGCGCGCTGTAACGGATGCGGGTTCGATTACCGCCTTCGAACTGGGTGTACTTCCTTTCTCTGTGACAGTACAAATTCTTTCTGTGTCTGTCTTACTTGACGAAGGCTCATAAGCGGATCTCTGAGCAAGCACACAAGCCGGAATATGTATGTACCTACCCTACCCTCTATCTAGCTTATACTTTTGGAAAGCAGTTGTAGGATTTATTTCACTAATCCAGGTAAGTTAGTAAGAATTCCCTGAGCGCGCGCTACAAATTCAGTGACCACTTGAAAATGACAACCCGCCGTTCACTGGACATCGGTAAAGTGGAGCTGCTATATCGCCAAGATTCTACCTTTTTTTTAATCAAGTCTATATGTATTTTGAAATACAACCTAGCAGCAAAAAAATAATTTTAAACAAAATGTCAGTTACAAAAACTTCAAACCAACAGAACGAAGTCTTTTCCGATCGTCGGAATTCAGACTGACACTCATCCAACCAGTAATTTATCATGTTTGACAAATGGACTCTTGGAAAATAAAAAAATGGGTACATAAAATATTTCTCTGGTATTTTTTCATTACTTCTTTTCCGGATTCGTCGAATGTAAGCAAGTGGAATGTATTTTCCATTCCGAATGTTTATTCGAACTTTAGTTTTTTTGGAAATCGTTTATACATGGAAGGAAGATTGGGTGTAGGTTGTGGAAACTATATATATGGTGTTAAATAATTGTTATATATTTTTTAAAATTTAATAACTAGGAGAATATAATTGATATACAATACAAACAAAACAATGACATTCAATACAGTATACAAAACACAATAATAAATTAAGCATAATACAGGTAATACAAATTAAGTACGATACAACAAAATTCAAAACAGTATAATTGGATTTTATAGAGTTTAAATTTCGATTGAGTATTAAGAACTTTTCAAAATTCATTTATATTATTATATTACCAATTAAACGTTACGGGGCTTCTTGAAACCATCCAAGTTTTTAAGTCCGGAACCAGATGTCCTCTTCTGGAAGGTACTTAAACCAGGTTTTAAAAGCAAAATCATTTATGTTCGTCTTAAAAGATAATTCTATATATCTTTTAAAGTCGCTATATATATTTCATTCTCCTATTCTATTCGGTTCATCCTGTTGTAAGTGAAGGTTGCAGAGTTCTTATGGTTCTTTAGAGTGGGCCCCTCTCCCCTCCCTTTAGCTGCGAAATTAAACTAAGGAAATATGGGGGTTCTAAAAACGTCCATTTCTTTTTTCCCCTTTTCTTAATGTTTCTTGTTTTATTGCTAGAGTACATTTTTTAAAAATAAAAGTATAAGGCAGTTGTTACGGCTAATAATTTCTCAGAGTCGAACTAAATAAAAAAAAATCCTTCACGCTGCTCTATAAAATAAACTAAAAATATTTACAGTGTTTCTGGTTCTATCTTAAAAGATTTGGACTCTTCTAAAATCTCGTTTTATGGGAATTTTAAACTTTAACGGGGTTATCTGCCGGAAAATTTGTTATTGCTTTTTAAATATTCAACATTTAGGAAAAAATCTTACGTAAAATCTTTTCTAACTTCCAACTATGAAATTTTTTTTAATTTATGAATCACGCAAGAAAACACTATCAGTTATTAATAAACTATATTCACGAAAATTTCAAAGCTGAAATGTAATTTGTTTTTATATACATTTTTTATGAACAAAATTATTTGGATGCTAAAAAATCATCAAATTTCAATTTTTTTAAAAATGGTAAAAAAAATTTCAAATCGATTTTCACCAAATTACATTCTGATTCATTATAAATTGTGAAAAAAGTAGAACTTTTTTATTGTACTTCAGTATAATTATAAAAAATTAAACTAACTCTTCTCGGCTAAATTGTCTGGTTTTCTTAACATTCCAAACCCCAACTAGAGTGCAACGCCTAATACAACACGCACACAAAACCTAACTCCTTTCTCCAACAACCATCTTCTTTAAGATATACCCCCAAACTCGAATCCACAATTGAAGAGCTTAGTGGAAGAAAGTGCTAAGTGATAAAAAAAACACGAGGAAATGAGCTTTAAAGTTTTTCATTTGCACTTAGATACGGTAAAATCCGCACTTACAAAATGTAAAAGATATACTTAATTTAAAATTTATGAAAAAAGGAAAACTTGTTATTTTTAAGAAGTTTGTAAGATGTTCATTGACACAAAAATCTCAAGTTTTTCAAAAATGTCACTTAGCACGTTCTTCCACTAAGCTCTTCAATTCCTCTACATCCTCCAACAACTGAGTATTTTGTTTAGCATTTAAAAACAAAAGAGCCTTCCGATCCATCTTTTCGTAGAGGGGCCTGACCCTAATGACGATCTAACGACATTACGCAGAAAGAATCGTCGGAATCTGAAGCCAGCGTGTCGCCTGTCTATGGAATAAATAATTGCCACGGTTGTCGAAGTTTTCTATAGGGGCGGACCCGTTAATGCGGGAAGAATTCCCTCCTGGGTATCAATGTGTAAGTATTGTTGTTTCTTAAGAGTTGTTGTCGGAGGGGCTGGTGTATGTCAAATATTGGCGTACTTTTTGAAGGTAAGCATTGGAAAGATATAGTGAAACGTTACACTGATGTAAAAATGATTAAAACTATTTCTATAGAAATAGTAACCTAAAACTATTTTTTGTATGAGAAAGGAATATATGAAAATAAATATTTACTAGTGTGTTCACATATCCCCAGATAAAAATATTAAATACTTAAAAAATTATTTTATTATTTATTTTTGCACGCATTTTGAAGGAACGGTTAATTCGTAAAACAGTTGGCAATTGTACTGCCATCTTTTCTAAGAGGTTAACGTTTCACTAAGTTTATGAGGTAACGTTAAACCACAAATTTGATTCAGATTGACGCATTCTCTGAATTTTCGGTGTAGAACACGGTGACAGTACAAACTGCCATTGTGCAATTCATGTGGCATGCTAATTATATTTGAAATCAAAATGTACTACACACACACTCAACAATCAACTATCACATGCATGACGTCATTGAGTTCAAATTAGCTCTTGCAGCAAAAAAAAGACGAAAGGTATTCGTTAAAAAAGTTACTCTCAAAAACATGTAAACGTAGTTTTCGAATCATTTACCTGCTTATTATTTTTATAGGCAATTTCCTAAAGTAAAAAAATATGCGGATTAAGTTATCATATTAAAAATAAAACTAAATTATCTGTGGCACGAATAAAATAAATCAAAAATAAAACTAAATTCTTGCGGCCAAGGCTTTCAATGCTTGATCCATCTTATGATACGATGGACGCTGATATCTATTCCAGTAGATGTTCTGCCCACCCAAAACACCAATACTTAGTTCCCAAACGATCTCGCTCCATATTTCAACCCAATGAAGGCATAAAAAGGCTTAGTTAACTTTGCACAGTCCATAATTCGAACCCTAGACTTGTGGCAAGGTAGCAAGATGATTGTAGACCAAGTCGTATTAAGAATCGCATTCTTATTTTATTCTATAAAAAATACATGTGAAAAAGAACAACGGATATTTTTCTTTTACATTCCCCTCCTGTGTTTCTCTAACTCGCAAAACAGACGAGATTTAATTAGAACCAAGCGTTCAAGAAGCCATAGTGGCTCCTAATGGTGGTAATGAGAGAGTTTCTGTTTTGAGTGGGATATTAGGTAATTTTGATTGGGCTAAGAAGGTCCACGTGGACTTATTTGTTTTAATTTGACTCTGATCAACGGTGTGGCAAATTAAGATTAATGAAATAGAAGTTAATTTAGAGTGTAAAGATCGATTTTTGATACCCGCCTTGTGGGTTCTGTAAGTGATGTAAAATACAGAGGTAATTGCTGCAGTTACTGTCCCTTTGAGGGAGCTTCCATTATATGTCTACACCGGTTACGTTATCTGTCAGTTATATTGTGAATTTATTATTCCTAACAGTTTAATTATTATGCATTAACATTTTGAGCATAATTTAATTTTAGAAAGCAAAAACAGGCAAATATTGTATAGAAAAGATACAGTTTTACTCTATGCCTCTTCAAATTTAAATGATGTAGTTATCCCAAATCGAATATGACTTATTTGAAATTGAAACTTAGTTTAATGCTAACGATCTAAGTCTAAACTTAAATAAAACTAAGTATGTTAATTTTAGCTTAAGGCAATCACATGTTGATCTAAATTTAAAATATCACACATTATCTTGCAATAGAATTAACCCTAATTGTCAGTGTCATGAACTTCAATCTGTTCTTCAATCTGATCTTCCATCTGGAAAACTCATATTAATGACTTGGAGAATAAACTACGTTTTATTTTGGTAAAACTTTACCATATGAAACACAAAGTACATGTAACTTTTGTTTTAAAAAAAACCCCTATATTATGCATGGTTTTATTCTTTGATTAATTATGGTATTATTATTTGGGGTGGTGAATACAGATCCAATTTACAACCAATTATTCCATTACAAAATGAATCTTTAAAATCTTTAACTACCAATCAGTTAAAGGTCCGAGTTTTCGGGACCTTAATTTACTCCCTGTACGCTACAATTCTTTTTTTATTAATTTGCCTGCATCTTTATCGCAATAAAGCACTTTGTGAAATTAACGAAACATTTTATAATACCAGATCAAATAAAAAATTTTGAATTCCAACGTTTTCCAAAACTATATTTACTGAATATTTTTTCTATCTTGCCCCTCAATTATATAATAAACTGCCTATTCACCTAACAAATACAAATAATTATTATGCCTTTAAAAAACTTTCTGAATTTTTTATAAATTTCGTCGACTTGGATCTCTATTTTTTTCACTCTAACTTGAAGCATGTTAATTATATCTATATGCCAGCTGATTGCCACACTATGTTCAATCTTATTTGTTTCTGTGTTTGTTTCTGTTCGTTTTTAACCAAATATTTTCTTGTTCGCCTGTACGGGATTTTTTTCCTCTGGGCGTGACATAATTTTTTTATATTGTTTCTTTGTCATTTTTTGTTTTGTTTTGTTATAATAAAGATTATTATTAGTATTACTAAACTACTAATAACTTCAAAAATCTTTGAATTCCATTAATAAAAACACTAATACTAAAAACTCGCAAGTTTACAAAGTAAACTGTAATCACTCTTTGAAATTATGGTACAATGGACAGTACAATTTCTCCACGGCGCAACAGCCCATTAGTGGGCCAAGGTCCCCTTGGTCCCCATGTTATCGACCCACTTAAGGGATGAAAGGATGGGTCAACCTTGCCCAATCCGGGATTCGATCCCCGGACCTGTGGCGTGGCAATGCGAAGCACTACCACTAAACCACTGGGCCTCGGTCAGTACAATTAGTCGATAAAATTATCAAGCGGGAGGCGTTTAGAATGGAATCTTACTAGTTTAAGTAACTTCAAATATTTTTTCCTGGCAAGCCCTAAATTGGTTAACAACCGACGAGTGTAATGTTTCGTCGATTTTTTCCTTAGCTGACTGTGACCCAAACCCTATTAACATCATCAAACAACGCTAGTAACATTGTCAAAGAGCAACTACTGACCAAAACTCAATAAAAATAATATCGGTCTTAGAACGTGAATCTAACGACATGAAAAGAAAGTAAAATCTCAAGGTGTCATTCTGACAAGAGATGGTAAACAAGCCTCCTGACATCAAATTCCACCTTTCGTGAAAAAGTGATGCTTCCTCTATTGAGTTAACACGGAGGATACGTCACTTTTCCGCGATCAATGTAAAATATCGAAACTAGAATCTGGGACCCGTCCCCACGCTACGTGAGTAGAGATTCAAATAAGAATCTTGTAGGAGAGAAGGGTTGTTGGCATTTTACTGAAGGGTATCTGCTCTGGTCAACAATGGTGGTTCCATGGGTAGGAGTTATTATACATTTTGTGTTGTATGTTTTGGTTGAAGTAAAATCACAATAGTGCTAAACATAGGATATTGAAGAAGCTAGTCCTAATTTTAAACCGTGGTCACGTGGCGAGATCGACACCAGAGCAAACATCCATCACAACCATATTACGATATCATTAGTACCTAGGAAAGCGACATTTCAGCGTATAACATTCCCATATATACGGTGTAATTTATAAAGTATTTTTTTTGTATCCTGCCTGGTTCGTTTATAGAATGGATGGACAAGGGCAGAATCGACTAACATAACCTCAAAGGCATGTCATATCAAGTTAAAAGCCACGAAGGTTTTTCATGTGTTTAGAACTGAGCAAATAAGGTTATAATTTTAGATTATTAGATGGATATTTAAAATTATTATGTTAACTCTTTATGATGATGGTTGATGCTGCTGCTTTTTCATTTGTCAGCAAAGGTTTAATTATTCGATACGAAGGGCAGACCGGGCTAGTTTCTCGATGGAGAATGTTTTCCGCCCTGTAAAAACTACATTGCTTCCTTCGATTTAGCGGTGTAAAGTTACTCAACTTAATAGCATAAACAAGGTGGCAGCACATTTTGCCAGCTTCCACTTTGCTTGCGGAGCAACGTTCCACCAATTTTATAGCACACACACATTGTTTTTTTCATGCACTTTTAAATGCCATCAGTGATTGAACTGGTCCAAGTAGCTACCCAACTTACATAACTTGGCAAAACAATTTAATGTAAGCTATGATGTTGTCGAGATATCTGGTATTTAACTTTTTCTACTCTGAGTAAATTTGATGCTTTTAAGACATGTATTCCAACACTGTTTTCATTTAAAAATTTGCCTTAGCCTTTTATCAACTAGTCTTATAATATCTAAAATATAATTTTTGTGTTATGAAAACAGCCACAATAAACCGTAAATTGAATGGTAAGTTCCAAAATGTGAATTTGAAAGCGTCATTATTTTTTTTAAAAAGAAGACTCTATACTCTTTACTACCGTATACTCTTATTTTTATTTCTGCAATTTAGAAAAAAATATGTCTTTGAAAATAGGCGACTTTAAATTAAAATTTAATTTTTTTTAACCAAGATACATATTTACAATCCTACCTTAAGCTTTTTCAACTTAGGTACGGACAATTAATTTTCACAAAATGTATTGAGTATTGTTAATAGATTGTTTTCAAGTGATTTAAAATTTGCATTATGTATAATAGGCACTCAAGATAATATGAAAATATAAAAAGTTAATAAAACTAAAGAATTGTTGAAAAAATTAAATCTAGAGCTTAATTGGAAAAACCTTACACTCCCTTACAGAATATACTCTTAGTATCCCTAGGTCAACGTGATTAAATTATTTGTTAGAAACCTTTCTTACATAATTAACACTACATTATATTCAATAGTAAGTACCCCTAGCTTTGCAATTTTAACTATCCTAAATATATCTAGCTACAATTAATGTCATTAAATTCGTTATGCGTTTATTAAAAGATAATGTATTTTTATTTAACGATAATTAATATTCTAAAAAAATTACTGAATATAGTTAACTATTTACATTATTTTAATCAAATTTTGTATAAATAATTTTCCATAATATAACGTATTTTTAATTAAGAAGATAACGATAGTAATTTTTTGGTTCATAAGATGTCTTAAAATTTAAAACTGTTGTAATGATTTAACTTCCTTGGTAATTTCCTTTTTTCTACAAAATATCAAAATTTCAACAACAATAACGCTTATCACCTATCACACTCTTTACTTTATCAAACAAGATTTCTATCTTTTACGTTACAAAATACATTTTTCATTGTTATATTTTATTAAAGCAGTTTAATTTAATGCCCCCTCTTGATAGTCAAACCATCGAAAAAAGGCCGAAACATGTATCGCAACAAGTTGGCTCATTTTTTTCATAGAACGTAAAAATTCTCTTTCGTTCTAAAGCCATTATTCAAACAGAGCTAAACGTCATTTTCTCGACGTTGATTGGTGGTTGGGAATGCCAACACGTGTTCTTGATATTTTCTTGGTGTAAGCATATTAATCTCGCCCCGGTAAACTGAAGAGGAGAGTGGAGATGTTTACTTGCTGTTCCTACTTATACTTTTATCCAATTCCATATTTTCTCTTTTGAACGCATAAACATTGTTAATTCCATTCATCAAAAATCTTTCAGCGGGAGGAGTTGTTCCACTCAACTTGAACAGTAAACTAATGGAATCAACTGAAAAAAATTCGAATTGTATATTTCTTCGAATCGTTTTCCATTTTTACCATTTTTCATTTTACCATTCACAATCCACATTTACAATTTGTTTTTTAATTTTTTGAATTGTTGATACTTGTAAGCATGTATGGTTATATTTGTAATTTTTTTTAAAAAAAAACTTGAATAAGACACAATTTTTGTCAAATTTTTTTATGCAAAGAATATTTTGTATGCTATGCTTTAAAAACTGTGAAAGATCCATATTTACATTTCAGAAAGATAAGCTGTATGTGAAATAGAAAAAAATACTAACATCTTTTGAAGTCTACTATTTTAAAGAGACTATACAGAATTTTTATTCTCAAATATAACAGGTTGTTGGTGCTTTCAATTGCTTTTTATGAAATATCTGGTAATGAAAGTATTGTGAAGGGGTAAGAAATCCGAAATGGAGATTATTTTGTTTCCTATGCGTTTTGGAGTGTGTGGTTTTAAAACAAGTAGGTTTGTAACGGAATCTGTCACTTAACCCGCTTCCACACAAAAGTTGTGTTTAACAGGTAAAAAGGCGCCAAACACAGCATTAATTCTATATTAAACATTTACATGCTAAATTTGGCTAGTTTCATTTATTTTTATTTTGAAAATTCAATAATTATTACTTATCGTTTGCAAAAATTAATTTATAATTCAAAAAATTAATATGTAATATTCCTCGCTTTTAAATAAAATGAAAACATTTCACATCAACATACAAAGAATCTCGTAGGGAATTATATTCGACGTCATTTAAAACTGATCGATGTCTCAGAAATAAATTTATTTTAATTTATTGTCTAAAAGAATTAGTTTCTCGAGCGATTGTTGCGAATGGCAATGGTGATTTAATTCTAATAAAAATAGCTTCTTATGCTTTCTAAATGAGCATTAAATTTTGCAGTTTTTAAATAATTGAAGTACTTCGAATTCGAATTATTTTCTGACATTTTCAATGTTTTCTAATTTCGATGCGCTGAATGTTTTGACGTATCACACTTGTCCGTAGCATTTGTAGTTTGGGCTATGAAAGTGGGTGACGGACGGACAGACAGACGGACTGAACGATTATAATACCTTCCACTTTTTACTCTATAAACGTAGTGTGGAAGCAAAAAGGGGTGTTTGAAAATTGGTTCGTCTGTTTGAAACAACTCTACAGCTCGAGCCAAAAACGCTACCTATTTCAAATTTATTCATAAGTTCCTAGCACCTGTCAGACGTCATAAAAAGGTTTCCGAGAAGTGCATGTGCAAATAGTAGTTGCCATAGGACATTTTAGGTTTTAATGGTATTTCTGAAAATGAAAAGAGCTATGTACTTCAAACTTAGAATACAAATTAATACTACATGTCAGACGGGATCATTACGTTTTTAAAGAAATTGCAAATGCAAAACAGACAGACGAAACTAGCGCATAAAATATCTCTTATTGAGTGAAAATTGATAGTCATATGGTGTTTCATACCCTAGTTGTCCTCGAAATATATGCCCTCTATAGTTTTGAACCAAATATGCAATTGTCATTCATCAATAAAAATTATCATTTATTTTGCATTTAATTTAAACGAATGCTGAGGAGCTTTGCCAAGTCATAATGGGTAACGTAAAATATTTAAAACTATTATGACTACCAACTTATAACTACTAACTTTTTTACTATATTTCAACTTTCGATTAATTTTATTGCATTGACATTTATAATGCATTGAAACCATTTAAGTTATTCTATACTATTGTCCATTATAATAAAGTCTGCCACTTATAATTAAAACATTAAACCACTACAAATGCAGTACAGACAACAAAAATCAACACACTATTGTCCTTTTACAACCAATAAAAATGCACTAAAATGATGATTTTTGTTGTTAGTTTTACATTTTAGCATTTATATTACTTAATCTAAATTTTTCATGTTAAATTTATTAGATGTATTAGATAGATAAATTTATAAAGTAATTTAATTTTAAATTTAAAAACTCATTAAACATTGTTCTTATACGTAAGATCATTTTTATAGAAAAAAAAGTAATCTTAATTTTTTTAATCGTATTTTAAATTTGGTTTTAGCTTAATTTCTATTGTTTTCCCTTTTCACTACTATGGTAAAAATATTTTCTAAAAACATATTTCATACAAACCTTTTCATATCGCAACTTGCGTGGAAAAGTGTCATGTGGGCAAAATAGACAAAAGTTTCAGTAGAAATGTCGGTTTTCTCTTCCCATTGCACTTTTTTTTCAAATAAATGAAAGATTAGTTAAATGTAACTCAACTGTTTATTCTGATCAAATAAAGATTCAATCACAATTTGTTTTAATCGATAAATCTTCAAATTTTGAATAAGTATTTATTTTTAACTAAAAAAATACATATTTGTCAAATATGCCACTTTTTCCGCCCTTGGTGCTATGTAATTTCAAGCGGAAAAGAAACAGTACATCATTTATTATACATTTTTCTTTATGATATGCCAACTCTCTTTCTTCTTCATATCAATAAAACTTGTCACAACGCAATACACAGACACCAATATCTAATAGTTCTCCTCTTTTTCCAATCGTCTAAAGAAACACAATAAATACTTGATAAAAAAATACTAAGATATAAAATAAGGTCTCAAAAATTTCAAAACTTTAGGATGAGGTAATCATTTGTGTCAACATTTCCGCTGGTTTGATTTGACAAAAATGCAGTTGAATTGTGTCAAAAAAATAATTAAATATTTACATTATTAATAACAAATGTCTTTCTTAATATTATGACTGCTACAGGATTATGTATGGTGTACTGCTGTTCATTTGCAAGATATTTTTTTTAATTATGATTTTTTTTTTACTTGTGTAGATAAAATAAGTAAACAACTCGTACGAAAAAAAGTTTATAATTGAATGAAACTGTTTTTTGTTTGGAAATCATATGTTGCTAAGAAAACAGCAAGTGAAAACTTAAATTTGAAGTTTGTAATCAATTCAAAGCTGAAAAAAGTATTAGAACTCTAGATTTATTTTTCCCTTAAACATCATTGTGATTTAACTATTGTACAAACTGAAACAAATTACACAGAGATAATTAAAGATGGTTGTTAATTTTGGTTTCGGGAACTGTAACACTGTAAAAAAAAAATCAGTTACGTTTACCTGCATGGGTGCAGAATTCTAATATCTGCGAACTCAATTCAATTTTCAAGCACATATACCTAAACCACAATCCAGTTTGAATTTCCGATTTGTAAAAAAAAAGAAGAAAAAACACTAAAAAAAATACACTGACCAAGGGCACGGCAGGTCACGTCGTGTACGCATGTGTAAACTGATTAAGTACAGCAGAGTGCAGTGGTTTGAGTTTACAGCAAAAGGTGCAATCAAATACATCAGAAAGCGCTGTGAATATGAGGCAAATGTGCTGTATTGTTACAAAAATTATCTACAGTGTATTTAGTTGAAAACTCAGAATGCTTCAGAACTTTTTTTTAATATTCAGACACCCCAAATATAACACCTTACATTAATTCCTAAAAGCATTTGGTTTACAACATAGGCCTAAAAATGACAGTTTTGGGTGTGCCTTAGTAAAATCATCCTTAAAGCTTTGTCGGACTAACGCAGCGATGAGAACAATAGAGTAACATTCATCCAATAAAATGTGTGTTGTCATATCAGAATCCTTCTTCATGTATCCTTTCCATGTATTAAATTATCTTCAGATAGATAGTATCAGCAAAAAACTCGCAACATACTTTCATTTATAAAACTAGGTGAATGACACATTTTATATACTTAAACTTAAAGATTTCCGTGTAAAGAAGATTGTTGTAAGATGCTATGATAAGAACTGAATTCATAATAATGTGGAGCAATTTTTGTTGTAAATTGCCAACATTCAAAATAATGCAGAGCAATTTTTTTTATCGATTGCGGTTGTTTCAGGATTGGATATTTTATAAACACAGTATATCTTAAAAATATGGTAAATACCTTTATATTTTGTATTAAAATTGTGGTTTATGTAAATAAATTTCATACAAAAGTTTAGTTAGTTTATCACATTTATTTCAAGCATGACACTTGTCCAAATATTTTAAATAAAGAGTTTTGTTATATAAGAATATACATATTCTGTAATAAACTACACGTTTACAAAGATAGTATCTGATTGAAAAAGTGATGTTGTTATAAAAAATACTACATAAAACGTTATGTTATCAAAAAATTATGAGTGAAAAATCATATATACATTGGGGAAAGCTGTTACCAAATATATGTCATCATTCAAAGTAACACATACCTTTTATACTGCATTTTGAAACAAATATTTATTATTGTTATTGTTATTGTTATTGTTGTTATTATTGTTGTTATTGTTGTTGTTATTGTTGTTGTTGTTGTTGTTATTGTTGCTGTTGTTGTTATTGTTGCAGTTGTTGTTGTTATTGTTGCTGTTGTTGTTGTTGTTGTTGTTATTGTTGTTGTTGTTGTTGTTGTTATTATTATTATTATTATTATTATTATTATTATTATTATTATTATTATTATTATTATTATTATTATTATTATTATTATTATTATTATTATTATTATTATTATTATTATTATTATTTTCCCTATATATTATCTTATCGTTAGAATTAAATTGTTTTTGATATTTAGTTTTTGTTTTCAGAATGTATTGAAATTATGACCTATGTCGTTGCAGATAATGTTGTTTCCTATGCTATCAGAGTAGAAGTAGGAAAGAGCGTTTTTTTTAAAGGAATGTTTCAGGGAGACTTGCTTTCTTCAATATTTTTATTTGAAAATAATACAATACATTAATCAAGGGAACTAATGTCGTTTGAGATGTATTGCAGCATATATCAAATATGTTTCATTTGTTTTTTATCTGAATCAAAATAGTTTTGTTAATACTGTATCTAATTAGAACCAAGACGCGCGTTCAAAAAGTCGAACAGAGGATTTCTCTACATTATCCTGCTAATTGTACAGACGGTAAACCAGGAAACCTTCCTTAGCACCTTTTCCCACCAAGGCATAGATTTGTTTTATATTTTTAATTATTTTTTTTTATGATATTAAGGATCTAAAACAATGTGTCCACTCAAATGAACCTAACTAATTTATATTAAAAGTATAGCTAGTTTATGTTGATAGTCCTTTGTTAAGGGGGAAATCTTAACTTAATTGATATTTTCCAAAAACTAATACAATGCCTAGTAATCATGTATAAAAAGCAGAAGTAAAAGAAAAAGATATGTTCATATACAATGGAAATTTTATTTAAAAAATCACATTTGTATATAACATCGCAAGCTTCATTGGACTTTACCCAAACTGTTGAAAACTTAGCAAAATATACATAACTAGCTTTATTTAGAGAGAATTGACATTTCGGAGAGGTATACAGAAGTTCTAAAATAGTTATCGCCATTACTATCATGGGATATTGTAGCAAATCTCTTTTAATTCTCTACAGCATGCCTCACAATTAATTTCCGGACATAATGACAAAAGACAGAGAACGAAACAGACGTGCATCGTCTTTTATTGTTGGTAAAAAAATCATAAACTTCATATCTTACCTTTTGTAAACAGCAATTAAATTAAATTTGGAAATATAGTTAGAATAGACTGAGGCGAATATTATCAAGCATAAAAAGCAAATACAGATTTTAAATAAATAAAATAATATAACGATATTCAAATAACAGTCTTTCAAATTAAACCCAGGTACTTTTACGCGTTGATACTTTTTCGCTCGAGCTGAAATTTCTTTCAAATTAAAAATGAAGAATGGAGATAAATCTAACGCTTTCAAAAATGCATAATGCTCTTCCTATAAAGAAATCGGCTCACATTTTGCCCTCCCCCTTTGAGTAAGAATTTTGAAAACTCTCTTCTTATAAATAAAGTTTTTAGTACAAAAGAATTAAGCTTCTAAAATTTGATATTTGTACCTACAAAACTTTTGACTGAGCGTTGATAAGTAAGTCAGTCAGTCAATAAATCAGGACTTATTACTTTATATGTACTAGCTTTATTTCGTCACTAAATCAGGACACATGCAAAGTAACCATAAAGATCGAAAATTCACATTTAAATGTTTCGAAAAATGTTCTCTAAACTATTCTGTACATTTTTATCTAAAAATGACTCACTGTTTTTAAAAACTATATGTGTCCAGCATAAAAAGTAGCTTTAAAAGAAATTACTTTTTACTTATATAAATATAAATAAATAGTTAATATTATCTTTTAAAATATAGGTATCTTTTAAAGTAACATAAGAAAAGGTTTTTTACTGGTGATGATAATAATGATAAATTAATATACTTTTTTATGTATCAACGTTTATATAATTCAGAAGTTATGTAATATAAAATAAACAATAATTTGCAATGAAATGCTATTAGATGTCTGGTAAGAGTTGAATTTTTAATTAAAAAATTATTCCCTCTACTTTTTTTTATTTGCTGTTTGATTGTGGTATGAATGCATACTATAAAATAGAACTTTAAGATTCTTTCATTCAATCAAAATAATTACAAACTAGTGAGCAATTTTTAACTATTAGAAAACGAAGACTATGAATGAAATTTTAAAAGTTGTTGCCAAAAAGTGTTTTTAGAGTTAAGATTTTTGTAATTATCTTTTTAATTTTTTTTTAAACATAGAATGAAAAATTCTAAACACTCTTTGATACTGACAGCGAAACACCAGTCTATCTTTGTGCAAAAAATATTCGAACTTCGGTTACTTAATGAGTTAATGGTTTCGGTTTTTGAGTTGATAATCACAAAAAAAACGTCGTTTCATATGAAAAAAATAGTTATTTATGCAACAAGTGTGAAAAGTAACACTTTTTAAAACTAGTGGATTTTATTTCACGAGCGAGGTACGAGCGAGTGAAATAATGACACGTGTTTTAAAAAGTTTACTTTTCACACGTGTTTCATACACTATTTTTTATAATTACGTGAAAAAAATCAAATCTCATTGGTTCAAAAATAATTCACGTGCTAATTTTTTTACGTAAAGAAGATCGGCATCGATAAACCTCTGGAACTACAAAAGGAAAACTAGTTTTTTAGTTTAAAGTCAAACATTTGAACATGGATACTGATTCAAAAATAAAAATAATAATAAAATTCACGCGCATAATATTTAAAATAAAGCAGATCAATAAATTTCTGGATTTTATGAAGATTATGAAATAGAAATTTTACTTGAAATGTTGGCATCTTATGAAAAGAGTGAAAAAAATTACTTTTTTTCACTGCTTTTGGGTGAAAAAAAAGTAATTTTGTATCACTGTTTCTAAAAAGTATAACTTTTCGCACGCGTCTGATATTAAAATTATAGTGTAAAAATCGGATTTTTTTCACGCAATTATAAAAAATATATTTATAATATCATAAAATTGTAATATGCCTAGCACGAAATATCATATTTCAATATTAAACTTATCTAATTCGTCAAAATGTTAATTTTATTGCACAAAAGTATTTGTGCATCGTTACTATGGTTTCTGAGCCCAATTGTCTAAAAAAATCCAGGGGCTGGGGAGCCCAGTCGGTTAGGCGCTCGCCTAGCATGCGACAGGTCCCAGGTTCGGGTCCGGGCATCGCCAAAATAACTGTCGGTCTATAAACGGCCCGTGCAGCCCAAAATGTCCGACGAATAATACCCTGTGTAAGGGAGTGCACGTTAAAAATCCTTCAAAGTCCTAACGCTGCGTACGATGTCGCCCTTAACGGTTGCGTTGGGTGCCAATTCAGGTGTCGGCTCGTCACTTGACTGAGGTTCTAAAATACGACGCCCGTCGCCAATAGCCCTCGTGTAGCTCTAGTGCGACGATAATTCAAAACCTAACCTAATGTAAAAAAAATCCCTTTAAGAGGGACTGTCAGTTCCATAGAGCTAATGCATTAGTTTTGAAATCACACCTTTTGCAAAAGAATTACTTTGCCATGTTATCCTATTTTCACCAGATACAGGAATCATCACAACATCAATTTAAAACAAAATTGAAAAGAAAACAACACCCAGTTACTTAATTATTAATGGATAAAGTTTTAAAATAATGTCGCCATCTGCTGTATATTTTTGGCATTTTAAAACTTCAAAAATATATAATTAAATAACTAGATAACATTTTCGTTTCAAATTTGTTTCATGGCGATGTTATCTTGATTCCCATACCTGAGGTAAAAGGGGCTAACATGGCAAAGTAATACTCCTGCGGAATTTGTGATTCCAAAAGTAATGCATTAGCTGTATGGGACTGACAATCCCTCTTAAATATAAAAAATCATAACTTTCTACTAATTCTAAAAATCATTATATTCTTAGCATGAAATAGCATATTCCAATAATCCACACAATCTTATCCATTAAAATATTAATTTATTGTATACAAGTATGTGTGATGTAGTTATAGCAATTTCAATTAAATAGGTAATTTAATTGAGCTATAGAAAAACTTTAAATTATGGTATGTCCAAACTATTCAGCCACATGAAAGTCAACTGCGTTAAATGAGGAAAAAGTTTTACTTTCATCTCAAGTTCCATTCATCGATTTCCGTTCGAAACTTTAGAAATTGAGGAGTACATCAGCTCCGACAGCATTTCTCCTCCCTTTCTGCCAACAAATGCCGTGGGCACAGAGGGGTGGAGGTATTGAACATGTGTTATAGTCAAAAAGCACTTATTGTTCTTTTGTTATTTTGAAGGGGTTTTTTGGCTGGAATTTTAAATTGAAAATTTAGGATCGGAACCCAGGAAATGGACCAAGGTTATAACGTGGTGTCATTTCGAGTAGCACGAACTAAAACATGAAGTTCTGTAAGAATAAAATGTTACTGCTTTCCTGCAACTTTATTGCTAGAAGTAGTTCTTATAGGTAGACAGACAGAAAATTACAAAGATACGTATGTGATACTAGCAAATTTATACCCGTTCTTCGCACGGAATAAAAAAATATCAAATAGATTCCAAATATGTGTACCATATAACCTGTTAAAAAAACTTATTATTGTTTCCGCTCGTTATAAATTATAAAATCCCGTTTCATTGCCTTAAAATTCCAAAATGAAAAATATGCTGTAAAATGCACTCATAAATGCCATCACAATTCCCTCATAAATACATAAAACCTTTTAGCTCATTTGGCGCGTTTTGGGAAATAATTTGGCGAGAAAATAGATATAGCTACCCACACCCATTATACAGCTCAAACACAATGACCTTCGAACAACCGACCAGCTTATAAATTATTCATAAAAGAAATTGCCTATTTGGCGAATTTTAGTTAATAATTTGGCGAGTTTGGCAACGTATTTGGCAAAAAAATAAAGACATAACACACTAATAGCTCTAGTGCGCTGGCCTTTATTAACCATCATAGTTCAGTAATAGCTTAACTATACATTTATTGCTTAAATATGCATACATGCAGTCAACAGAAAAATCAATGAAAAAATCATCAAATAAACCCACAATAAAATCCGGGAATGAAGACTGGCGGAATTACGTCACTTGAAACGTGTCAATTATTTTTCAAATAATGAATTTAGTTTCTGAAAGTAATGGCAAAAGAATAAAATAAACATTTTGAATTTTAAATGTTTTTGTTAAAAGTTTTATTTAATTTTTTCAGCCGATGGCATCAGAAAAGAGAAAAAATGATCGGATTTGAGCGAAAGTGGTGTATTTTTTTCAGAAAATTCGAATTTTCTCTAAAAATGGAACAAATATGAAAAAACTGAGCCTCAGGTGCACACGTTAGTATTAAAGGGAATCTATCTTTAAAATTTCGAATTCCTGTGGGCAGTATAAGTAGGTCTTTTATGATCCGAAGACAGACGCACAGACAGACTCTTTCTTTTATCATTATAGATGATACTTTTATAACAAACAATAATCTATATATATAATACTCTTATACGGCGCCCAAATTTCCTTATATTTCTATCTCTGGAATGGCAACAATCGAAATGAACAAAAATACTACTAATTTCAAAATGGCCGACTGAAAACAACAAAAAAGTGTTTCTTCAGGAATGGCTTGAAAAAGGGAAAAATAACTATAAATATTATGCACAAAACATAGTTCGATAAGGCAGAAAAACATTGAATGTATTTTTTTGAGAAAAGCACTACGAAACAACACAAGGATTGACAATTTCGGGAATGGCTGAGATAAGGCCAAAAAATGAAAAATAACCATAATAATTATGTGCAAAACATTGTTCGATACGGCAGTAAAACAGTTTTTTGAATAAAAAAAACAACGATTTATAAAAAAAGTGGAACGTTAAAATGACGAAGAATTGATTTTAAAAAAGTAAATAAGTATTTAAAATCGTTAAGCATATAATTAATAAAAGATTAGTATAAAAACACTTCAGAATAAATTATATCCATTTGAGATTTAAATGGACTAATATTTAAAAATTGGGAATGCAATTGCTAATTTCGCCAAAGGTAGCCATAATGCAAATTTGTCGGTAACCAGATTTGGCGTAAAATTACGACGTTTAATGTATGAAATCTTAAATTATAATTGATTATAAAAAGAATTGAAAAAAATTATAACGACTGAAATTAATAAAAAACGCATGGAATTCACGTAATTTGCTAAAATCCAGTTACGTCAATATATTTGTTCACGTTATTTCATAGTTTAAAAAGAAAAATTCAATTTGTTTTTAAACATAGTTTCTAAGCGTTAACGGCTACCACGGTATATATTGCCATAATACTGATTTGGCGGGGTTACCATATTTGGAGAAAAATTTCCGGATATGCCTTCTTTAGATTAACCGAATTTTATTTTAAAAAGGATACTAAAGGCTAGACTAAAATATCACAATGTACGGTGAGCGAGCGAAGCGAGCCTGGATCGCGAAGGGTTCCAAAGGGAACTGCGCAAGCAGTTCCCCGGGGGTTGGCGAGCGATAGCGAGCAGGGGTGTGCCCCTAGTTTATAAAATTGGACGAATAGAACAGAAAACGAAACTACCTTTACGCGACAGATGAAAAGACGAAAAAGCGTGTAGACAGACATTAAAAAATTTAAGAGATAGTTCCCTAATGTCATACATTTCTAATAAAAAATAATAAAAAGGAATTAGGTTAAAACGGAATTTGGAAAGTGGTACAAACGGGCCAAAATTTCCAAGATGTAACTAGCTACTTTTTGTTGCTTTTTTTAAAAAAATTATTTCGAATTGAAAAAGGAAAGTAGGCTAAAAACAATGATTATTAGTAGATGCCATTATTATTAAAGATACTTGAGTTGGTAATATTTTTATGAAATTCTTTCAATTATACTTGATCAATGAAAATTAATGTAAAAAGTTAGACAATTTAAATGTAGTACTAAAATTAAATTCAATGCATAATTTAGTTTGACGGTTCAAACAATCAAACAAAAAACAAAAAAAAATAATAAATAAACATAAATAAAAAAAATTAAGAGATATATCTTTTCCTCTAAAATAAAGATCTTAAAGTTCTTAACAAAAGAGCATACAAAAAGAAACAAACATTATTTTCTTTTTTATCCCTACAGGGATGGTCTTTTCATTGTGAAGAGACTTATATTAAAAAAGTAGTTTTCCTCAATTGAGGTATTTCCAATTTAGCTACGAGACAGTTTACTTTTGTGTCACGGGATTCGCCCGAGGGTTGGGGGTTGCATAAATGTTAAGATTTTATTTTAAACTTTAGGTTTTCTGTAAAGTGTGGCTTGTTGAACTATTTGAAAACAGACAGAGAAAGGCGACAACTCTTAAGTGTATTTAAATTATTTTTTTGCGGATAATATGGTTTCAATTATTTTTTTAACACCAGAACAGTTATGCTTGATGTTTAAAAATAATATTAAATTTTGTTGTTTTTTTAGTTTAGCTTAAAATATAATTAATATCAGTAAGTATTCATTCATTATTGTAATGCGATTTTATTATTTAATCAATATAAGAATAGAAGCGATTGATTCGAAATGTTTTAAATTCACTTGATTTTCTTACCTAAATAAACTTCAAACTTTATTTATATAAGAAAAAAATCATATTCAAATTATTATTGATATTGCACCCACAGCATAAAACACTGGAGTATTTTATCATTACATTTTGTAAGAAATAAAAATGGTATAAACTTTATAAAAACTCTAAATACAAAAATGTTACATAAAAAACAGACAAAGTGAATCATAAGCTAACTATTATTTATTTGTATTTTTATGTAAAACAAGTTAAAAATTCGAATCAGCAGTACAGTTTTTTTCAACTTCAATTTTAAAAAAATTTAAAATCGAAACTATAAAAATTTACTAGCCCAAACGAGCAATTAAAATGTTTTAATAATGTTTTTTTTATTTACGTCTTAAGCTAACTATTTTGTAAAATAATTTAGAGATATTGTTGTTAATTGTATTATTTGGAATTAAAATTTGACCAATCAATAATCATCACAGTGGGGACATTTATGTTCTTTTTTTAATGCTTGGTAAAATACTTTAATAGTTAACTTAGTTAAATACTCTTTAAAATAGTTATATTTCTTAACGATAATTTCGGATAAGAATATTTTTTGGCCCGCAAATACTTTTTAACAATTTCCCCGACCGAGAAGTGAAGTGTAAAAATATTAATTTTTTTCTTATCTTATTTCAATCTGTAACTATTCTATAACATTAATTTTAAAGAGTTAAGAAGAACTTTTGAACAACGTAACTAAACATGTTTTTAAGAAAACTACAGATGTAACTCAATGCAAAACAGATGTAATAAACTTTTATTTAAACATCGATCATCATTGTAAATCCTTCGGCGATTTTTTTAAGAATGTTTCTGTAAAACTGGTTTCACTTTTACAATTCTCTTTAGGAAAAAAGCCAACCATAAGGTCCGTTTAAAAAATCGATTTCTAACTTACTAAAAAGTTTTACAGACATGAGGACTGAGTCAACTCTATGTCAAATTAATTAACTGTTTTACATATTATGAAGCTGGTTTACGCTGTCTGTCGTCACTCGTCGTATGTCATTTTTTTTTTGTCTGTTTGTTTGTTGTTGTTGTTTGTCTTGTTTGTTGTTGTTGTTTGTTTGTTTGTTTGTTTGTTTTGTCTTGTTGTTGTTGTTTGTTTGTTTGTTTGTTTGTTTGTTTGTTGTTTGTTTGTTGTTTGTTTGTTTGTTTGTTTGTTGTTTGTTTGTTTGTGTTTGTTTGTTGTTTGTTGTTTGTTTGTTTGTTTTGTTTGTTTGTTGTTTGTTTGTTTGTTTGTTTGTTTGTTGTTGTTTGTTTGTTTGTTTGTTTGTTGTTTGTTTGTTTTGTTGTTTGTTTGTTGTTGTTTGTTTGTTTGTTTGTTTGTTTGTTTAATGAACGATAAAAATATCACATTGTGCTTCTTTGATTCATATTATGACGTCATTCCAAATTTATTTATATGACAAAAATAATTTTCTTACAAATATTCATTTAAATAAATAAAGTTTCTCAGGTGATTATTGTTTTGGTAAAAGCGATTAAAATGAATAAAAATTAAAATTTTAAGCTATACGAATAGGAAAACCGTTGACAAGAAGGTAGGCAGATGTCCGTCAGGTCTCTGATGTCAAAAATTTCTAACAAAATTTTTTTTAAGATTCGACTGATAGAACCGATTTTGGAAGAGAAGTATAGATTGACAATCTCTACCTTGTCAATACCTACTTTTAAACCTTTTTTCAATTCTATTGAATTTTTTAAAAAAAAGTAAAAAAGGCAAAGCTGAACAAAGTTATGCATGATATAACTTATCAGTCTTATAAACCTAAAGTTTTTCACGTAAAAAAAAATTAATCCGAGACTAAAAAAATCTTGTAACAGTGCAAAACTAAATGCACTAATTTGTATCCGGTAAATGATTTCTAATTACAAAACAAACTCCAAGTGTTGCATTTTAATTAAGCTATTAAATTACTGACTGAATAAAACTTTTTTTTGTGTTTTAATCTTTTAAAGAATTACCATAAACAAAAAAAACCCTATTTAGCTGCTTTTCTGCAAAGTAGCTCAAAAATATTCCAAATTTATTGACAAAAAAAAAAAATGTTTTTTCCACCGCCTACGAACTTTTAATGATTGTTCTTTCCCATGCACAGGTGAATTCTTTATTTTCTTTCTTCGCATTGAAAAAATTTCCCTGTAATTCTTTACAAAGAAACATTTCCTACAGGCAAGTGTCAAACTAAAGCCCAGAGGAAAAATCCAATTAAAAGTCCCTTCTCTTTTGACCGGTATTACGATTCCTGTTTTTCCAGTTTTCTTAAATTCGGGAACGAGGGGAAAAGAAATAACGATATAAGTTCGAAATCTGACAACTTCATTCCGGACCGAATCTTCGAGGTCACGTGATTCGCTGCTTAGCTGTCATTGGAAGACAAGAATTTCCAATTCGGCTCGTGACAGATTTCTTTGTTTTAAAAGAGTTATCCGTCTTTTTCGGTAAACGAAAACGGAAACTACTGTATAATTTGATACAGGAATATAATAGATATGTCTGAAGATATGATACCCAGTCATTTTACGCCTTCTGAACTTTTTTAATATTTTAGGTACCAATACGAACGCACTGAACAATCGGAAACTTAACAAACAAAACCATTTTTGCATAATTTTACTCCTTCTTAGATTAGTAAAATTTCTCAAAATTCTCTGTTTCTAAAACGAACGCATAATTACTTAACAAAAATGTATTAATTTAATTTTAAAGGCCGATCCTAAAATGTATCTTATAATTAAAATAGAGATTAATTTTTAATGATTTTTTTTAAATATGTGGTCATTTAAATTTTGATAATGGAATTTGGGGTATGGTCTTGCCTGATTATTTTCTACAATGTGACATATCTCACTTGTCAGTGAAAAATGTGGTTTGTTCTGTGAAAGCGGGTAACGGACGAACGAAAAGAACGATTTTAATGCCCTCCCAAATCGATTCGTGTTGCAAACAGAATTAATTACAAGGTCGTTAGAATTTTTTCCCTTGTACCTTCCCAACAAACCTTCTTATATTCCGTTAAGAACCCAGTCATTTACTTTTGGGACTCACGTGATTTTTTTTTAAATTTACTTGGTCTACTTTTGTGTTGTTTACTTGGGTCACGTATCCCTAATTGGCTTGGGTCAAGTATCCCTTGTTGCACTTTTTTTTTGCTTAACCCCAAAGCAAAGTCATTTGTGACATTAACACTATTATGCACGTAATTGTAGCTAATAGCATGAACAAAACAAGTAACTAATTGAAAAACTCTTTCCTTTAAACCAAAAAATAAATGTAGACCAAAAAGTCTAATGGCACCAAAAATTTACTTTCAGTGCATGAAAACGTATTTCTCCGTATAGCTAAACACGTACACAATGATTCAGCTGGTTGTTTTCACCATGTGACCAGCTGACTGAAAGGAAAGAAGTAATGCCACTTCCACAATTTTCCAATACTGCGAAAAAGGCATTGGGTCATGTATCCCTGTGGGTCAAAGGTAAATAGTTTCCCCTAACATAAATATAATAAATTTAAGATAACAATTGTTCAAACAAAGTAATGTAATTTTAAATATAAAAGAATTAAAATTAACTTTGTAAAAAAATGCGGTTGTAATTAATAAAAATATATAAAAGCCAAAAGAACCAAAGTAGAAATTTATTTTAAATCAATAGTAATCAATATCACTTTATTTCGAATACTCATAAAGATATGCAACGTAACAAAAAAAAACTTTGGGGCTCTAACATTAATTAAAGTAACTATTTTAATAGGTTTTTAACATTTTCTCTGAGTTTTGATAAATGAGTACAAGAATGCTAATCTATATTTTTTTATTCGAATTCCTGTCACTTAATTACTACAATGGAGTCCCCGATAAAATAATAAATTACACATTATGAGGACAAGTAAAAACGTTTTATAATTTCTTTTTACAAATCGAAAACGTAAGAAAACGCATAACAGCAATCGAACAGCAAATTTCTTTTAGAATTAAAAAAAAATTGAGGTAATTACCTCCAGGAATGTTACGCAAAATAGCATTTTTTTAATGAAAAGAATCTCAATAACGCAGAACTTCAAGCGAGTTTACAGACCACCGTAATTTGCTTATCTTCGGTGGCAACAGCGAACTTTTCCGCAAGTAAGTAAATGAATAATGGACTGACGTGGGGAAGTTGAGGATTTCGCGATGCTGCAAATTAAAATTAAAGCAGCTCCAATTATTCAAAAATAAAAATGAGAAGAACGGGTTATAACTCATTAATATTAATCACTTCTTGGTAGACATGATAGACCACAATTCTAGTAGAATTTTCTAAACAATATAAATATCCATAGTGAAAAGTATTCGTTTAAGAACCACCATAATGTTGTGTAATCTCGATTGAGAAATAACTGAACAAAGCTCATAATATTTCATGTTATGTAATTATGTAGGTTATAATTAGTAATAAAGTGAAAAATGACAAGCATTGTGACTTGGTACTTTATGTTAATAAAATAGGACGTTTTCTTTACGAAAAATTTAATTAGCTTAGTTGATATGTTAATTACAATAAACTGGTCCTTCATGCAGCGACTTGACTCTTATCAAAATGAATTCATTTTTAAGACTCCGCACTGATTTAAGGATTTAACAAGATTATGTCTTATACTTTTAGACTAAAAATTGAAGTCAAAACGAACTGATATAAATAAAGGATGAAATCCAATATTTTTCATAGTTCATTTTCGGTGAAAAAGAGTTTTTAGAGTTAAAATACGAACTTAATGTAAAGACATGTTTGTAATGCTTCAACCCTTCAGAAACAGCGCAAAGGTTGTATCTTTACAGTCTCCTTATTTGTGGTAAGTCATGTAAGGTAATGTAAAGGAAAAAGTACAGCCACATGTGCTATTGCAGTTATGTACTTTAAATACCGTTCGATTTAAGATACTTCACAGAATTACACTGTTAAAAATTTTGTGCTTGGTTTCACCATGATATTGGTTCCTAGTAGCTGCAACGGCTGAATGGTGAAACGTTCCACCATATTTTTGGTATTCGGTTGAACCATTTCTCAGGTTTTTGTTTCCAAATCAAGAAAAATGGTTCAACCAAACACCGAAAAAAAGGTGAAACATTTCACCATTCAGCCGTTGCAGCTACTAGGAACCAATATCATGGTGAAACCAACCAATATCATGGTGAAACCTAGCACCAAATTTTTAACAGTGTAGATTTTTTACAAAATTTCGTTACAATTTAGGTTTTGAAAACTTAATTAATTACTTTATAATAATAGCAACTTAGGGATATAGGGTTGAATTATTGAGTAATGGTTAAGCTCCTATTTCGTTATTCTTCAAAATACACGAAAAGTATAATATAATGTTTTACTCTTCACAGAATTCCTTAATTCTATTGATTTCGTTACATTTGTTTGGAGGCGTCTTGGTTGTTCTTCAACTAAGCAAAATTATAAACTTATGGAATTTTAACTTATGATTTCAAATTATATATTCTTTGATAATAAATTATATTTAAAATAAAAAGTAAAATAATCTAATTATAAGTATAGAAAAGATCAAATTGCACATATTTACATTTTAAAATATTCCTTGCACATTTAGAAATTTAATAAAAGACACATGTATACAAAAAAAAATGAACTGAAACTTAGCTGAACTTAAGCACGACAATCCAGCTATAAAAGACATGTAAAAGTAACTACGAAAACAAGATTAATGGTTTATACTACGGCATTTCAGACCATCCATAGTGATAAATCAATGTCACATTATTCTAAAGCTACAGAACCCGTGAACCGAATGCACCTAAGTTCATAATAAAAAGTTCGTCGACGAACAACCAAAGCTAGATATTCTTCTCCAAAGCAACTTAAAAGCCGGGTTTCTTTTTATTTCGGGAAAAATGTTTTTACTTCCCTTTTCCTTCTTTATTATGTAAGAATAAATACCCTTTAAGAAAAAGCACACCGTAGCACTCCTCTGCTTAAAACGCCTTGTTTTAAATTCAATTCGCGATTCTCTTCAAACTGATTTTCACATCAAGCACTGGTGAAATTTTTGAATCTCAACTTAGAAAACTTTTTTCTATTCTGTTTTTAGGATGTTGTTGTTGTTTGCCTATAATGTAACAATCCTTTTACTCCCTAAATATTTTACCGCTTTTTTTATTTCAGACATTGGGATTCAGCTTTCCAAGCAAAAATGCAAAGCAAATGTTTGTATTATAGGAATGTGCAGAATAGAAAGTAAAATGTCTCTTTTGAGATTTATGACTCACATAAAACTTTGTATGAAAATGTTTATGTCAGGATTTAATGCAAATATTCTTTTAGTTTTATGGGTTCATTATATTTTAAAGGTTATTACTATGTTTCGATACATATATGTTAGTATACATTTAAGAAATTTTTTATACTTATTTCCATAATTTTTAGCTTTGCTAAACACCAGAGCATCTGATAAGGTAAATTTAGCTCAAAATTTGAAAACGAAAATCATGGCCTTTAAAAAGAGCTATAACTTGTTTGGAAAGAAATATGTAAAAACTTTTAATGTACAAAAGTTTTAAAATATTTTTCTGAAACCGAGATCTATATTTTATCTTTAACGAAGCCAAAGCAGAAAATTCAGTTTTGCAAAGAAAGGATGCTGAAAAAGACAATAGAATCCAAAATGCTCTGGTGTTTAGGCAGAAAAATCAGCATGATCTACAGTTACCCAAAATTCAAATATTGATTTATCACTAAATTGATTTTTGGTTTCGCCACTTGTCGTGAAGTCTAGGATTTTTTTTTCTTCATCAATTGAAAGTCCTTCGGGAGTCTTATAAAATTGATCTCTCACCCACTGGCAAATTTCTACCAAGTAATCCTCGGCATATTTCAAAGCAATTTTTCCATTATCTGTTTACCTCGTTCATAAAACCATTTAAAATTGCAAACTATGCTAGTGCAGTTGTTTTTAGTTTTATTGGTTTGCAAAAAAGTAATTCTTATACTATTGAAATATCACAAAATCCAACATATGCAATTAAATAAGCATCTTTATTTCTATAAATATTGCTTCATCTAGCTGTTTTAGTAAGCGATTTGTCAAGCAACCTAGAGAAGAGGGCACTGCACATCTTCAGCTATATCACCAATTCGACGAGCAGCAGTACTATTTGAAAGCGGTATGGACAGTATCCGTTTTGAGTAATTATCTCCAAACTTATTTTCTATAATATCAATATTTGTCTGCAAAATAAGCTCTTCACCAATGGCATGAGGTTTTTTTACATCTGACTATTTTATGTAAGCTTTGTAAGATTCAATTAAAGCATTTTATTATAAACAAAGTTTCTTTAAAAACTGATTTTTGCTTTTTATATGATTTTAATTCAAGGAATTCTCCGGCTGATAATATTGTCTTGCTTTTATTTTCGGAACCACGCTCTTTTGCGCCCTTGCTGACTTTTGACTATTGTCTAATTCTCACTTTTTTCTACCTAAATATTTATCCATAGATCTGCGTGGATCTGTTGTCACTGTGAATGCGCCGAACATATTTTATTGTAAGTGGGGGGAGGGGGCAATTGAAAAGTAGTACCGTCTTGAGGTTTGCTTGGCGGGCAGTGGCGATCGGAAACTGGTTACTTCCTTGGTTCTTCTTCCTCGGTTCAAGCGTCATACTGTTGTCTGGCGTGAATCTCGCTCACAGAGACAGTAAAACCGTAAGCCGTGTGATAAGAACCAAGGCAAAACTGAACACAAGTTTAGGCACTGACTCACCCTTTTCGACAAGCAGACCTGATTCACACAGATTCCCAGGTGGTTGTTCCCCTATACTCTTCCATTATTATTGAGAACTAGGCAGCGAATACTGAAAGATTAAGAAACACTGCCTAAAGGTAATCGAGCTGTTCTCATTGCACCGATGTTCAACAATCTCCAAGCCATATTTTTGACTGCCTTTCTATATTAGCTATTTCATATCGACATTGCTACCCTGCATCAACCTATCAACTCTCCGAATGGTTAGTATTGTCTCCGGGGTTGTTTCGGATATTTTCGGTCCTATCTGACCCTTTCATTTGCACTTGCTTTCACGAACCAGACAACAGTAAAGAATTGGTAAGAAAAAAATGCCAATAATTTTCATTAATATTGGAAACCAGCACTTCTTATTGGTATTTTGCTATTGAATTCTTAATTATATAATTTTGTTCCTTGGCATTTAAAAAAAACATTTCAATCAGAATAAAAATAACTTTAAAAATAAATAACAATCTGTTTTGAATTTTTTTTCATCGCATACTCTTAACATTTTGTTTTAACACTGTTTTTGAGATGTATACCATCAAATTTTGTTACTTATTTTTAGTATATTGTTTTATAAAGCAAACAGTTTTTCGACATAGTCTTTCCTTACTTAAACGCCTTAATAAATTTCTACTAATCCCAACATTTTACAAACACCACAGCAAATTCCAAACAGCATCAACCCAACTACTCCTTCCAGTCCGGTGTTATGTCAAGTCACGCGCCCCACATAAATAAGAAAACAGGATATCCTCTGGACTTCATTCCCTTCGAATTGCATCTGTGAGATTTTCAAACGGAGATTGAAATTCCGCCCCGACCCTCACACTCCCCCGGTAATCCTCCCAAAACCTTCTTATAAAGACAAATGATGTGTCCAAAGGACGGAAAAGTCCCGATTTACTTCCATTGTTTCGCTTCGAACGTCGGGTTTCCTCTGTTTGTTTGTGTCCTTGTGTTGTTCAAAAGAGATGTTTGACATCGATTTGGGTCTCTTAAACGAAGTTTAATGGGGATTTTGATTGAGTTTAACACACGAGTCGATTTGTTTTCCATGTTGAGGTTATACTGGATTAACTTGTTGTTTAGCTATACAAGGCTGTTCAAAAGTAACAATCCGCTAAAAAATTAAAAAGCTATAGCTGAATGGTTGTTTGGATTTTGGTATAAAGAAAGTGAAATAAAATGTATCTCTTAAAAAGCAAGTACATTAAATCTTATAATTTTAAGTATATCTAATAGTACTTCACGTATGCCTAATATACCTATTGTAGTATGGGTACCTAATCCCTTTGTTACAACACGAAAAAATAAAGCATTCTAACCACAAAACCAAATTTCTAAAAAAAATATAGCTCACACCATAAGCGTAAAAAATTAGTAAATAACGAATTAAAGAGTTTTAAAAACAATGGTTAGGCAAATTCTAAGTTTTCTGCTTTTTACGGACCATTTGTAGGGAAGATGTACGCACTAGTGCCACTGTGTACTTTGGTTCACTCCATTTTAGCACAATGAGGCTCTAAGCTTTATAGCTCATGTGGAATATGGCTACACTCAACTGATACAATTCTTTCTATATATGTGTTCAAATTTAGAAATAACTGTTAAGACACGTTAGTTGCCGAAGGGATTGTTTTTCGAAGTCGAAAGTAATTCTTTTAGCTTTATTCTATTATGTTACTTTTTAAAGGTAGGTCAAATACATTTTAATAAAATATGATAAATGATATTCTTAACATTTACTATAAAAAAAATTATATCTACGAAACAACATTGAATCATCTCAATTGTAGTTTTATGGAAATTTGAAAAAAAAATCCGGCCCTAATTACACACATATATCTCCTACTATTTCCTTGTTTGTAATTTGTTAAATATAGCATCGTCGTGCTCTCACTACAACTTGCATGTGTAACAAGCTAAGAAAGATTTCTGAACTAGTTTGGGATTAGGTCAAAATAAACTTTTAAAAAATCAAGGAAATTGTCCTACATACATCGACTAATTTGTACTCTATGGTCCACAAAGCATTTTACAATAATAGAAATAGGGAATATATAAAGATATTCTGTTTGCTTAAATCTACAGCATATCGTTCTATTTTTTTTTAAAATCTAATTTCATATTTTTATGAGCCCTCTACAATTTTTAATTTAAATTTTAAAATAGTTAGTTTCAATGTCAATCTGAAACGGAGAGTAGTAAAAGAGTACATACATATATATGTATATCATAGACAAATCGTTTTCTGTGAAAATGCTGTAGTTTTAATTGAGTTTTAATATATAGTCATGGTACTAAATGCATATCAATTAGTAATATGTTTTAGTATCTTATTTTTAATGATTTTATAACAATTATAATTAATATATATTTATTTTATATAAATTTAACTATATTCAGTTTTCCTGATTTATCTTTTCTCTAAAGAAAATCTAATAAAATGAAAATTAAAAATAGGCTGTAATTAAGTAAAAAGTTCAATTTTACTTGTATCACTAAAATTATAAATTAAAATTAGTAAATGATATTAACCTTAAATTAAATTGCTACGGCACTTATTGTCTCTAAATCTATAACCCTAAAAACAAATATTTACAACTTAAATTCTCATACGTATGCAATATTTCCAGATGGGTTGATCTCGACATTTCTAAAACGCCTTTCCAAACAAAAACAAAAAAGCTTTCGGACGAACGTCAAAATCCAAACGAAAACAATTCAAATATCTTTCCAAAACTCCACATCTATTGCACGCGCATCCAAAATACCTCTTTTCGTCGACAGTATAAGCAACATTTTCAAAACGCGTTCCCTTTTTGACGATGACATTCCAAACCTTGGGACCCATTCCCAGTCCTGCGATTGCCATCTCCATTTCCGAGGAAAAAAGACGTTCGAAAAATATTCGAATTCGTAAGAAAGATTGACGACACCCCGACTCTTCACAAAACTTGGTTTTCTGTCGACAGCCACTTGGCAGGCTTGGATCCGCAGGGGGACTGAGCTTGGTCCCTCAAGTATTCTTCAGCTAAAAGTATTCTTTCCACCCCCAGAAAAAAAAAATTGCCATCGATCTTTATATATCTATCCCGACTTGGACCTCTTTTTAATGACGTTAAAGAAAAAAACATATATTCACCAGCTCCTTAACATCTCTAGATTTCAACGATTTTCGTTAATAGTATACATATTGTAATTATTATTTGGACACCTAAAACACCTGAATAGACATTGAGATAACATCCAAAACAGACTGAATATGCATTGAGATAGCACCCAAAACAACCTGAATATATATTAGCAATTTGGAAGGGTCTAGTTTTGAACGGTTCCGAACTTAAGATTTTTTTCTGCATTTTAGTAATGAGGTAATATCCCAATGGGCATTAATCTATATCGCAATTTATAAATAATTTTTTAAGGATCTAAAGTGGTATAATTCCTTACCATTTACCTGTACATAAATAGTATCAGCTAAAACAAAATTGTTTTTTGTCGATGGTTTACCTGTATATGTTTTTTGTTTATGGTTTGTTGATGGTTTACTTTCATAAAACGGAGCATGAAGGTAGTATTATAACCTTCTCCCTAATCAGCTTTTTAATAAATAATACTATCATTTAATTTTTGTTGTAACTCATGAGAATTTTTTTAGCAAAACGATTTATTAATTTATAATACCATAGGATTACACTTTAAGAATTTCCAGTTTAATCTGTTATGTTTCATAACTTTGCATAATACGTAACAAAAAAGGTTACTTGTAAACCCCAAGTTTTACAGAAAAGAGACATTGTAAAATAACAGTAGCTGCTGGGAGCATATCGTTGAGAAATATGCGTTTCATAACCCATCCTCCCTTCTGCGATAGTATATCCTTCCTATTTTTGTGTGTATACATACACACACTGAATAGCTCAAAGCAACGTAGCGTAAATTTGTGAACTCGGGCCTCCTGAATTATGCAGCAAAAGCTGCTATACCGAAACTGTGGAAAAGTTTACTGCAGAGTGGTTTTGCAGAAACGTTTAGTTGCCTGGCTGGAAACTGAACGGGGTTGTTGGGGTTCTTACTATGTTTTATGTGTCTGCGAACCTGGGTCGTAAAATTTGAGGATGATCATTCAATCATGGGGATAAGATCTTTAAGTCCCGGGGAAAAGCTTGTTGACAGGATGAGATTTATGGTTACAGTCCATCCTCCGAAATTGACGAAAGGAATAAGGGGAGTTCCACTACTTTTTTTATGGAGCAAAAAAAAGTAATTTAAAGTTAATTAAAAGTTGAGTTTGACATAGAGAAACTATCATATCTTGACAAAATATTGAAAAATAAGATGAATACCACGTTGGTAAAATAAATAGTAAAATTAAAAGCTTTTAAAAGAGTAATCTACTGATATTACGAATAAAGTTTACGAATAAAAAACTATCATTTGAAAATTTAGTCAATTCTTTTGGAAAAAAGACTTTTTGCACGCAATGATTCAGTAATGTTATAAAATGTTAATGTCCCAATTTCATGAAATTAAAAACAGTTATCAAACTTTCTTCAAAAATACTAATCATTGAACTTATTAGTCACTAGTTATATCTAACTATCTATAAAAAGAAATAATTTTTGCCTAAATTACTTTTTCTTTGAACAATTTTCGTTTAAAACTAAAAGATAATGAATTTATAATATTATTTAGCTACTTATTACAAATGAAATTTATAAATTCAAAAATATGAATAATCTATTACAAATGGAACTTTCATGGTTTAGAAATATCAACCATGAAACTAAAACAAAAAAAATAGAATAATTTATTTGAAGAGAATGCAACATTTAATTTTCAGTGAAAAAAGTAACGATACCGATTTTTCATGTTAAAATCATTAAGTATAAAAAGTTTACGTACATATTTATTTATGCAATTTTTAAATAAATATATCAACCATCGAGCTAAAATTTCCATATTCGCCAATTGTTCACTTTAGAAATTTACAAAAACTAAAAAAAAGGAAAACTAGAAAAATATTATTCATGCCATCAATTTTCTGTTTACAATGGAATATGCTAACCTTTCTTTAAATTCCTAGAGAATTCGTCTGTTTGATTTGCGCTTAACCAAATCAAATAACCATCAAAACAAACAAAATCAACAAAGAAACTTAAACGAAGAGTTAACTAACCTATTCAAAAGCACTTTAATATCTTTTTCAAAAGAAAACTCTAGTAAAGCGAGTTGAATTGCCTCCACAAATCATTTGAAGTAAGCAAAATAAAAAGATTGGAAAATAAAACCAACATCCATTTTACGTAAAACCAATAAAAACATTTCATTTTTAAATGGGTTGACCAAAAAAATCCAGATTTAGTTCGATACCGTCATTTTCAACGATTGATTGCGACTAGTGAAAAAAGTTGTATCAAAAATTGAATGCTAAAGTCTCTTTTATAAACACAGTTGTTATTGGTTTATGTTTAACTATAATTTCTTTAAAATTATTCTTTTAATATCGTTGCTTATTTCCTCCATTTTTTTTGTTTAAAAAAGTGTTTTAAATATTTTATTCGTGTCAGTATAAATTCCTATTTGACTGATTATCCCAGACAAACTAATTTTTTAGCATAAAAATAAATGTCTCTACCGTTGGACAAATAAAAATAGATGATAAATTTTAAACGGAATATATCCATAAAATGTTTTACTTTTACTTTTAAAAAGGCAATGTCATAAAATTATATAATATATAATAAACCTTAAAGATGAAAATAGTTTTTTTAATGGTTTACATAAAAGAAACTATGATTTACATAAGGACCTGCGCATGAGTAAACGCCGTATGATGATCCAACCAATACGATAACCTAATGATCAACATATCCCAAAGATCAAATTTTAAAAAAAGTTACAAGAAAACACATCAACAACAAAAATGGCTCCCCAATAAAATGCCAGACAAGTCGTTCCATTCGTTCAAGACCCAGAACAAGTAACAAAAACTAAATTGCCATTTCTTCACAATCTTTCACCTCAAAAAACGTCTATCTGACTGTGTCTTCAAGAAGATCTTGTCAAATCTCTCAGAAAGACGATTTTATTTTTTATATCTTCTTCTGCCTCTGTTTAAGATTGAAGGAAGAGGAGGGAGGGTATAAATGAAAGATTCGGTTCCATCTTCCGAAAGCCCATCTGTTGCACGGAGTTGAGACTTTTCAATCTCGTTGAAGGCGACTCGATTCTTAAGAGGGTTTATTCCGATATCGAGCCGATCTTAAGCCGTTATTGCATTCCGTCTCGCTGCAGTTGGGGTTCGGGGTAGTTGAGAGGAGACATTATTAATGGTTAGTACTATTGTATCAATTTGAACTGGTCTTTGATGTCTTTCTTGAATGTCAGATAGGATTTCTATTCAAAAAAGATTTTTTTTATATTTATTGCAGAATGAAATAAAATATTTGAGTTGATATATTTCTGTATTATAAAGATTACGCAAGTTTCTTCTTTAATGCCATTGAGATTTGTGAGTTTAGTGATGCTAGATCAATACTAAAATAATTTACAAATACCTAAATTTCGAATATAATAATAAACTTGTAGTTTTTGTAATGTAATATAGGTTTTTTTAAATTCTTTTTTGGAACGTAGCTCTGCAACATCAACTTTTTACACACTAAAAATGCAATTAATATGCTAAATAGATTTGTTTTTAATGATGTGAACGCATAATTATAAATGTTATTAACTTATTTAGTCATCGTTTGCTTGATATAAAGGTTTAAAAGTGCATACTTAAAACAAACATTACAAACATTGAAAATACTTCAAACTATTATTTAAAAAAATACCTAACCATATTGTAAATACTTACTTATAGTACAGTTAGTTACATAGTACTTATAGTATAGTACTTAATACCATAGAAACTTTGAAAAAGCATACATAAGTAACAAAATATTAGATTTACTGCAAAAATCTCAGCTTCTTTTTCATGAAATTGAAAAAGGGCACAACAATAAACAATTTTAAGAAGATTTTACAAATCTCTTATAATGTTTCTCAACAATTGCTCTTTTCATCAAATGCATGATTTCCTTTGTTGTGCCTGTAGATACATCATATCGAGTTCTATCAGACAACAACTCTTGATTATGGATAAATTACCAAAACACAGAAAATTAAAGAAAAATTTATAAAAATCAGCAAATTGACACACTAAATTATTTTGCTTAAGTTGTCTGTTCATAACTCCTCAATCTGTGTATGTTTTAAAGTTTAAAAGTGCATTCAAGTGATATAGTAACCAACTTGTGATTACAAAGAAGCGTGTTCTGAAATTAATTTTTTTTGCAGGTATTTTTTAAGATGAGAAAATCCAAAAAGTTAACAGTAAGACAGACAATGAGCATAAAAAGATAGAGGGATGGCATTATGATGGTTATGAATTCCCCGATAGAAAGAGAGAGGGAGAGGGAGAATTGATTCTTTCTTTTGCTATTGACCCACCTATGCAATACAATTTCCCAATATTTGTTTCTTTGAGTTTCATACAAATATGCTGTGCACATTATATATACTTTTTTTAATGATAAATATGTTCGATGTACTTGAAACCTATAATTTATCATGTCCGTCGCAAGGTAGTCATGTCCTTGGAAATCCAAAATTTAAAAAAAAAAAATTAAGAGAATATTAATTGTATGATCTGGGCCTATGTTATAGTTTCAATGTAGCATGTAAGTGTGACTCAAATCCGAAGTTTCAAAAGCATTCAGCAATATTTTTTTTCGCGATTTTTTTCTTCAAATGGTTCGTTTTCAGAATATTCACCCACTAAAAGGTAAATAATTCATTGAATACAATTTGAGCTTAATTTTTACTTCGTGCGAAGAACGGGTATTAATGTGCGAGTACAGTATATGTTTAAATTACAAATGCTTTTGATGAATTTACCACATTTTTATCCACTTCAAGAAAAATTAACGCATACCCATATAAAGTATTAGTTACCATATCGAAAATACAACACAATTTGACAACAACAAAAAACAATTCGATTCATCTTCTTCCAATAGCCTTCAGCAAGCTAGCCTTACCCTCTGTCCTTTTTTCCACAAAACCGTACGATATTGTTTTTGATGATAAGGAAATTAACAAATCGGTTTTTTTTTTACTTACTCCTTAAATTAAAATTAAACTGTTCAGTTGTTCTTTCTATTCATATAGAATAATTAGTCCTTGTTTTGAAAATTACATACAGATCCCTTTATTAGACTTTCCATGGTCTTAAATCATTCTTTAAAAAAAAGTAAAATCCATATCACCACTAAGTGTTAAGTGTTTTGTTATAAAATCTTTAAGATAATATATCATTATTAAAGTGGTTTTGTAATTTATTAACTTTTTTTGCTAAATTATTTGCTTTAAATCATCCAATGATTATTGATTATGGACCCAGCATGTGACTGATATTGAAAAAATTCAAATTTTTTTCTTAAGGTCCACAGCTAAGTTCTTTTTTAAAAAACGTATAAGAGAAAACCGATTATTTTAAAATAACATGTGATACTTGCATCCCTGTCCAGTTTATCGTATCTAGAATAAAAGAACAAAGAGTATTCGATTTCAGAAACCTTTTGTTTTTAAGGGACGAATTCCGCGTTCTTTTTCTTCCAAAGAAATTTTTCGATGAAGGGTTGATCGATACGTTCCCCTGGAGGGTCAGCGAGGCTTATAGGAAATTCCTTGTTGAAAAAAATTGAGTTGGGATAAAGTTTTTTTCCCCCGTAAGAAAAAGCACTAGTTACACATAGTCCTCAACAATGTAAACTTTGAATTTCATATGCGAGCCTCTAGGAAAAAGCTATATTGTGATGTATTTTAGATTTGGAAATTAAGTTATCAGTTAGTGAAGAAGAAAAATACATTTGAACTATGCAAAAAAGTTTTGAAAATGATAAAACTTTGCATAAACACAAAGAGGAAGGAAAAAAGTTATAATTTCTATAAGAATAAAATCACCATATTCTGATCGACAACGAATTCTGATACATAACTTTATGGCATCCTTGATAATATTAGTGTAATTCACATTTCGTCCCACACAAATTCAAATTTCATTCATCTTTTTAAAGCCATTAAAAACTTATATTCAATACTTTTTTCAAGTGTATTGCAAGCACTTAACAATATCTTCCAAAAAAGTTTAACTTGGAAAATATGCGCGAGTAAAAACTGATTGATAAAAGACGAGATAAATTTAAATACCTGATAAAAAAATTAAAAGTTTAACTGAGTTCAAAAAAAAATAGTCAGAAAAATTAAGTAATTACAAGGGTAACACAGTATTAGAAAAACTTAGAGGTTATAAGAATATTTGTATCATCATGTCAAACTCTACGTCAGCTTTTTAGGTACAAATAATATTAAGTAATCAGTGAAAAGGAAAAGCAGTTTTAAAACTATGCAAAAAAAGTTTAGAATAAGAGGAAATCAGCAAAAATGCTAGTAGAATGTCATTAAGTGATTTGCATTACGCACACAGACTATTGTCACAAATCACCATTTTATTATAGTCCAGTGTTGGCAAGTTGGATACAAAACTGCCTTCACCAGCGTATCCACAACTTCAAAACATTTTTGAAAGCATACAACTAAAAGTGAACAATATAAAGAAAATAATAAAAACAACCAAACCAGTCTTGAAAGGACTTTCCATAAGCCCCCAATCCCCCATCATCTACATACCTTAATCAAATATTTCACCATAAAGAAATCAATCGCCACCCAATTAAACCCGACCCACAACCACCCATGCAATACTCAACGAGCATTTACCCAAACAAAACAATGGGCTTGTTTCACCATCCCCCTTCAACCGAACAATGTTGAGAACAGATGAGAAAATGTGGAAGGGGGATCGTCACCATAACAACGGAATCTGTGGAATAACTCCCAGCTGAGACCACCCCCTTTTCAGGGGGGCTTTCTGAGATATGGGAGTAATAAACACGCGCTCTTCATAGAAAACGGTCGCCATACTTTGCATGGTGGTTGGAAAAAAAGGTCTGTCCCACTACAAGATGCAATATACTCATATGATACTATGCTAAAAACAGAGCCACAAAAACAGTCAAATACAAAACAAATAAAGGCAATTTAACGCTTTTATTACCAAACAACGTCAAAAAGTTATGCATCTATTTGAGCATATAATGTCGGTTACGAAACTAGACACCCCATCTATAAAGTTTCTCCTTTTCGGAGATTCTAACGAAACAAAACAGTATAGGATAGTCCAAAATATTTTTTATTTCATTCTGATTACTTCTGATACACGAATCTTAAAAGTAGGAAAATTTATTTACAGCCATAGCTTTAGCATTTTAGTTTTCATTTTTCTTTTAAATAATAGTCCCTTTTTAAAACTAAAATTTTTTAATTGAATTTAACTAAGAACTAAACAAAATTTATGACTACAAATTGTATAAATTTTGAAAACAATTACTTAATATAATTCTATATTTTTACAGAAATTCTATTTCGGAAAAGTGAAAGAAAAAAAAGTGAAGTTCAAGTAATTCATAGAATGTTGAATATACAAGCTAGATGCTTTTGTCTAACCATCTCAATGCAGAAAGCTCTCCCTACTAATTTTGGCGATCATAGAACAATTATTTTGAGCTCTCTATAAATGATAGAGTATGCCAAGATTTAATTTTGCCAACTCTTAAGCAAATGGGTACTTAGAATTACTTTTATACGCCGCATAATCATATGGCGTGCTTTTGTGTATATAGATTTTTAAATGCTGATGATTTCCCAACGTTACCAGGATTCGTGACCAGGGATATTGAAGTTACGGGCCAGTACACTATCTTGGCGCCAGCAAGCCGGTAGAACGGTATAATAGGATTGGTCTTAAAGCCGCTTGCCAACGTGACTTGAAGTTAAAATGCCGGAGTTCTGACCAGAGACCTTCCCCCAGTGGGGAGCCTAAATTGTAGGGGGCCGTTGTTTGTTGGTTTTTATAGTTCTAAGAGTATTAAATTGAATTTATGTTATTCTTACGTGAATTGCAACTTGCAAGGCACAAGTAAGGGAGCGCAAATATAAGTAGCGGCAAGTGTGGTAAAGGAATCTCGTAGGGAGAAACAATAAATGGTTCAAAAATATTGTCTTTATAAGTTTCGCATTAAAAATCAAACTTTCATGTTTAATTATTGGTTTTTAATGTCTCGTGTTTGAGTATCTCATAATTTGAAACATAGATATTCTCATTATAGTTAAACCCAGCTAATAAAAGCAGCAAAAAACCTTGAAAAAAAATTGAAGGAAAGCTGCAGGAAAACTGCATGTATTTGGAACCAAAAACCTTCATCAAAAAACCTTTATTTTCCCTTCATTCGAAAACCTGCAGGATAAGTGAAGGTTTTAGGTTCCAAATACCTCCATTTTTCCTTCAGCAAAAAACCTTTATAAAAACTGCAGGATAAGTGAAGTTTTAGGTACCAAGTTCCTTCACTTTTCCTTCATCAAAAGCCTCCATTTTCCCTTCATCAAAAAACCTTAATATTTCCTTCATTGGAAAAACATTTAAAAACTGCAGGATAAGTGAAGATTTTAAAGTTGAGTTGTATTTATACCCAAGTAGGAAGGAAGGAGCACGGGATTTGATCTGGGGGTATTTGTGTAGCTGTTCAGCGCGCTACCAACTGCGCTATTGGAGCTTGCAAATTGAGCGCTGTTTAAAATTAGGAATGGTATATCTTATAATTAGAACATACAAAATTACACACTCCATGGATTCGATTATTGTCAATAAATTTGATTCATGATTTTGCGTACAATTTGTCTATGATTTTTATTTCAAAATATTTAAATTAGATTTAATTAATTGTTCTAAGGTGGTAATAAATAAATTGGATGCAAATTTTGTGAGTTAGAAAAAAAAAATATCTTAAGAATTCCTTTAAGATTAATTTATTTTTAAATTTCCTATAAAAAGGTGAGAGCAAAGCTATTGAGCAAACTGAAATATTAAGCAAAATTTTTAAATCTGCTTTTTTTCGTTTAAATTTTACTGTCTCTTTATATAGGTGGCATTATTTTCTTTTTTGCAAAATCAAATCAAAAACGTCCATGGAAATTGGAAAAAAGAATTTGAATCGCCAATTATAGCTTTGATATCGTTTCTGAATTTTTAGACGTTACAGATTAACAAAATCTAGATCTGCGATTTGAGCATATTAAGCTAATTTTCTGCAAAATTTGCTAATAATCTGCAAATGTTTACATTAAAAATTAAATGTTTTTCCGCGAAAAATTCCAACAATTTTTAGCTGGGATACAATTACTACAAGTGTAAAATATCAAAACTAATTTCAAAAATAAAGGCAATTTTAAGATAAAGATTCACTACAAAAAAATTTACAGTATTTTTGGGGTTAACGCACACATTATTTTTTTAAAATAACTTCAAATAACTCACAACTGGTCAACCCATTTGATACTTATTTTCAATGACGCTTCATTAGAGTCGTCAAAAAAAAGTTTACACTGGTATGATAATGCAGGACCATGGAAGTTATTGGTTTGTAATGTCCCTTGAGCAGAAACCCACTTGTCGACATTGTTGCAGAAAACGATTTTGGCCCCTGCAGGCTTTATGTGTAACTCTATGCTATAAAGAATTATGCACATGTTGTATTAATTATCTGCAGAAAGTTTTTTAGACAAAATACTTTGCTTGAAATATTGTCCTTATTTTCTCAGAAAGTTTAGATAATTTTTTGCATAAAATTGCACATTAAGTGCTATTGAAATGAGATTTTAAAGATAAAAAAGTATTTTAAGTGCACTTTAAAATATAGGTTAAAAAAATAAACTCTAAAGAAAGGTAATAAAAAGTATAAAGTTAAATAAAGGTATTTTTCAGCATAAAATTTTAAGAGAAATTGCTGTTTTCATGTAGAACTGAAACGGCTAATTCTTTGTTCTTTTAGGATGAATCCTTCAGAAAAATGGCAGTTTTCTTTAAGAATAAAAAAATCACCTTAACAAAGTTTTACAAACATGCAGTTCTCCAGCTGAAACTCAGTTGCTGAATTTCTCAGTACAAACCTTTAAAAAAACGTTTTCCCTGCATAAAACCTTCATCTCTGTACAAAAGCATTGTTTTTTTGCTGAAATTTAGTTGCTGAAATTTTCATCACAATACCCTTAAAAGTACTGCAAGTTTAATGCTGAAAACATTTCCCTGCATTAAATCTTTATCTCTCGTCCGTAAGAAGCAGTTTTTGTGTTGAAATTTAGTTGCTGAATTTTTCATCATAATGCCTGTAAAAGTACTGCAGGTTTTATGCTGAAAACATTTTCCTGCATAAAAGCTTTATCTCTCATCCAAAACATGCAGTTTTCCTGCTGAAATTTATTTGCTGAATTTTTCAGCACCGTACCCATATAAATACTGCAGGTTAAATGCTGAAAACATTTCACTTCATAAAACCTTCATTTCTCTTCAAAAAACCTGCATTTCTGCATTTTCCATGCAGGTTTTTTGCTGATTTTTTTAGCTGGGAAGACAAATAACTACAAATATATAATAATAAGAATGGAACGTTGTATGTTTGTTGGTGTGTTCCTTACAGACTCTTAAACTAGACATCAGTTTGGGTCGTAACTTGGCACAAATGTTTACTAATGTTGCGATTTTTGAACTTTCAGAGCTCAAAATGCAGTGTTGCAAATCGAGAATTTGCATTTTACCCTTGATCTCCTATAAAAATTCCGTTGAATACAAGCAGATCTAGCGACAATTTAATAAACTTTAATTTATAGCAACAACTACGTAAAATTAATTTTAAAAAATATTATTTTGAATTGTTATAATCACTTACTAGTTAAAATTAATTGATAAAATCATTACAAAATTGAAATGTAAGATTATACTTTTTAACCAAAAAAATCTATGTAAAAATTACGTATTTAACAACGAATTCGAGGGTGATCGGAGCCACAAATAAATGTGATAAAACTTATTTTATTAAAAAAAATGGTGTTAGTCATATTTGTTCATACGATCTACATTGTGTGTATTACTTAAAAGTTAAATTAGATCTTTAAACCAACAAGAAGTTCTAAAAGAACTAAAATAGCCTACTTTCCTGTTACTTAAATACTTACTGAAATTCTTATCGAGAAACAACTAGGTTCGTAACAGTAAGTGTCATCTACAACCGTTTCTACATTAAATGTATACACATTAATTACAATTTCACTAAACACAGCATCCAGCTATAATTTAAACTTCTTAAAGCCAAAATCAACTATTTTCCTTAATTTTCTATCACAAATAAAATAAATATTACTTATCGTCTGCTTGATTTATTTGCAGTTATAAATAAATATTTAATTATTCGTAGAACAAAAAACATGAAACTACTTCAAAATGCACTTAAAATAAGAAATGTAAATTAAAACTAATCACGATTATACGCAAAAAAGTATGCCTTGCGACTTAATTGGTAAACAAATAATAAACAATAAAATAATCACATTCCGACGTCATTTCAAACTAATTTATAACCAAAATAAATTTTGCTTCAAATAATAGTATTTTAAAATGAATAAAGTTTCTCATGCCATTGTTGAGTTGGCAACAGCGATTTATAATTTTAAAGCGATTTAATGATTTGAAATTGAATTTCAATTCTAATTCAATGGGAAATACGTCTACAAATAGTAGATTTATGTCCATCCGATCATACAGACAGACGGACAAAAAGTATGAAAGTTGGGTCTCAGAGGTCATACCTTTCTAATAAAATAAGAAATTTTAAGATCGGATTGATAGAATCGATTTTGGAAGGGGGTACGGACAGATAGACAGACAGACGGACATCGACCGCATGTCAATACCTACTTTTTCATTTTTAGCCTATTTTTCTTTTTTTAATTCGAAAGAATTTTTAAAAAATGAAAAAGTAGGTATTGACATGCGGTCGAAGTCCGTCTGTCTGTCCATACCCCCCTTCCAAAATCGGTTCTATCATTCGGATCTTAAAAATTCTTCTTTTGTTAGAAAGCTATGACCTCAGAGACCCAACTTTCAAACTTTTTTTCCACCTGTCTGTACGTCCGGACGGACAAAAATCTACTATCTCTCGGCGAATTTCCCATTAAATTAGCATTGAAATTCAATTTTGAGTAAATTAAATCACTGTTGCCAAATCAACAATGGCATGAGAAACTTTATTTCAAAATATTTGAAGCAAAATAATTTTTTTATGGATCATTTTGGAACGTCATAAAATGTAGCACAATTTGATTCTTTGATTGTTCATTAATTGTTTACCAAGAAAGCGGCAAGGCATAGTTTGTGCATACAATTATGCTTAGTTTTAATTTACATTTATTTTTTTAATGCAGTTTGGAGTAGTTTCATTATTTTTGTTATTAATAAATATTTAAATATTCTTCAAACTGCAAATAAATCGAGCAGACGATAAATAATATTAAGTTATTTGTGAAAGAATATTAAGGAAAATAGTTGATTTTGGCTTTTAGAAGTTTAAATTATAGCTGGATGCTGTGTTCAGCGATTTTTTTTTCTAATGTGTGTAAATCTAGTGTAGAAACGATTGTTGATGATATTTACTGTTATGAACCTAGTTGTTTCCCGATTAGAATTTCAGTAAGTATTTAAGTAACAGGAAAGTAGGCTATTTTAGTTCTATAAGAACTTCTTGTTTTAATTCTTTCGAATTAAATGAAGAAAAGTAGGCTAAAAATGTAATAGACATTGTTTTTCAAAAAGATGATTTCAACGTTACTTAATGTTATGAATTGTAATGTTACTTAAACATTATTAATGAAATTAAAGTAACTAATTATTATCGTAATGTTATTAAATACATTTTATTACATTATTAGCATAAAGTTATACGTTTTTAAATTTCATTGTGAATAAATATTTGATGTTTATTTTGTCAATACGCACTTGATATTTAGTATTTGATACATTGATTTTTAATTTTTGCTACATATTTAAAATGCCATAACACTGAAATATTTATTCATTTTTTAGAGGAATTTATGTTGGAAAAAATACATTCAACTTATTTATGATCCTTCTCTTTTTCAATGCTGAACCACGTAAGAGGTACGTGTCATTATTTCCCGTCCCTAGGACAGGTGTTATGGTTGTTTTGAAACACACAAAAATATTTTTAAAAAAAAAAATTAAATTATTTAATAACATTACGATAATAATTAGTTACGTTAATTTCATTAATAATGTTTAAGTAACATTACAATTCATAACATTAAAAAACGTTGTTTTACGCAATATAAATTTTATTTCATTGATTATATTTAACAATTAAAGTTAATTAGGAAATCTTAATTAGATTTTGTTGAATTCTTTTTGATTAAAACTACAAAGGAACCATTTGTTTCGATATTAATGCAAGCGAAAGTCTGAAAATTTTCCGAAAACGTGTCACTTAGCACGTTCTTCCACTAAACGATCGTTCCGGAATCGGGCGATTTCGGTGAAAGAAAATGCTAAGGATCCTTAGCACGTTCTTCCATTGAAAAAGTGACGAAATCGCTTGCACCTACCAACTTAGTATGCGAAAAATATACGAAATCGAATGTTTTCTAAAAAATTGAAAGCTGTTATGTTTAAAGTAGGTAAAAACATGATCATTGACACAAAAATCTCAATTTTTTTTTAAATGTCACTTAGCACGTTCTTCCACTCAGCTCTTTAAATATCAAGTGAGTATTGACAAAATAAACATCAAATATTTATTCACAATGAAATTTAAAAACGTAAAACATTATGCTAATAATATAATAAAATGTATAGATCCCTTTCTATTAGGAGGACCTATCCTTCTCCTTCTAAAAACACACAATTAGCACCCTCTCATGTGAAAAACAGCGTCTCATTTCGCAAAGCTTGTTAAAGGAACCGTGATCATTTCTTTCCGCGTGGCAAAGCTTCCACTATCCATCTAGAGTTGTTAAACAAGATCTTTAAACAAAAAATGTAATGCACATTGTTTTTTTTTCAAAATGATGATTGCAACGTTTTTTAATGTTATGAATTGTAATGTTACTTAAACATTATTAATGAAATTAACGCAACTAATTATTATCGTAATGTTATTAAATAATTTAACAGTTTTTTTAATATTTTTGTGTGTTTCAAAACAACCATAACACCTGTCCTAGGGACGGGAAATAATGACAAGTACCTCTTACGTGGTTCAGCATTGAAAAAGAGAAGGATCATAAATAACATGAATGTATTTTTTCCGACATATAATTGAAACTCTAAAAAATGAACAAATATTTCAGTGTTATGGCATTTTAAATATGTAACAAAAATTAAAAATCAATGTATAAAATACTAAATATCAAGTGAGTATTGACAAAATAAACATCAAATATTTATTCACAATGAAATTTAAAAACGTATAACTTTATGCTAATAATGTAATAAAATGTATAGATCCCTTTCCTGTATGAGGACCTATCCTTCTCCTTTTAAAAACACACAATTAGCACCCTCTCATGTGAAAAACAGCTTCTCATTTCGCAAAACTTGTTAAAGGAACCGTGATCATTTCTTTCCGTGTGGCAAAGCTTCCACTATCCATCTAGAGATGTTAAACAAAGTAACAAATTTTTATTTTTCACAAGATCTTCGTTTAGTTTGAATAATCTCGCACTAGAACTACACGAGGGCTATTGGCGACGGGCGTCGTATTATAGAACCACAGTCAAGTGACGAGCCAACACCTGAGTAGGCACCCAACGCAACCGTTAAGGGCGACATCGTACGCAGCGTTGGGACTTTGAAGCATATTTATCGTGCACTCCCTCTACACGGGGTATTATTCGTCGGATATTTTTGGCTGCACGGGCCGTTTATAGGTCGGCAGTTGTTTTGGCGATGTCCGGACCCGAACCTGGGGCCTTTCGCATGCTAGGCGAATGCCTAACCGACTGGGCTCCCCAACCCCCAAGATCTTCGAAAATAAACAAACTGAAAAGTTGAATCCCTCATTGCAAAACAAACGCAATGATTCCAACGATAAGTCTATAACATGGACTTAAAAGGGATTATACTCGCCGCCAACCAAATTAGAACACGTTAGGGATGGCAGTTTTTCAGAAAAACCGTTTTTTCAAATACCGGTTCCATCCCTAAAGTGTAACAAATAAGGGTGGCGGGAACTATAGAACTTTCAAACGACGAACAACAAAGTAGATGAATAACTACAATATTTTAGTTTACGTATTCTCAGCACGTTTCCCATATCTCTACGTTTTATGGTTGAGATTATATAGATTTCAGACCGACTGTCAAATATTAATAGTGTAGATTCTCTGTCAATAGATAAACAGATGAAGGGTAAAAACTTTTAATTAAAATTTAATCCTAGATTATTATTATAAAAGATAAAGATCAAATTTTTAAAAGTCTAAATAAATGTAAAATTATAGAAAAAAAATTTATTATTGGCATGGTTGACGTAATTTACTAACTCATCCGTCATTTAAAAGAATATGTTTACATAGCTTTTGTATAATTAATTCATATTTTCTAATGAACTTAGCTTTAAAAAATACCTTTCTATTATCTATATTTCAAAAATGTACGTTTTAATTTTTTAATGCAATGATTTTTTTACCATTACTCAATTTCCTTAATTGTACTGTCCTTCAAAACAGAGCTGTACTCATAATCGTTCGGTAGGTCTAATACTTTATTACTGGATAAAAATGTATACATTTTAATAATTAAAGATATATATGAAGGACTTTGTTCTTAAATTTTATAATATTAAACTCTCTATTTTCTTTAATTTAGATAAGTTAATTTGGTACAAAAGACCCACTACGATATAAATATCCATCATTGAATTATTATTCTTACATCCAATCTTTGCCAAAGTTCTCACGACAAAAATAATACATGGGTGGGCTTGAGCTCTTTTTAAAAACTTTTTCGGCTGTTAGGATGCCTTGTAATCATTTAATCAAGTGTTTTTGTACATCAACTTTTGTAGAAAATCAATTATTTATATTCATAAATTAATAATTAATAATATCATTTAATAAAAGCTTTCTGCACCTTTAATTCATCCATAAATGGACTACGAGAAATTAGAGAAATTTGCACAGTCAAGGGTATATTGAAAGGCCTTATAAATGAAATGCAGCCGGTAGAAAAAAAATTACCAATAACACCAGGATATTTTTTGAATAAAAATATAAACAAATACAGCTAACAGCTGTTTTCTATAAAAAGCACGAAATTTATGCTTCCCTGCCCAACAAGAAAAATACCTCCCCCCCCCCCCCCCCCTTTCAAAAAAAAATCAGAAGAAAAAAATGATCCGTAAAAATTGCAGCGATTCGGATGCTTTAGAAAACATCTCCATCACAACACGACGTCGGGAGAGGGATGAAAAACGCATTTGCATATGAAGCGGCCGGTCCCTCCGTTTAAAAGTTATTTCTCGACAATAAAAACTTTTTCATCCCTCCTTTGCATAAAATGAAAAGCGAGTCGTAATGAGAAATATGAAACCGGGAAGACGCCATGTGTGAATATACATTTCATTCCGTTTTCTTGCCATTTTATTATTTTTATTTTTAGAGGAGGGTCTCATGTGGGTATTTTGGTTTGAAAAAACTGTAGACATCATTTGATTTAAATATTTAATTATTTATCATTTCATTTATTTTCAATATTATCAGCAACCACAAGACTTTAAAAAAATTAATAAATAATAATAAGTCAATAAAAATTATAATATTATTTCCTCTCGAAGGCCAGGAAATGACAAAATATTATGGTTTTTTCACTGCATAAATTTTTTATTTAATTTATTTAAAATAAAATATTTTTTTTAAAAATAAGACTAAGTTTTATTTTTTGAAAGCGATGATCTTAAAAACATTTCCAGATGAAAATACGGAAAAAGCCGGGTCTAACGATAGGAGGGTCAGCTTACCATTGAAATTATGGGGGGGGGGGGAGATATCCGACATTTTTTTCAGATACATGCATAAAAACAAACCTAAAAAACTATAAGTAGTTATTATTTAATACTTAAAATAAGTGTTAAAGGTGATGGACTTTATGCTACGTGCCTACTGCAAAAAAAAACTTTTTGATTCAAGTACAATAAAAAAAAACAGCACTAAAGCATTGTAAGTCATTTTTTCACTGATTTCGTTTCAAGGTGATTTTACATCGAATGAATCGATTTACATCAAATCTGATTTTGCTAATTATGTGACTGATGCGATTGTTGAAAATATGGATACATTTGTATAGGCTATATTTAAAAAATGTTATTTCAAAAATTGAATTAAGTGTTTAGATGTTAAAGCAAATTTATTCAGAAAGTTAGAACACCATAATTTCTGCTTTCGAACCCATTTTTCTCAAAATCAGTCGAGGATCGTTTTGAATATGATGATTCCTGATTATAAATATCATTGCATGCGATCAATTTTCTGCTATCAAATTTTCATTCAGTAAAAAAATATGCGTTCACTACTATTTTCGTGCTTAACTCTGTTGAAAGAGAGGGGAAAGTATTAGATTATTTTAATTTCTTTCATAGCAAATACTTCGACTAGACAGGAGACTCAAGCGGTGTACGTAAGTAAAACTAAATATGCTTTTCTAAAGACTTGCAAGTTTAATTTTTTTCATCAGAAAAAAGTACTATTGAAATAATAATCCAAATAATGTTGTTTTTGATGATGTTGTTACTAAACATTCATGACCTAGCAACAGCTAGGTCTGGTCCATGAGTCCATGTATTCTAGAAAAGTCCATAACAAGAAATTTCGAGGATAGTGATTATCAAAATATAACTATTGCATTGATAAAATATTTTTGTTAATAAGTATTAAATGTTGAATACTAGATGTACAATAAGGACAATCTTCTCGTTAATCACCATATAAATCGATAACCCCATGTCCAAGTGGTTAAAGGTGCCTACCTAGTACAATTTTTAAAAAAATTCTGTAGATTTTAGTGTCAGATGATGTTCCAGGAAAGTACCGTAAAATATACCGAGTTAATCTGTTTATTTTATACAAACAATATGCAAGTTTAAAGCAAAAGCTGTGACAAAATTATGAAGAAAAAACGAAATATCACAGCCTCTGGTCACCCCAAAGGGATACTGACCACAGTCCCACCGAGGATTAACAAACCGCCGATCCCGAGTTTACACCATGGACTATGGATCATCTGTCCAACGCTCTCCAAACTAAGCTGATTCGGCACAAGGAGTTAATAGTTGAAACATGTTACTAAGAGTTGAAATGCTTAATCTGTTGTATTATAGTTCTCTACACAGTTAAAAACAGAAAAAATGTATTTTACTTATAATCTTATTTTTACAGAAAAAAACTGTTAAAAAAATAACAGTTATTTTCTGTAAATAGATTGTTTTTTTTTTGTTAAATTACCGAAAAAAATTTACAGTGCTGAAACTTTTTGAGATTTCCGCTAGCCATTCCATATTAATTTATTCTGGTAAAAAAATAAATTCCACAATTTATTCAAGGAGGTTCTTAAGTGCACTGGGACGTACGTGCTCGTAAAATCTGGAAAGACGAAAGTCACGATAATGACGTACGATGTCGCTTAAAATTTCGTTGGGTGCCGACTCAGGAGAATTTTGTAACTAGATACTGGTTCTAAATTATGCAGCGTACTTGAATGAGTTTCAAGTTCCTCTCAGAGAGGCTATAAATCGACATCCAAAAAAACAACAAAAAAACTCAAACTAAACCATTTAATGTATCTTAATTTGATTTCAATCAATTTGGCAAAAAAGATTGTAATGGAGACGTATGATGATAGAAATTGGTATTTCCGAACAGGTGTTTTCCCAAATGAAACTTCAGGGCCGGATTTCTAAATAGGCTAAGTAGTTTGTAGCCTAGAGCGGCGAATTTTCGGGGGCGGCAAATTTTAAGACCAATTAAAGCGGCATTTGGCATAAAAAATATTCTTAAAAATATTAGTATATTTTATAATAAAGAAAACAAATAATTTACATTAATGCGTAAACCGCAATGAGCCGTAAATTATTAATGAATTCAAGAAAAGAAACGTTGCGTACACTGAGTACCAAGGGAGGTTTTACTTCTTAACACAATTATTTAATAGTCTTATAATTACTGAGGATTTAATAAGAAACAAGGCCACTAGTTAAAGACATCTATTAAAATTATCTAGATTCCGATTTAATTGAAGAATGCATTCATTTTAAAAATCACTGCATTACAGGAATAGAAAAACCCTTAGTTAAAGGGGAGAATATTGTGTCAGGGGCGGCAAATCGATCGTAGCCTTTGGTGGCAAATCTTTAAATCCGCCCTGACTGTGATTAATATAATCAACACAAATACTGAGCCCATTCAATCTTGCCATATATATCACTTACAACTGTATCAAATATCACATCGTTGTATCTATAACTTACTGAAAAAGGGTACATCTCACATTCGACTAACTTTACAGGAGAGCATAAAAACTGACATAGATCTTCATGACTGTCCATGCATTTCTAGACTTTAACTAGCTTGTTTTAATTTACATTTTTAACTTTACAAATTTGGTTTTTAAGGCTAGGTTTGAGTATTAATTTTGATTCCAAATATTTATAAAAAGAAAATCACCATTTTTGGAGATATACCCCTTTTACTTTGAGGTACAGATAAATCTTATGTAAAGTGAGCGGCTTCCTCTTTTCTTTGATTTTTTTTACCGTTTTAGATGGTTTTCTGTTCTTGTTTGTTTCTATCTCTGTGTGTATAAGCTACATTCTGTTTCGATATTTTTTTATGCAAATGTTGCTAGATTTTTTTTGTTTGTTCTAAGACTGAACATTCTTCTGTGAAAAAGATTGTTTTGATGTATCCAACTAGATTCTATAAGGGTGGTAATGAGAAAATGACGTAAAACAAAGGTAAAAGAAATTTCCTCTGAGAATAAATTCCCGGCTTGATCGCGCACATATATTAAATAAATGTACGAAAAAATTGCTTGTCATTTTGTTTACGATTTTTTTTCTCAAAATAAGAAAAGTACAATTATGTTTTCCCAAATTTAAAAATACCACACAAAATTTGCAAAATTACTTTTTAGTCAATGGTCCCGCCATATTAGTACCAAGGCATCCTAGGATGGCTGAGTCTGAAGTCTATAGCCCTACCAACTTGGCTAATTGGGTACCAGTAATCATTTTAATATTTTAAGCAACTAGTATGAAGGTGACTCATAAATTATTTATTTTTTGAATTTAATTGCTGTATATTTTCTGTCGGATTGACGTTTCATTAATTAATTTGGTAATTATGTAAATATGTTCAAATAAGGCTTTAAAAATATGTAATTTAGCTAATGGGCAGTAAGACTTGCTGTTTTACAGTTACAGTTTTCTCCAAAAAATTACCATAAATTTACCAGACCTTTTGGAATCTGGGAATAACAATTCAAATTTTAAAAAAGCTACCTCAAAAAACTGTTATCCTAAATTTCCTCATATTGTAAAGCCCATTAATACTTTCAGGACCATTAATATTTCATGAGAACATCCTATTATTTTCGATACTTTTAATAAATATTTAATGCTAAATATCATTGTTGCAGGACATGAATATGCTCGAATTTTTCATACCCCTTTCATTTTCTAACATTGAAACCTTTTTTATTGTACAATAAAGGTTCTTTGTAATCGGAAATAAAAACTACAACCTATAAACCTACACTTATCGGAAAAGAAAAACTACAATTTACTTTTTTTTTATCGGAAATAACAACACACAAAAAGTGAGGAGAATGAAGCATGTTTCAAACAGGCTGTTTGCGTCTCAAGCAATTACAGTGTGAAAGGCTTCCAAAAACATTTTCAGCGATCGACAAGCTTTCATGCCATGACGCTTATCGGACATTTTTTCTGACAATTACATTGTCTAACCCATTAAGGTACGCTGTGAAGTTGTATTTTTCGTCTAAAAAAATTAGAAAAATACTCATTGGTTATTTGTGATATGTCAATCGGTCGCAATCCCAAAATTCTGCTTAAAAACGTATTATATTTAATTGTGATTTCTAGATTGGCAGATCACGTGATCTCCAATGCTAACGACGGGACGCGCATGGAGGCCAAAATAAGAGGGCGAAATGGGACAGTGTTGCTGCCACTTTAAGGAGAAAAATACTACCAAAAAATACCATTTAATTCTAAAATTACAAAAAAATATCGTAAAAATACTAGCTGCATTTTGGAATCTTTTTAGTGACTTAAAATCCTTTTCTAGTATTTTTTTTTTGTAATTTTAGAATTAAATGGTATTTTTTCGTAGTATATTTCTCCTTAAAGTGGCAGCAACAATGGCCATTTTGCCCTCTTAATTTGGCCTCCATGCGCGTCCCGTCGTTAGCAATGGAGGTCACGTGATCTGCCAATCTAATACTTTAACTATGATATCTATGGAATTTATGCTAGATTGCGGTTTTGCGTGAGTAGCAATCTGTTTACCAACATCGCTTAGTTAACAAAAGCTATTTATGCAAGAAAATAAACAGAGTTACAAATACTTTTGAGTTGTTTTTGTTGTTTACTGAAATGAACATTGTGGTTTTGTACATTTGGATGCAAGGTTATATGCCAATATCCAAATGGACCAATACCAATAGGAAAATTTACAACAAAAAATGCATTGAATGAGCAAATTTTAGGTATTTGGGGAATTTAACTTTACATGATCGTTTTCGTTTATAATTTTCCTACAAACACATACTTTTGTTTTGAAGTCGTGAAAAGTTAGGTTCAAATAGAAAATTATTTAAATATGGTATGTAAATTTTTGATCATAACTAGTAAAACCTTTCACATTTGTTTTTGTCGTTCGCAGTGTTTACTACATTCTAAACTGTAACTGCGTTAATAGTTGTTTAGATTTTGGTTTTAGCTCGTATTTTGAGCATTTTTTTTTAGTAGTGAGTGACAGTAGTTTTTGAAGTTTCAGTAGGTTAGTTTTTTATTCTCCTGTTTTACATATTTTTCTTTTTATATGTTTTTTAATGTTGTTTTGGATATTCCAAATACTTCGACGGAAATTCGGATTTTTTTTTTATTTTGACTTAGTCCATCCCAATACAGAAAAGAGTATTGTTTTCTAGTGGTTTAAGGCTAAATTACTAATATCTACTTTCTTTTAATTTACTAACGATAAATAAGAAAATTATCGTTAGTAAATTAAAAGAGAGTAGATATATTAGTAATTTTTTTAAAAAAATTATTTCTAAATAAGTATAATTTGTAATCAAATAAAAATCAAAATAATCACTATTAACTTATAAAAAAGTTAATTTCGACATTAAACTTTCTGTTATATAATTATTACAGTTTTTCCCAAACAATTACCATAAATTTACCAGAACTTTTGCAATCTGGGAATAAAAATTCAAATTTTTAAAAAGCTACTTAAAAAAAACTGTTATCCTAAACTTTCCCCTATCGTAAAGAAGCTACGCGATCTCTTCGAAAGTCGTAAAACCGCCATGATTTAGCGCCGCTCTTTTTCTGCTTAAAGTAAGGAAAAAATACTCCTGACAAATGCGACACGTAAACAAGCTTAAAATGTTCTTGAAAATTTATGTTTCGGAAAAAAAAGTCGTATTTCATTTCAGACTAGCAATTTCGTTTCGACTAGGGTAGGTACGTTAGGGCTTTTCAGTCTGCAAAATTATTTTCTTTTCGTTTTCACGATAGAGTTCATTATTTTTTGTGAAATTAGAAAGTGGGGGAACACCTTAATTGTGTCTATTTTTGGATAAGTAATCGAACTTCAATTATAAAATGTAATTACTGTAACATTGCATTTACGTTTAATAAACGTCCATACTACTGTATACAATTTAGCAATTGTTTTACCTTTACCGTTATTTGTTTTTGTAAAGAAAAAATTCTTGATTATATTTTTTCTAAACAACCTAATGCCGATGGGAAATATATATCTAATTTTTTTTTTATCTCAAATTGATTTGGTGTCCAAATATCAAAAACTTATACTTTTATTCATTTACTTTTATGTGCCAAAACTAAAAATATGATTAGGAATGCATAAACTTTTATCAAGTTCTTAATATAACCTTTTAAGATACATCAATACCGTATTGCTCAGCAATATTGTTCATATACAGCAATATTGTTCGTTTTTTCAATATTTTTTTTTCTTCTAAAGTTGTAATAACTAAGTCAAAGTTAGTTTTAGGACAAAGATCGACCTTGCCCATTACGATACATTATAAATGAAGGGCTATGCGGGATTAAGGAAATCGAAATTATTTTTCAGGCTATATTTTTTCGTGATATTGTAAAAACAATCTAGTTTGTTTCCTTAAGAATGAAATTTATAGCTAATAAAAAATATAATAACTTAAATTTTTAGAGTTTTGAGTTAATAACTTGTAAAGTTACTCAGATAGTCTTTGAAAAGCTCATTTATGATAATATTATGCTTATTTGTATTAATGATTTCTCTGAATAATTGAAAAAGAGGAAAATGAGTATTGGAAAATTCTGTACCATCTCGTGCCTAGAGTTCCAAAATTGGGAAGTTTTATTTTTTTAATAAATTTTTTTTAAAAACTTTTACAATTTTTGCCACACACAATTTTAAGTTTTATGACGAGAAAAATTCAGGCACTAATAGGTTACAAAAATTAAATTTTCAGTTACCAATTTAATTTTTAATCTTATGCAGTAATAGCAAGTGCACTTCAGCCAATTTTCTCATCCCCCAAAGTGTTAAAGTTATCGAATTTATAGTTATCGCGTGACATAGAAAGGATATTTATCGTTACAAACAGTTTTAGCATACCATGATTGCGTGCAATACTTCAAAACGCTTTTCATCACTCAGATCATTGTTTGCAAAGAATGGGACCTCACAATTGCTTTTATCATTTACTTTTCATCATGGCTTGAATCCATTCGTGCAAAACTCTATAGACATTTCAATAAAAATATCTATAGTGTTTAAAAGCTCTTAATTAAGTCACTTCAAACATCTAAGTGACTCTTATATTATTTTTTCAACATTTTATATTCGATATAAATGACACACAAATTTTTGAAGAATCTTTTACACCTGATGGACATCATAACCGCGCACAAACATTATGAAGCTTAGTTTTGGGTGCATTTTGATAATCTGCCTTATTTTATTTTGCCCTCAACAATGTACAAGGTAATGTATACAGTTTAAATTTTATTAACTAGCTGGTTTGTGCTATTATTAAGTTAATACTTCAAATTTAAAAGTCCAAAGCTCTGAAACATAATAATATTTTGAATATGTATTTAAATCATCAACTTTTTAACAATTACTTAATCATGTTTTTTTTTGAAAAACTGCAATTAAAAGTTTGCGATTTTATGTTTCTATTATTCAGAAGATTAAATATTGTCATTTACTTATTTTGACCTTTTCGAGTGTTTTATGTTTTTGGTTATATTTGCAAATTCATAAATAAAACTATAGTAGATGTTACTTTGAAAATAATAAGCACATTCCTTTGCACATAACAGCCAAAACAATATTCTACTTTATGCTTTTAAACACAAATATATGAGGACTAATACACATAAAATATTAAATCCCTTTAGTTACTTTATCTATACAAAGGTTTCCTTCGTAAGGAAATGTCTCTGAATTTGTACTCGAAAGAATTTGAACTAGGCAGAGTTAGAAAAATATATTGTTTTTGGTCATATTTGTAAATTCATAAATAAAACTATAGTAGATGTTACTTTGAAAATAATAAGCACATTCCTTTGCACATAACAGCCAAAAAATATTCTACTTTATGCTTTTAACACAAAATATGAGGACTAATACACATAAAATAGTAAATCTCTTTAGTTACTTTATCTATACAAAGGTTTCCTTCGTAAGGAAATGTCTCTGAATTTGTACTCGAAGAAGATTTGAACTAGGCAGAGTTAGAAAAATATATTGTTTTTGGTCATATTTGCAAATTCATAAATAAAACTATAGTAGATGTTACTTTGAAAATAATAAGCACATTCCTTAGCACATAACAGCCAAACAATATTCTACTTTATGCTTTTAAACACAAATATATGAGGACTAATACACATAAAATATTAAATCTCTTTAGTTACTTTATCTATACAAAGGTTTCCTTCGTAAGGAAATGTCTCTGAATTTGTACTCAAAAGAATTTGAACTAGGCAGAGTTAGAAAAATGTATTGCTCTACTTTGCGGTTCAAGTGAAAAATCGGAGAGGAAAAATAATTTTTTATAGTTTTCGAAAACAAATTAACTAAGCAAATCATTTTTGAAAAATATTTAGCTGCTGATGCTGGTAATTATATTATTTTAGAATTAAAATATGACAAATCAATAATCTGCATGGTTAGGACGTGATTAATGTTTAGTAAATATTTAAGTAATATTTTTATAAAACAATTTTGGGCAAGTATATTTTTAACAACTTACCCGATCGGGCAAGTAAAAAATTTCAAATAACAAATCAATAATCTGCATGGTTAGGACATGATTAATATTTAGTATATATTTAAGTAATAGTTTTATAAAATAATTTTGGGCAAGTATATTTTTAACAACTTACCCGATCGGGCGAGTAAAAAATTCCATATGTTTAACCCTGGTACTAGTATCATACATAGCCTTTTTATGTGAATTTGTTTTCGAATTTTATAAGCCCTTTTCTTTTTAAGCACTAATGCAAATTTAAAATCACAATCCTTCTCTTAAAAAAATGTGTTTACACTTTTGCGTGCAACTACCTGCAAACACATTGTGTTGAAGTTTTAATTAGAATATATCTTTTTACCCGATATCTGCTACCGTCCGCACACCTAATTATGCTGTTCATATGAAGGGTGTAGTTGCTAAACTCACGTTCTTTAAAGTATAACTAAATACTGATGTTATAATAAGTTGAGATGGGGGAATATTTATAAAATGAAGAGTTTGATATAGTGCATTATTAAGGGTACACCCATGAACGCCGGCTATATTACGGTAGGTTTCTCATATCCTGCCTCATCAAAAATAAATCTTATTTTTTCCAATCGTAAATTCAAACTCCACTATATTTTGTGTGCATTGCACCATTCATTTTTTCATTATTACATCATACTCACCAAAGAATTTATTGCATTTATAGTTCAAATATATTTCTGATTTTACCAACTATGTTAATTTAACAATTACACGGTAATGTATAAACTGTTTCACCAAATTTCCATGTTTTTTCTCTCAATCCAACGTACTTACACAATTTATAATTCCCCTTTTTGATCTTACCATGTAAACATTCATCAACATTTTTAGCAATACTCTCAAAAAAAGTTGTGTGTCTTTTTCAATCTAGGTAAGTAATTCGAACTCAACCAACCTTCTATAGAAAAAAAACACCTCAGGAAAAAATCGTAAGTACGATTTCACATCCGTCATATGTGAAAGATCTAATCGCTTTACATTGTCACTGCGATCATCCGTCACCGTAAATACGGCGAAATAAAACGGAACTGCTTCATGTGAAACCGGCCAAAAGCAGTTTTTCTTCTGATCCTTAAAGGTGAACCAATGGTCCAAGACATCCATTAGCGATACGGGAATTTCATTAATGCCCACCATTAATGGTGGTGGGAATGACCATCGGTGATGACCATTAATAACTAATCCTAATGCCATTATCGGCTGGAACCGGAAGCTACTGGTAGGACAACACTGAGGAGTTGGGCCACTTGGACTCGATGGTAGTGTTAGGAAGGACTAGTTTTCTTTAAAGAGTAGCTGTTTAATTGTCCTGCTTTTAATTGAAGAGCTTAGTGGAAGAATGTGCTAAGTGACAAAAAAGTGAAAACGAGAAAATTAGCTTTGAAGTTTTTCGTTTGCACTCAGATCGCCTGAAAACGGCACTTTCAAACTGTAAAAAACATTCTAAACTTAAAGTTTATGCTAAAGAGGAAACTTATTATCGTTAAAGAAGTGAGTAATATGTTCATTTTCACAGAAATCTCATTTTTTCAAAAATGCCACTTAGCACGTTCTTCCACTAAACTCTGCAATTATTGTTTAAAAAACTGGGGGAGAGGGATTGTGTTAATTTTGTTTTCCTTGTGTTTTAATTAAAAACATTAGATGTTATTTTTGGCCAAGTTTTTTTTATATAGTTAAAGTTTGTTCAATATTTTCCTTGGAAGTTTAAACATTTTAAAAACTGCATTTAAAAGTTCCAAAATTAGATGATTTTTAAGAAAAATTGCAATATCAAGTAGAATTTACTTATTTAATTATATGTATTATATTACATTACATATATTATATTGAATTACCTTGTAACCGTCATAGGGTTGTCCTTCCTAAATAATACTTAGTAAACAAGGTTTTTTTTATTGCTAAACAGTTTGAATTTTACAAACAGGGATTTTCATATAATACATGTAAAAAAAATAATCAAAGTTTATGTGGTTTAAAAAACAGAACAATAAAATAAATATAAATTATATGGTATTACGATTTCCCACCACTAATACTTATCAGACAAAAATCTCAAAGAATGTATAGTATACTGAAGTTTTAAATGTATAGTTTACAGAATGTTTATTAAAATCTAATATAAATCATTTATGAAAATAATGAATTAAACTATTAATTAGACTTTTTGGCATATATTTTTCCCTTTAAAAACGGATGTTCTAATTTTTATAACGGATATTTTTTCGTAAAAATAATTTACACAGAAACTGCAACAAATTCATCTGAATAGTATGGTCAGTCTATTGATCCAAACTACTCTTACTATTTAAAAACAAAACTTTAAACAGAACTAATAAATATATTTAAAAAATATCAAAGCTATTGGGAATAGTAGGGGTAGAAGTTGTTTTACTTCAACATAAAGAGCATGTATCAAAGTACCGGGTTCTGTTTTCTTTACCATTTCAAGTTCAACCATCTTTCTTGATAAACCAGGACCGTTGTAATCATTTGACCAATAGAGTGTGCTCGAGTTGATATTAAGATCATCATTCCTCTACTTAAAGACTATATGAAGAAGTAATGAAGGTGGTCTAGACATATATATTAGGAAATGCCCAGGTTTCTATTAATGACTTTGTATATTTAACATGGTTTAAAAGCAAGTTTGTAACTTGAAAATGAAATTTCTCGATGGAGAATCGAAGTTTATGATTAATAATCTTTAACGGGTCTGCTGTTGTAGATTTTATTAATTTCGCTTTTGATCTTTCTAATTTTGACCTTATCTCATTTACTTTACCAATTTTTATTATAAACACACACCCTTAAACTAATGCGAGTTACTAATTTTCCTCCTCAAAGTATTTCGTCACAATGGACAAGCCCTTGGAGAACACGTGATTTTTTTGCCCTCATTAAAGTTGACTCATCTAACGAGTACAATAACTAGCCTTTTTAGTAAGGTTCGCTCCAGACTCGTGTAAGTAAGTCGACGGTGGGCTGTCAACAGAGTCATTTTGCTTAGGAACAAGAGACTTTTAGTTTTGTGTCATTGATTTCAAAATCATTTAATTAGTTTTGTAGTTTATAAATAATGAATAAAAGTTTTATTTCTTAGAATTGCTTATAGATATACCATGAAAGTGACTAGATTTCTTAAATATTAAATCAAAAAAATATGTAACCAAAGCTGATGAAATATCAGTGTATTAATAGTCTCAAAAAATTACATACTCTTTTTTCATAAACACTGGAATTAAAATAAAATTTTAAAGTCACAAGCAAAAAGAAAGCCCATGTACTAAATTAAATTACAGCAATACCAATGATGCATGCTGTAATAAAAATACAAAGCTCCATTAGCTTCCACAATACAAAACATCTCCTTATAGAGATGAGAAAACCGATTTTGGAAAGAAAACAGTTCAATATTTTTGTAATTGGAAACATAAGCGCTTTTTAGAAACAGTTATTGTCGGTTGCAGTTTCTTTAGTTTATACTGCGCTCTATATTTTTTAAAGTGAATTCCGTCGTCACATGTCCTTATTTTATAGCAGAAAATTCAAACATTGGGAATACTCTGTTTCCAATCAATTACATATAAATTTATTCACCCGTTTATTATGAGTTACCGCGTAAACGTTTGCGTCACTAGCAATGATTGGATGGCCACTCATCATTGCTCTGTGGGTTAACACTGCTTATTGTAGTAAGGTTATCACGTGGACTCTGTCCCAAGTTCGTATTAAAAATTTCATATCTGCTGTTAAATCATGTAACAACACATGTGATGTAAATGTGGCGTAAATTTTACAGATATTTTTACAGTGCTCTTTTGGTAGATAAACTACATATATATCAGGTGTAAGCAATATATATCGTTTTACTGACAGAGGATCAAAGAAAATTTCATTTATTCAAAAAATGAAAATTAATTAAATTCTGAGAATTATTACTGCAAATTAAAAATAGGTGAAAAATGAAATAGTTCTATATCCTCAAAAGCTAAATAGTGAAATATATTAAATGAAAAATATTGATTGTTTTGCCATACATTTTGCTTAAGATTTAGTAACAACACAATTTGATTCTAAAGAATGTAAAAGTATGGTAAAATCTGCTTTGTCACCTTTATTCAAAAGTGATAGCATATTTAAACAGTTATCATAGTCGATTTTGAACACAATAGAAATTCAGCTTCAATCATAGAGTTGCTCCAGATCTCTTTCTTCTGTGAAGTTGTCCCGCTTTTTAACAATGATCCAAACAAAGAAAAACCCCAAAAAATGAAGCTCAAAACAATTAATAATTGATTTAGTAATAATTAATAGCTGGAGATGAAGTGCAACAAAATTGGAAAACAGGTGCTGTCAAAACAAAAGTCTTCTCTTCCTGTTGCACATTGTTTATAACGTTGGCTATACAGACATGGACGTTGTTATGGTAATGTTTTATGTGGCAGTATTTTTTGCAATCAATTTCTCCCCAACTAAAATAACAACCAACTGACATAACAACATGACATAAAATCCTTTGTTCATAAACACTGTTGATATGACTATTTAATTGTTCTTTGTGCTGATACCAATTAATTCGTTTTATATTAGCCAAAAATTACACTGCAAATGCTTAACCAAACTTGCGAAATGTTTCTTGTTTGGCTATCGGATGTTTTCGTAACATAGTGTGCAGTCTGTTTAATTATATTTTTAATATAAAAGTATGGAATTCGAATATTTTTAGAATGTAACTTTTAAATTAGGATTCTTTAGTAATTTTCACAACTCTTTCGAAATTTTCTGTCACTTTCTACTGTCACTGACTGATCATCACTATGGCATTCCAAATATTATGTAACAAACTATTTTGTTTATATAATAGTTAAAAAACTATTTTGTTTATATAATAGTTAAAAAACTATTTTGTTTTTATAATAGTTAAAAAACTATTTTGTTTATATAATAGTTAAAAAAAACTATTTTGTTTATATCATTATATTATATTTGGGACAACAGTCAGCTTTCTGGTGGACAGGTTTTTGAAATTTGTTGAAATTTTTAACAACTGATATACTTGTATTTCTATAACTGTATCTATAGAGAGAGAGAAAGAGAGATGTGATTTGAGAGATTAATAAAATCACGCAGACTTTGAGATCGTCATTCTGTAAGTCGCCTTTCTGCTGAAAGCGTGCGCTGTTCACTAATCGCCAGCTTGCTGTGAAGATATGGTTTATTCTTTAGAAGAGAGGATTTTTCTGTTATTGGAATTTCATCGCCTAGAACACAACGTTCCTGCAACAAGAAGAAGTTTCCAACAGAAGTTTAATGTTACCAAAGGACCAAAAACTGATACAATAACGGAACAGTTTGCGAAATTTCAACGAACACTGGGAACGTGAATGATGAGAAAGCTGGAAATGCCGGGAGACCGCATTCGACAACAATTGCTGCCAATGCTCAGCTGGTAGAAAGTGTAATACAAAAGCAGCCTTGTGTATCGTTCAGCCTTGTGTATCGTTCGCCGTGTTGCAGCTACGGTTCAAATCAAGCCAACGTCGACGTATCGTCTCCTGCGCCAGAGTTAACACTTGTTTCCATACAAAATTAAAACTCGGCAAAATTAGGACTCGGCACTTCTCACCGCTGCTTCAACTAATTCACGGGAGATATTCGCCAACGATGTGGTGCAAATGATTGATGGTGGTGAGATAAATGTCGACAACATTTGGTTTTCGGATGAAGCCTACTTTCAGCTGGATGGCTACGTTAATAAACAGAACTGGCGCATATTTGAAACAAAAAACCCTCATGTTGCAGTTCCATCGTCTCTGCATCCACCAAAAGTAATGGTGGGGCCTCCATTTCTTCCAAAGGAATGATTGGCCTATTTTTCAGAACCGGAGCAATTACTGCCCTCCGCTACCTGGAAATTTTTCGCGAATTTGTGGCGGTTCAAAATGCCTTAGATGACGCTGCAAGCACCTCGTGGTTCAATATAAGACGGGGCCTGACCCCATCGCACGGCCGACGTGTTTAATTTCTTGAACAAACATTTCAATGACCGTGATTGCGTTGGACTATCCCACACATACTACAGGAAGTGATATGGATTGGCCTCCTTATTCGCCAGACTTGACCCCCTGTGATTTCTTTCTGTGGGAATATTTAAAAGATTAAGTGTGTACCGTCGCAATCCCAAAACAATTGAGGAACTAAAGCAATACGTCTCTGCTGCATGTAACGCCATCCCACCAGAAATTTTCAAACCGGCGGCGGCTGGTAATTTTGCTCTAAGACTGCGTCACGTTATTGCTGCTGATGGCGGATATGTGGAAAATATCGTAGTATGAGTAAACCCAAAATTTTCCCCACCCTTTATTAACGTTTGTTGGCTATTTTATAGGCAAACACATGTACAAATTTTTGAAGGGTCGATTCTTATTATAGGATCGACCCATACAAAAACAACAGCAGAACCACTACACATTCATGCACCTTTAAGTCATACAAACCCTTCTTCTTTGTGCTGTTTACTAATTTTCTGTCATTTTATTAATATAAATAAGCAAATTACGATAGTTGTTATGTATCGACTGATGCTCAACATCAAGTTTTGTAACAATAATGCAACAACCTATCAAACTGAACAGTCTCCTAAAAAAGATATGTGTTGAAAACTTGTTGAACTTGTAATTTTAATCATATGTAAATTCAACCGAACCAAACTAAAAGTACTACATTCTTGTGTAGCACAAGTGCAAGCTTTCATGCTCTACCGAAAGTGCGGCCAAATATTTAGCCGTTTTTTATTGGCGGGGGCCAGGTAAATATTTCGGAATTGCCTCTTTTCCATTTCCGGTCAATTTTGGAACACCCTGTATGAAGAGATCCAGACCGATCCGGTTTTGATTCCGGAACCTCTTGCATGCCAGCCCAATACCAAACCATCTGCGAAAAAAGTCTCCCGTGAGCAGGTAAACTGTAGTAATTTGTTTCTATCCGATTTCTGAACTAAGATGGCAAACATATATTCTTGTCCGTCCTTAAATGCTGTCCCATCGGATGGTTTGACGACTCCGGCGTCAGTACATCCGTACTTCAAACGATTCAGATTCAGTAATTTGCTTTATGACTTCAACCATTGTTGCAAGCACTTATTTTATTTGAAACTAAAAGAAAACATAGTGAAAAATACTAATTATTTCAGAGCAAAACATTTTCCAATTTATTGTTGTGGTTACTGCAGTTTACCCGCTCACGGCAGTAGTATTGGGTATCTGTGCTGTCCACCACACATTTAATACCTGCGAGTTAAAGAGAATAATAAGTACAATTTAACGTTATGGTAGTGTGTTTAGCATCCAAGACCCAATGAACCTTGCCATCAGTATTGACCAAAGAGGAGCGATTACTGAAATGGTTCATCATCCCTCGATTTCTCAAAGACGCTGGGTTAGGGGTGCGATATGATTATGATTATTGGCCCCCATTATCGTTAGGGTCTGGTCCTTTTGTACATAGGAACTTAAAATGATCGCATCCTTTAGTACTGCCTAGAATGGGGAAGACCTCTTTTGGTTCTTATATCTTATGGAATCATAAACATATTTTGAGTTAAGAAATTGTACTGAACAGAACTCTAAAAATGGTTGGATATAGTAAAATATTAGAATTTTTGATATCTAGATATTCAAATTGATTTTTTATATATAGTAGTATTTATACAACAAAGAAAGAATAAACGGTCGAAGAATCGTACAAGGATATAGTTAAAAATATTCTTTGAATGTAGGATTTGTTTTAGGAAGTGTATCTCACGTGAAGGAGAAGGAGATCAAATCTAACGTAATTTTTCCCCTTAAGAAACAGTGTGATATTACTAGAAAATTGTGTTAAGCTCATGTAAAATATATTTAGTGACTAAAATATAGCAAAACCTAACACGATAATATTTATTGTGGCTATCCGAACAATAGAAGTGAGGTAAAGATTGAACCGAAAGCTTTATTAAAATCTCACGAAAAAATAGTACAAAAATAAACCAAATGACGGAAAACAAAAAAAGTCGTATTAAAATATTTTACTTTAAATCAAATGGATATGTAGAAATCAATAGTCACTCTCTAGAGACTGTTTTACGAACTCTCATGGACTGACATTAGAATAAATATTATTTTAATAATTTTATCAGTTTCGATTTCAGTATTTTACTGTTTAACTTTATTCTGTGATTCTATTCGACGATCTATTCAATATTAAACTAGTAACGAAATCTCACAAAGAGGAAAGGGAGGGTTGTCAGAAAATCGTCAAAACCACCTCACGTAATCATGAAATGGGCTTGTTTCAACACTTTGTCAAAGAAAACCAAACAACCAATGAAATCGCAGTTCGGAGAGCGTGACATCATAAGAAATATTCCCATTGCAAGCTAATTAAAAAAGTCAGAAAATTAAATTAAAATAGTTTTTTATGCAACAAGTGTGAAAAGTAATACTTTTTAAAACGAATGAAATAATGACACGTGTTTTAAGAAGTTTACTTTTCAAATGAGTTGCAGACTCATTTTTTATAAATACGTGAAAAAAAATCAAATAACAGTAGTTCAAAAATAATTCACGTAATTTACTTAAAGCAAATCAAAAAATATCTGGAACTACAAAAGGCAAACTATTTTTTTTAGTTTAAAAGTCACACATTTGAACATGAATTCTTATTCGGTTTTTCCAAAACAAATTGAAAGTTTTTAAGCTTCCAGAAGAGATACAAACACAACAACAGTCATTCCACTGTAACTGGAGTGCCAAACATTAGCAGTAATAAAGTTCCAATGTTACGATTAACATGAATATTATGAAATAAAAGTTTTACTTGAAATGTTGGGCTCTTATGAAAAGATTGAAAAAATAGTTATTATTATAATATCGTGCAAAAAAAAACTTTTTCAAATCAATAATCGTGGCAAAAGTTATGCTTTTAACGAAATCGTGTTTCAAAGTTACTTTTCCGCACTAGTGCGACAAAGTAAATAAGAGCATCTGATTGGTGTAAAATTCTTCATTTGAGCGTGATATTTTATTCGGAGGCTTTGTGATTAGTGTACAACCATGGTAAAACTCTTATTTTAACGTGATTCTTTATTTGGCGTCTAGTTTCCAATGCCATATCTAAGAAATACTTTTTGCACGAGATTTTAAAATAATCATTAATATAAATAAGAACGTTCAAATCATTTGAACGTGATAATAAACTAATTAATAGGCAATACGAGCAAAAGTATCGTCAAAACTCAATGGTTTCATAAAAAACACGCGATAATTTCTTTTTTAAATCTATATCATCCGGAAGTTCATAATTATCGCAGATTTCTAATTCTAAATCCGTATTTAAAAGCACCAACGTTTCCGTTTTTTCTTCAAAAGAGAATTTACTTTTTTTTTTGCCTGGTTAATTTTCAATGTGTGTTAATTTAATATAAATACTTTTTTTCACGTTATTAAAAAAATAGTGTATGACAACACGTCGAAAATAGCCTTTTTTAAACTCGTGAATTTATTTCACTCACTCGCTCGTGAAATAATTTACTCAACTCGTCTAAAAAAGCCTTACTTTTCACACTAGTTGCATAAATAACTATTTTATGATATCGTGCAAAAAAAACTTTTTCAAATCAATAATCGTGGCAAAAGTGATGCTTTTAACGAAATCGTGTTTCAAAGTTACTTTTACGCACTAGTGCGACAAAGTAGTGCATAAGGTAGTGCATATAAGAGCATCTGATTGGTGTAAAATTCTTTATTTGAGCGTGATATTTTATTTGGCGGCTTTGTGATTGGTGTAAAATTCTTTATTTGAACGTGATTCTTTATTTGGCGTCTTATTTCTAATGCCAATCTCAGAAATACTTTTTGCACGTGATTTTAAAATAATCATTAAGCTAGTAATCCACTCACGCTGGAGCTGGACGAGAGCTTGATTCTGTCACGTGTCTGCTATTCGTGGAAATAAAAACACAACTACTGCGCATGCCTTGTAAAACCAGATTTGTTGAGTTTTTAAAAATTGCATTGCTTACTTTTTTGTTTGTACAAATTAGATGCAGTTTCAAAGGCGAAAAAGCACATTTTTAGTTTAATTTTAGTTGAATTCAATTTGCTTTCTTCCTAGTATTTTATAAATTGTCAAAGGATCATAATAAAATCATTATATATGTAGTTCTTATTTTTTTAAGTAAACAAAGATATTACTGTAAACATGCTTATGTATAATTCAAATTATTACTGATATTTGATGATTTTACTAAAAAAGATAGTTTCCCAATAAATTATTATTATGAATTCTTAATGAGATTTATATATGAGCATAATATTCCTTAGTTCATAATATAAACAAACATAAATAAAGTTAAAGAACGTTTAACTCTTTCTTGAAACTAACTGCGCTTTCTCAAAAGTTATTTCCAGCTCCAATATCGCTTTGAAAGCGATTCAAAAATACAGCTTCAGAAATCCAGCTTTGAACTCGCGCGCATGCGTACTAGTGACAAAGACGTCACAAAATCAAGCTCTCGCCAGCTCCAGCGTGAGTGGATTACTAGCTTTAATGCAAATAATCACCTTCAAATCATTTGAACTGATAATAAAATAATTAATAAGCCAATCAATAAATGCCAATTTAATAAATACTTTTTTTGCACGTTATTATAAAAAATAGTGTATGACAACACGTTGAAAATAGCCTTTTTCAAACTCGTGAATAATTTATTCAACTCGTTTAAAAAAGCCTTACTTTTCACACTAGTTGCATAAATAACTATTTTTCACTCTTTCAAAAAGTCTAACTTTTTGCACGCGACTGATATTAAAATTATAATGTAAATGTCGGATTTTTTTTCACGCAGTTATAAAAAAGTAGTTTTTTCACTGATTTTAAGTCACTGTTTCAAAAAGTCTTAACTGTCTGCACGCGTCTAACAGTAAAATTATAATGTAAAAGTAGGATTTTTTCAAGCAAGCCAAAATGAGATTTAAAAATAAAGGTAATGGATTTGCGCTGAAAGTAATTCTTTCATGTCTAAAAATTATTGACGCGCCCTTATGATTATTTAAAATTTCAGTTAAAGTTCAGTTTATAAATATTGGCTATCATTAAAAAACACATTACTTGTCATCTAACCTGGAATTTCAGCTTTTTGATTCAAAAATTAAATATTGAATGCTAAAAATTCCACGGAAAACCCTGCAATTTTGTAATGAATATATGGTTTGAAAAATATTTGCGCCTCATGGGCAGCTACAAAATATAATGACGTATAAATTCTATAAGTTCAATATTTTAATTTACTGCATATGAGTTTGGAATAATCTCACAAACTTGAACCTTTTTCTTGCTTAAAACTAAATTTGAATGAATAAGCATAAAACATTAAAATTTATTACTACAGAAAGTGTGCGAGAGCGCACTGTTTTAATATCTCTATGTTTATAATACATCTATGCAACAAATTATATTTTTACCGATTCACATTTAATGAAAAATGTGTTGAATTTTTAGTTGTTTATTAAAAGTATAATAATAATAACAATGGTGGTGAGGGTAGTAGTGATGATGATAAAGATGATGTAGTTGATGATTAGTATGATGAAAATAATAATCATTAATTCTAAACTAAATATTTTTTAATGAAATCCAAATCACGTCAAATTTGAAGGGTTATACCTACTTATATTTTTGATATTTGTCGCATAGAAGAGAGGATTTGGAGATTTGTCGCACAAAAATAATTTTTAGTAAAACGCTTGTAGTGCCGCAATTGAGGTAGATTGTTTCGAATCTTAATTTAATTAATTACTTCCATTTTTAATTAGATATCTTAACTTTGATAATAAGTTGTTTAAATTTTTAATCGGTAATTATTTCGCAATGTTCAAACCGTTGTTTCAATTGACGCATGTATCAGTTTGTTATTAAACTTTTTTTCCTGTTTAACCCTCGTATATGTTTTGCAGCCAATCAAAAACGATAGAAAAATTGTGTAACAGTATTTTGCCAGATGACTACGAAATTTACAAGGCACCTAGCAAAAATGGTAATTATTAATTTTTTTCTTTTACTACCTCTAAGTGTGCAGAAAAATATTTTTATTGTCATGTTATTCTAGGAAACGCAATTGAGGTACGGGTGGCACTTCAAGTGATGGATATCGATGAAATTAATGAATACTCAATGGTAACTACATATTTTAGAAACTTTGGCTTTGTTTTGAAACTTTGATACCCAACAAAAACTGCGTGTTTTGTGACATAAAAAAGTACATACGTACCGATAACGAAAAAATAATAAAGTAGAATGAATTAAAAAACAATATTCATTAACAGCAGCAAATCAATGTGGCAACTTTCAGATATTTACGAAAAGGCATACAAGTCATTAATTATGAATCACAATATTATTGTAGTAAAAACTATTTTGTCTATTGTGCTAGTATTTGTAGTATTTTGTCTTTGTTAGTCATTTGTATAGTCTGCTGACCATATTGACGTGCAATTTGGTATCTCTGTATTGTATATCTATCTCTATATTATTATATCTTCTATATCTCTTATAATTAAGGGCCAGCCGTCAGTCACGGAAAGCAAATTATATATTTTTAACGATATGGTAACAACATAAAGAAATATATTTATTTGAAATAATGTTTGAATGCAGATTAAGAATCTTAGCTGGTACCGCTAAAGATATTTTAGCATTAAAATAAGTTATAATTTGTTTGTATTCCTTGAAAACTCAAATACATTATAAAATTTTTTTTAAAAATTATTGTTGGCAGAGGATATGCTCACGGATACCGTTCACACATTTGCGTACGGGTAATAACTGCACATGCATTGCGTGCACGAGTATGAATTCTGCTGAAAAGTTGAGATTACTCTTTTTTTTGGGTCCCAGGCAATTCTGTTTTTCTCTAAAAAAACATCTATATAAAACATGGGGCAGTATTGTATAGCCTATTGAAGGCCAAAACACTCGTTTGGGGCCCAGGAAAATTCTGTTTTCTCTAAAAAAGCAGTTTTAGACATTTGTGTTGGCTTAGCGTCGAAAATTTTTAAGCGCATAGGCAATAGAAAATATTTGGTAATATGCTTGGCAGTAACTTTGGCGATAATGGACCAGTATATATTCCAAAATCGAAAGCTAATCACATACTAGTACAACATTATTTTCTGCCCTTCGCTGCGGTTTGTTTTTGTTTAAGAGAACTTCGGTCTGTTTTTTTACACGCACACACGAAATATTTTACAGAAAAGGGTGAAAGGAAATAAAAATATATTTAAAAATTAAAAATTCCAGAAAATTTTTCTAGGGATGTGCGCCTCTCATCTCCCCTAATTACGGATAAACAGGTTCAATATTATATTTATTTTAAAACGCATTAAATTACGAGTCATTGTGAGAGGGTTTAATAGGTTTCTGCAGTTAAAAGTATTGATTGAAATTGGAGAAAAGTATTGAAATCTTTTGATTTTTTATTATAAAACACGTTTTATACACTTTTTGCATTTTTCGGTGATAAGCCAATGATATCCTCTCTGATCAAAAATAATCTTTGCTAAACCAATTTTTAATTTCTTCTTGGAAAAGTTAGGTTAAAATATGAATTTATTCTTTTCAGTAGAAAATATGTGATTTCACATACATTTTTGTTTAAGCCTTTTAACTTAGTTTGCAATATTCTCTAAAGGACTTCCGCCTACATTCCTTCATCACTGCGATCTGGAACGACACTCGTCTCAAGTTGGACGAATACAAGGGGGGTGGAAATTCAAACTCATTATACGAGAAATGTCGTCACTACATTTGGACGCCAGACTTATTTTTTGAAAACGCCAAGAAGGTCGATTTGTTCGAAAACACGTCGCCGAGCACCATACTCAAAAAGAGGTCCGATGGAGCTATCGTAATGACTAAGAGGTGCGTATTTCAAAAATGCGATTGAACTGGATCGCCAAAAAAAAAAATACTTTGTAGTTTACTAACTCACTCCAACACTTAATGGAATTCTTTCATAAGTGTATACTTTGAGCTCTGTATGGTGAAATATGCCTATTTAAGTGACTTATTTGTACGGTTTTGAAGTAAAATGTATTATGTTACTTATTTATATGATTTTGTAACGTTTTTTTTTAAAGAAAAAAGCGGTAAATATCACTACAGGACAATTTTAAATGCACAAATTGTCACTTCTGTTCCCTTGTCCCTTCCCCCCCCCCCCCCCCCTTGCACTGATGTTCCGGAACTTTTTTCAACATTTATAATATTTTTTACTAATTTTATCGCTCAAAATAAATTTTTATTCTCTAATTTATAATGTATTCAATTGTAAATTAACAAAAAATAGAAAGACTTATTCTGAGTCAGAAGTCTTTTCCCCTAGTTTTTGTGTCACTACTGTGACGGTCCCTTTGTATAAAGCTGGTCATGTGACCATCAGGTTGATAGTTTATATTTTGTGAACAGTTGAATTTAGCAAAAAAAAGCCATTTTGAATGCTGACAAAAGCATATGGGTTCTTTCTCCGAACTTCCAAAATTTGTTACAAGCTCCAAAAAGTATAAAAATTAATGTCTTTATGATCTGTCTCTATTGTGCCTTAATTAAGTTTTATTCTGTTTTTAATAGTTATTTATGACTTTGTCACATAGACATCAAACTTTTGCATAGTTCAAAATATACTGTTGTAGTTTTCCTAATTACATCATATAATGTACACAGGAACGTGCTTAAATTTGTCGCTACTGTACCCTATTAAAAAAAATTAATAGAGTAGTAGAAAATAATTAATGTTTGAAGTTCATGCCAAAATGCTGCATATTATTCTGAACACACTACCTCATTTATTTATGGCAAACAAAAAATATTGAACATAAAATTTTAACTAAATCATAGACTGAGATGTGGGAAAATCACTCTTACACCACTCTTGCAAGAATACGAAACAAATGAATGATTTCAAATTGTTGTTGTTGTTTCTAATGCCACTCGGAAACCAAGCTCGGAGTAGAGAACTACCCGATTTAAGGCGAAGTGGGGTGGGGCGGCTTCCGTTTTTATTGAGCGCCACAAGGGAGGAAGTCCTACTTTTGCTCGTCAGCATGACACATCCGTTTTACAGGAAGGTCCCTTTCACACATCCATTCTCACTCACATATCGGAATTTTGATCCAGATCAAAGGCCGATAACCCCCTGATCTGGTACCCCCAGAAGTATTAATTTGGGATGGGAACATGGAGGACTTTGCGACCACGACATATTTAACGTGCCCCAGCCACCATTAGCAACACGGATTTTTTCAATTTTTTTTAAAAACCATTACTTATAAACCATGTGTCGAAACTTATTAATCATGATATGCGCTTTCAGGAACTTGAGATTGTGGTCATAGAAGCATAAAACGCATATTTAAGTGTAAAAAAAATATGTTAATTCGTTTATAATATGACTTTTAATGCTTTTCGAACCCAAATGTCTCAACAGAAATCTCAACCTCAAGATTGACGCCTTAACAACAAACTGAAACATTCGTTACTGTGATGTATAGATATATAGTTTATCTGAGCCTACTAATCCACATATAGCATTTATAGAAGTTAAACTATTTTGTGTAAAATATTTAAATAGTGTATAAAGTGGAACACAGACCTATGTTTTCTGCAGCTCTTAAACAGTTTTCCAAGATAGGGAGATATTATATGAATTTAAGATCCAGGACTAATTGTATTTATTAATTTATCCATTTTTTGTAATTATGGTTTCAACAGGTACTCATTCAAAGCAGGATGTGAGATGAATTTTGAAAACTATCCATTCGACCATCAGAAATGCAGATTTCTATTAGCACTCAGTATGTGTATTGTTATTTTAAATCTTTAAAATGTTACTTAGAACTTTGTTATGAAACATCGAGAATGCGCGCGTATCTGAAAAAAGGCGACATTTATTCAGTATCTCTAAAGAAGATTAAGTGAATGCTAAAGTTGTGTTTCTTCGTTTAATTAAAGTTAGATTTATGTCCGCGCCTTTAAATCTTGTAAGTTTTAAATTATGTATACATAGCTGATGTTTGTATTTCGGAGGTGTGTTAAAAGGCGAAGTTAAACTTTATTATGGACCCAAACACTCAAATTCAATATTATATAAACATTCTAAGAATCTTTTTTCGTTACTTTATTAATTATATATATATATATATATATATATATATATATATATATATATATATATATATATATATATACATATAATATAATATACATATACATATACATATACATATACATATACATATAATATACATATACATATACATATACATATACATATACATATACATATACATATAATATAATATAATATATAATATATATATATATATATATTATATATATATATATATATAATATATATATATATATATATATATATATATATATATATATATATATATATATATTATATATATATATATATATAATATATATATGTATGTGTGTGTGTGTGTGTGTGTGTGTATTTTTTTTTTAATTCTCAACGACAATATATGCTATTACATTAGCTACTGCGATACCAACTCTAAACTAATGCAAGAAATTTTGTAGTTTTGTCTTTTAGAAAAGTTAAATGTTACGCTATTGTAACTTGTAACTGTGACAAAACACGACGTTTTATTTTCGTTTAGAAGGGCGCTTCTTCCCGATGATTTATTTAGATTGTAACACTCGGCGTTGGTAACCGAAATGTTGGTAACTTCAATTTTGTATAACCCAAAGTGTTCTTTTATGAACGTAAAATTTACATTTTTGCATATATTCATGTATAACTCTAAGACATTTTCCCTACAATATTTAAATAAACCACAGTAACATTTATATTAATTTGCGAATTCTACAATTTAAATAAATCATTTCTTTTTGCAGTGTATTCATCAGACAACATTGCACGGTTGAAGTGGATGGGCGAAACTTCATACAAATCCGAAATAAGCTCCATAATAATAAGTCGAACAGTTCAACCACTGCAATTTTCACTTCAAGCATCCTACACATACGAGCTTACGGAAACATGGTTAGAAGGTGAAGAATACACAGCCTGATTCTTGTCTACGTCGAATAGAAAATTTCGTCGGCAACTCGAATTGCCTTCTCTGCTTTATTTACCTTTAAATAAGGATTGTTTACAAAATGAAACAATATAAACCTTTTAAAATAAGCTTGTGCGCGCATGACGGAAGTTTCACGAACGTCGACTTTTTCTCATTCCTCTCCTTTTCTAGGGGGGGGGGGGGGGGGAGAATTGCCAGCAAAAAATTATCGATAAAATTTTCCGATTCGACGCGAGATCAGAATCAGGCCCTCAGTAACTTCGTTATTTGCTCATAATTTTTATGTAACGCCTGTACACATGCGAATGCGACCAAATTTTGGTAGGAATGTCATACATCTATGAAGAGTAACAATAAACAGCAATTGTCTTGGACAATATATTTTTTATTGAAATAGTATATGTTATTATTAGCATTATATGTGTGGTAAATATAGATGTATTTAGAGACATTCTTTCGTTAAAAAAAAATTTGGTCTTCTTCGTCGCTTTATTTCTCTCGTCAGTGGTTCATATTTACAAAGTTTCGTGAGAATATAGACAACTATCCCGTTTTGAAGTTAATTAATTAGCGAACTATAATGTATATTGAGTGAAATGTTCTGGACAATAGTGATGTCAAAAAAATTTAATACGAAGGAAAAAGTCACAGTAACGGAAAAAGTCACCGTCTAATCTAGACCTTCTCTCCTAAGAATGTAGCATCTGAATCACCAGTACATTTTTATACGTTAGGGCGTAAACATTGTATACGTTGAATAAAAGATTCAGAAGGTTTTAAGTGAGGAGGAAATATTTGTTTTACTGCTTAGAATGAAGCAAACTAAACTGGTATTAAAACCATTGAGGACATGATTTTGTATCAATGTTTTGGTGGCGACATCTGTTGAGTTATCGGTAAAGTATTTATTAACCCGAACTAGTAAAACAAACTTTATATTCAAAAATTTATTTATAATATTTACACTCCTTGTAAGCAGGGTTAAAATTAACATATGGAAAACTATTTAGACTAAGAGTCTCTAAAACTCTTTAGTTAGCTATTCTATAGTAAAACGTAGCATTTTTGACTTGGGAAACTGTTGGTAAATTGCCAGAAATTCGTTTATATAGTTGTAAGTATATTTGACATTAGGGTAAGTGCAGGGTTTTTCATTAGTGGTGAGTAGCAATGATGTTTCGTAAGTAGACATCCGCTGAACGGAATTTTTCTTATTGCTCTCTTACTATTAGATTACATTTGCAGTTTGTAAGCATCCCAAATCACCGTATTCTTCAATTACCCCAACTTCTACCACCACATAACCCTCTGTTTACTCCGGCTTTGCATGTCGGGTTAAAAGGCGTCATACCATATTGAGGATACTTTGACTGATTATGTAATCGTCTAGGACATCCATTTAAACGGATCATACTGTGAAAAAGAATCCTAAGGAATAAAACCATATATATGGCCCTGGTTCACATTTAATCTGGCTTGGTCTTAAATTCTGACGTCGCTTACGATGTCCCCACGTTGGGTTCCGCCTCAGGTTTCGGCCTGGTCATTTCACCGCTTGGAAAATTAGGTATTGACATGCTGACGATGCCCGTCTGTCTGTACCCCCTTCCAAATTCGGTTCTATATCCATCGGATCTTAAAAACTCTTGTTTTGTTAAAAAGGAATGACCTACGAGACCCATCTTTCATACTTTTTGTCCGTCTTTGAGGACGGATCTGTCTGTCTTTCGGCGAATTACTCATCGAATCAGCATTGAAATTGAATTTTAAGTCATTTTCATGCCACATCAACAATGGCATGCGAAACTTTAATTAAAAAATATGTGAAACAAAATTTAATTTTATCGTATATCACTTTGTAATGACGTTATTAAATGTAGGTTCCAGATGACAGTTACCGTTGCGCTTGCGAAAATATACAAAATCAACATACTTATTTTCGTTTAAAAAAATGTGAGTATTAAAGAAACAGGAGAGTAAGCTTATTTGAGTTCTTTTTGTTTTTCCTTCCATCGGCGAGCAGGCAACTTCACCATGCTGGTGGCCGTGTTCCCGCTGGTGCGCCGGCTGACGGGCAGCATCGTGAACACGTACGCCCCCTCCACCCTCATCGTGGCCATGTCGTGGGTCACCTTCTGGCTGCGCGCGGACGCCGTGCCCGCCAGGGTCGCCCTCTCCGTCACGTCGCTCCTCACACTCTGCACCCAGGTCAGTCCACTAGCACCGGATCTCGCCACGCCGACTGAGCGGGCCGGATCTCGCCACGCCGACTGAGCGGCCGGATCTCGCCACGCCGACTGAGCGGGCCGGATCTCGCCACGCCGACTGAGCGGGCCGGATCTCGCCACGCCGACTGAGCGGGCCGGATCTCGCCACGCCGACTGAGCGGGCCGGATCTCGCCACGCCGACTGAGCGAGTCGGATCTCGCCACGCCGACTGAGCGGGCCGGATCTCGCCACGCCGACTGAGCGGCCGGATCTCGCCACGTCGACTGAGCGGGCCGGATCTCGCCACGCCGACTGAGCGGGCCGGATCTCGCCACGCCGACTGAGCGGGTCGGATCTCGCCACGCCGACTGAGCGGGCCGGATCTCGCCACGCCGACCGAGCGGGTTGGATCTGAACGATTGTATTGCGGACTAGATCTGAACGATTGTATTGCGGACTAGATCTGAACGATTGTATTGCGGACTAGATCTGACCGGATCTCGCCAGCGCTGACGCGATTCGCCGGACTGAGCGGGCCGGATCTCGCCACGCCGACGAGCGGGCCGGATCTCGCCACGCCGACGAGCGCGGCCGGATCTCGCCACGCCGACCGAGCGGCCGGATCTCGCCACGCCGACCGAGCGGGCCGGATCTCGCCACGCCGACCGAGCGGGCGGATCTCGCCACGCCGACCGAGCGGGCCGGATCTCGCCACGCGACCGAGCGGCCGGATCACTCCACGCCGACCGAGCGGGCCGGATCTCGCCACGTCGACGAGCGGCCGATCTCGCCGCGACTGAGCTGGCCGCTCGCCACGCCGACTGAGCGGGCCGGATCTCGTCACGCCGACCGAGCGGGCCGGATCTCGCCACGCCGACCGACGGCCGATCTCGCCACGCCGACCGAGCGGGCCAGATCTCGCCACGCCGACCGAGCGGGCCGGATCTCGCCACGCCGACTGAGCGGGTCGGATCTGAACGATTGTATTGCGGACTAGATCTGAACGATTGTATTGCGGACTAGATCTGAACGATTGTATTGCGGACTAGATCTGAACGATTGTATTGCGGACTAGATCTGAACGATTGTATTGCGGACTAGATCTGAACGATTATATAGGGGGTTAGATCTTAACGATTATATAGCGGGTTAGATATTAATCACTTAAATGACGGGTTAGAACGTAAATTTTTAAAATAAAAACTAGGAGATGGTTACGTTGTCATAATTTTCAAGCATTAATAATTGGCTCGCTTAGTGAGGAGTTTGGTATTTCAACGAGTGCGCATGCAAAATATGAGCTTTTCTGCAAAACATAAGCTTGCTATTGTTACATTTATTTATGTGCTACTAAGTATAGCATCGCCACATGCAGCGTTAACATTAGTGATAAAACTTAGTGATAAAAAAAGGCTGTATCGTAAAAATCAATTGTCAAAACTAGCATTGCGCATAATGTTGTAAGTTATCATTGTAAACCGCGTAATAACTTGTTAATAGTTTTCCCATGGCAATCAGGGTACGTTTATATGTTGTTTTTTAGGGGGGCAAAATATTTTATATATAAAAAAGTTTTAATTAGGTTTTAATTTTATTAGTAAATTTTAGTTTTTAATTAATAATTTTTACACCATATTTAACTACAGGGTGGCGCAAATAAAAGTGGCCCTGACGTAGAGATAGAAATGTATTGAAATGTTAGGCGAGAAAAATTATTGAAGCCGTCTGAAAGCCTTCAAGTCGAAATAAAAGATTATTCAAGCGTGCAATGGCTTTAATTGGCAAACATGTTTTAACATTGGTTGGATTGGCATCACATCCCATCGCAGCCCATTACGCTAACAGTCTGCGCGCTGTAACGGGTGCTGGTTCGATTCCCGCCTTCGCCCTGGGTGTACTTTTTCTCCCTGTGTCAGTAAAAATTATGTGTGTCTGTCTTATTTGACGAATGTATATAAAGGGGTTTTTGATCAAGTACACAAGCAGGAATAAATATGTACTAACCAACCAACATGAAGAGTACAGGGGATAAACCCCTTCATTGCATAGTAGTCTGTCAGCATCAGGTGTGCTTGGCGACGATAGAGAGTCGTCGCCTAAACTGGTGAAAGGAAACCGGTTTCTCAATTGGTCCTTCTTCTAGTGTTCAACCCTGATTCACGCCAGACACGAGTCCCACGTTTGTACCGTGAGAGAAGAAGCAAGAAAGAAACCGGTTTCCTGTCGCCAACGTCCGCCAAACAGATTTGATTACAGGGAGATTCTAATGCAATCAAGGGGTTCTTTCCCTGGACTCTTCATATAGAGCTGAGTTCTTCTTACAGGCGAATGAAACTGATCGACCGCGGGTCTCCAAACCAGAGTGCCTATGTGTTAGTCCCATGGAAAAAAATTATTTTTTAAATCCTATTTCTCGGGCTGCATTGAATATATTAATAGATTTTCTTTAATATGATTAATGTTGCTGGCTTACAGGTCTTTACAATCACACTTTTTGAAATTGGTTCGAATAGTTTGTGTAAAATTATTTATTGAAAATTTAAAAAGATATTCGAAATAATTTCAAAAAGTGTGATTATAGATACCTTAAGTCATCTACCTACATCTAATATATAAAAAACGTTTGTAAATGTATTCAATACAGCCGGAGAAATGTTACTTAGAAAATATTTTTTTTTTCTCCCCATTGGATTAACATAGCGTGGTCAATCGGTCTTTTTCAATTTAACTCTATAGAGCCACTACACTCGACATATTGATTTGTAGACATACGGAGTCAAGGAGTAATGAAAAAGTAGGTGCATTAAAATGCTGGAGATGTCCGTATCCTCCTTCCAAATTCAGTTTTATCCTTCGTCGGATCTTAAAAAAATATTTTTTGTTAGAAAGCTAAGACATTAGAAAATAGAAACCCATTTTTTTATACTTTTGTCCGCTGTCTGTACGCTTTTCCGTCCATCTGACCTCTATAAGACGATCCTGTTATAATTTTAATTCTATCCGTCTATTTTAAAAATTATCTTACTGTTAGAAATGTAGGATATCAGATGCTTTTATACTTTTCTCTTCGTCGGTCTGCCAATACATACTATAAAAACTTCAGAGAAAATAACATTAAAAATTACAGGAAAGTATAGGCTACTCTAGTTCTTTCAGAACTTCTTGTTTAACTTTAAAACGCAATGACCTAATCTAAGAAACTTTTAAATATACTTGTAAGTAAATAGTTACTATGCAAAACTAGTGTGTAAATATTAACGAATTCAAAGAGGAGGGTTTAAAGAAGCCCCACGCAAATAAACTTTTCAAGTTTTCTTTTTTTTATTTTCTGTGAGCTTTTCTTTTTTAAAGAATAATTTTATTTATATGTTGCATATATAAGTATAACAAGCAGTTTGTTATCTGATCTCATAGTAAATTCTGTACACAGATCGAACAATCCAAATCCCAACTACCACCAGTCAACTATATTAAGGCGATGGACATATGGCTCTTCGTTTGCATCTTCATGGTGTTTTCTACATTGATAGAATTTGCTGTTTCTTATAATTTGAGTTCACAGAAATGCGACTCGTGTTCACAGGTATGTTCAACAAACCAATAACCATTTCGTTATAATTTCAGTTTTCAGGAAGTTTAATTTACTTGTACCTAAACAAATTTTTTCAAAATAAAAAAAAGTAGGTGTAACAGAATCTGTCACTTACACCCTCTTAAAAAGAAAGCAAACTATTTCATATCAACATCTATATATATAAAAGAAATTCGTGTTAGTAAGACCATTTATAACTCAAGAACGGCTAAACGGATTTGGCTGAAAATTGGTGGGTGTAGGAGTGCAAAACGTGAACTTATTTCCCCATAGGAATAGCATTGTAAGATTTGAATTTATACTTTTTAATTCAATTTAAAGAAATTTCAGCGCGTTCAGCGTGAACGAAAATTAAAAAAGAAAAAAAAGAGCACGTCGGTTTAATTTGCTGGATTGTTATTTGAATATCAGTATTTTATTTGTTGATTTTAAATCTCTTTATTTTTTTTTATGGTGGATCAGATTTCCCCAACTAGATTTTAATTACGTTTCCGAATTTAATTTAATTGATGTTTACAAATGGTAAGAAATGATGATATGGAGGAATATAGGTTAACCTAAAGAATCGTGGCCGGATTTGGCGAATTTTCAAAAATGTCGCCAAGTAGAAGTGATAATAAACCCCCGGCACTTGCCGAGATGGTTACCATTTTGAAATGACCAAAAATGTACTACCTAATTTCAAAATGGCCGACTTAAAACAGCGGAAAAATTCATTAACTTGCAGACCAAGATTTATAGAAAAAAAGTGAAACTTTAAAATGACGAAGAAATGTTTTTTAAAAAAAAGTAAATAATTATTAGTAACAGAAGTTCATAAAGAACTAAAATAGCCTACTTTCCTGTTACTTAAATAGTTACTGAAGTTCAATCGGGAAAAAAACTAGGGTTCCTAAATGGTAAATATCATCAACAGCCGTTTTTACGTAGATTTGATACACATCTAGAAAAAAAATCGAAAACAGCACCCAGCTATAATTTAAAACTTCTAAAGCCCACAAATCAAACTTTTCAAGTTTTCTTTTTTTTATTATTCTGTGACTTTTGTTTTTTTAAAGAATAATATTTATTTAAAATGTATCATATAAAGTGATAACAAGCATATTTGTTATCTGATCTCATAGTAAATTCAATGTAAAGATCGAACAATCCAAATCCCAACTACCCCATTCCAACTATTAAGCATGGACATATGCTCTTTTTGCTTCATATGGTGTTTTCTACATTGTAGATTTGCTGTTTCTTATAATTTGAATTCACAGAAATGCGACTCGTAGTTCAAGGTATGTTCAACAACGCAATAACCATTTCGTTATATTTCAGTTTTCAGGAAGTTTAATGTTCTTGTCCTAAACAATTTTTTCAAATAAAAAAAAGTAGGTGTACAGAATCTGTCACTTACGACCCTCTAAAAGAAAGCAAACTATTTCAATCAACATCTATATATATAAAAGACAATGTGAGTAAACCCATTTATAACTCAGGAACGGCTAAACAAATTTGGCTGAAATTCGATGGGTGAAGTGCAAAACGTAATTTTATTTCCCCATAGACATAGGCATTGTAAGATTTGAATTTATACTTTTTAACAAAAAAGAAATTTCAGCCGTTTAGACGTTGGAACGAAAATTAAAAAGAAAAAAAAGAGCACGTACGAGTTTACATTTGCTGGATTGTTATTTGAATATTCAGTATTTTCATTCTGTTGATTTTAATCTCTATTTTTTTTATGGTGATCAGAATTCCCACAACTAAATTTTAAGTACGTTTCCACGGAATATTGAATTTAATTGATAGTTTACAAATGGTAAGTAAGATGATGATATGGAGGAATACTAGGTTAACCTAAAGAATCGTGGCCGACTTTGCGAATTCAAAAATGTCGCCAAGAGAAGGAAATAAACCAGGACACTTGCCAGATGTTACATTTTGAAATGACCAAAAATGTTACTAACCTAATTTCAAAATGGCCGACTTAAAACAGCGAAAAAATATTCATTAACTTGCAGACCAGATTTATAGAAAAAAAGTGAAACTTTAAAATGACGAAGAAATGATTTTAAAAAAAAAGTAAATAATTATTAGTAAAAATCAGTAAGCATCTAATTAATAAAATATTAGTATAAGAAAACTTCAGAATAAATTATATGCGTTTAAGATTTAAATAGATTAACATTTAGAAATTGTCAATGCAGTTGCTAATTTCGCCAAAAGTTGCCATCGGGGTTACCAGATTTGGCGTAAAATTGCCGGCCACGATTCTTTAGGTTAACCGGAATATATTCGGCATAAATAAGAAATGTGTACTTTATAAAACTTTTCCAACCATACAAGAGGATGAATGTCTGTTGTTTTCTGATGTTAAGATGGCGTAATGGTCGATTGAATTTTGGCATTGGCGGCTTATTGGCGAAGTTAAAAATTTAGCTATTCCCATCCAGTTGTATGGGTTAGAGTTAGTTTGAATTATCTTCGCATTAAAGCTACACACGAGTGCTATTAGAAACGCGAGTCTTAATTTAGAACCACAGTCAAGTTACGAGCCGACACGTGAGTAGATACCCAATGCAACTTTTAAGGGCGACATCGTACGCAGCGTTGGGAATTTGGAGGATATTTAAAGTGTCCTTCCTCTATACGGGGTATTATTCGTCGGACATTTTTTGGCTGCACGAGCCGTTCATAGGTCTGCAGTTATTTTGGCGATGCCTGGACATGAACCATGGGACCTACCGCATGCAAGACGAAAGTCTTTACCGACTGGGCCCCCCAACCCAATCGAGTTGTATGAAATATGAAGTGGAATGTTTACCACATTTGAGAAGTTTCGTTTTGCGCTAATTGTGAAATAGAAACAGGCCATTATATCATATAGCTGTTCTGGCAATTTGAATATGGGAAAGCCCTCAAACTCCGGAAGGACTTGGATAAAATCAACCCCTCATGTCAGAATTGGAGGAGATTATAATATCCTGATGGAGTGGACTACAGTGGTGGGATCAATTGGTATAAAATAAAAGTTTACATAAAAAAAACCCTACTAATTAGGGTTATTAAGGGTGCACCCGTGCAACGCCGGGTTTATAAAGCTAGTACAACATAAAAACAATATAAACCACCTTCAAAACTAACTAAACCTACCCTATTGATTTTTAAATACATTAAAGAAAAGGCAAAAACAATTTCATAAATCTAGGAATAAATAGTATTAAAATTAATATTCATTAACAAATTATTAAATGTAAATGAAACATTATGTTTGCTTTAAAATAAGAACGTTTTCTGCCTCTTTCTAATCAAATATGACACATTTAACTCGCATCAATCCAGTATGTTACTATTCATTTAAAGTTAATTAATAATTATGTTATGTTTATTATAGTCCTTTCTTACGATTACACTACAATATGGGTTTCCCTACCCCCTTTTGTGGTTTTCCAGGAAACTGCGTGAGGACGTTCTTTTCGTTTTTCCCCAACCTATTTGGGTTTGGCAGACATGGGTTTAGAACAGTGACACTCATGTTGTTTCTTCCAAAACCCCACGAGGGGGTAGGGAAAAGCCAAGCTTGTGTTGTAATCGTAAGGACTAACCTTGCACTAAAGCTACACAAGGGCTATTGGGCAACAGGCCTCATAATTTCAAATGAAGATTGTGGTTAAGTGGTGTTATTTGAAAAAAAAAGCTTTAAAACCATTAAAATCTCTTTTATTCTAACTGATTACTCTCTTTATTCCATAATAACATTATATATAAATCATTTTACCAACTAAATACTGTTAGTCGGCATTTTTGAGAAAAATTTTGTGAGTGTGTCATATGTATAAGGTATTATACATGTAATAATACTTTATTCAAAAATAAGTTAAAAAGTTTTTTTTTCATTGGATAGTTTTTTTAATAGAGATCTGTTACCATATACAAGACCTTTAAAAGCTTTCACATTTCGATTTTTTTTTTAATAAAAGTCAGCAAAGTTGTTCCTGAATAATAATAAATGATTTATTTCAGGATGATGAACAAACAAAACCTATTTCCAGCTGTTGCCCAAGTAAAAGGAAAGTGAGGACATATCCACTCTCGGGAAATGAGGACCATAAAAAAATTAAACTCATCAGTTCAATCAGGAATAAAAACGAAATCTATCAGAACCTGGTATGCCAAGGCTGTCTAGTGAAACAAGCTATGGCTACAAAAGTCGATGAAGTTTGTAGAAAACTGTTTCCAGGGATATTTTGTGTGTTTATGTTTGCATATTGGGTACATTATTTAAGTGTTTATAACAGTCAGTTTAAGTGAAGGAAAAAATATTTTAACCGGATCACTGTTAACTTCAATATGTAGCAAAAAATTCCCATTTCCTTTTATTTTAATTACAATAGTATACAAATTTTTAGCAAGTTTTATTTAAATATGCAAAACATTTCATTTTAAAATCTTCACTCCCGGGAAAAATTCTACACGAACATTCTTTAAACATATTTATCAAACAATTATGCATTTTAAGGTATGTTTTGCAAGAAATTTCGAAAAATCGATGTTTAACATTTGCTGTCAATTTAGTGGAATTTGAGGCTTTAAGTAGTGAAAAAAAATTGTGGGCTATGATTGAACAAAGAAGCTGTCAGTTTTTTGTAATTAATAGTATATTCTAACATTTGTTTTAATGCAAATTGTCTTTTAAATTTATCCCTGAAAAAACTTCTTTGCAAGACTTCTGATATCTGTTTTGCCAGCTTGCTGTGTCATTCTTTGTACAGTTAATAAATCAGTTGCTTCTTCAGTATCAATATTTTTGGAAAGCTAGATTATTATAGTTTAGAATAGAAAAGGTAATATTACGAAAAATTTTAATTTGAAGATGTGAAGTGAATTCTACAAAGGTCCATGTATGTGTACCTCTGGAGTAAAGAGGTTAACATAATCAAGCGGTATACTTCCTACGGTTGCATGTTTGTTTTCTAAGTATCATAATGATTCAGAGAAGTCCAGAATGTAAACATAAATATAATACCAGCAAATAAAAACTAGTGTAAAGGTGTACAGGCATTATAAACCTTTGTAATTAATAAATAATTCTGGCCAAAAAAGTACAAAATAAAAAGTGTATTGCAACATACTAGTCTCATTTTGTAAAATATGCTTACCACCGTTCAAAAATAGCTATTGTAACTATGTAAATTACTGAATTTCTTAAAAACTGGGAATTTTTTCAAAATTTTAAACTGCTTACACAGAGTTATTAAAAAAATACATACAAATATTGTGATTTCTGAAAATCTATTGATATTTTTCACTAAGTATTCAACTGAAAATATTTCAAAACATGATATTTTACACTGCAAACGTTAGCAATTAAAATATGTATATAATTTTTTCGACAAATCCCATAGCATCTTGAAAAATGACACTTAAATTGCATAAGGCATATAGCTTAGACTTTTGATATGATACACAAAAACAAATATTGATACAAGACGAAAAAAATTCCAAGTCACATAATTTTATTAAAGGAAACATTTAAAATGAGTGCATTTGATGAACACACACAAAAAGGTAAATGAAACTATAATTAATCTTCAAAATATAGGACAGAACCAACATCGAAATTCTACCCGTATTACCTTGAGGCAGAACTGTCATATATCTGTCGTACAAAATGAAGAGAAACTCAAGACTCCATTAACCAACACAATTGCTGCCTTATGAAATCACACATCTTTCGGTTTCAGTAATTTCCGAAGGCTCCTCTCCTGCATCAGCAGCTTGTGCAGACTGAATAACCTGTAAAATAATACTTAAAAGCTTAGAACAGTGTTAATAATTTCAGGTAAAAACTTGGTGCAAAAAAATATGGCATAAATTTAAGTACACAGATTGAGGAGAAATCTGAGAGGGTCTCCAAACTGAAGTATTTAAGTGTTAAATCAACAGAAAAAAATTCTAAGCCACATTACTACAGGACAAACTGTTTTTTGTACAATAAGTGTAGCTGGCTTACAGGGCTCTATTATCCTACTTTTGGAAATTGGTTCGAATACATTTGTAAAAACATTAATTGAAATTCAAAAAATTATCTAACCAATTTCAAAATATGGGATTGTAGAGCCTTCTAATCCAGCTACATTTATCATTAAAAAAAAATATTTGTAAAAATATACAATACAGCCGGAGTAATGTGGCTTAGAATTTTTTTTTTTGCCCCATTGGATTACACACAGACACTTAGGTTTGGAGACGCACTCCCATTTCCCCTTAAACATATATAATTATTGCAAGCAAAAGTAATACATCAGAGCTTACTTTAGAATTATATTTAAAACAATAGGGGTTTAAAATAAGCTTTCAACATAAAGAGTTTAGATCCAAAAGAAAGTTAAACATAATAAGAAAGCAATAAACATTATCAAACAACTGTCTCAGTACAGTCTGAGAAGAAAATAAGCGCAAGTCCTATAATTTGCACAGGCTGTTACCTTTGTTGACAGCAGCACTAAGAGTATGCAACTAAAATTTATAATGCTTTTTTTTATAACATTGAAAGCTTTTAATAAGAATATAAGACAGTTTTGTTACTTATTTATATAAACTTTAAACATCTATAATTCTAAAAATCAAATTATAGCTAATAAATAGAACTAACCCTGCATCAAAAGTACAAGATATTAAATTAATATTTTCGATTCTTATTGTTCATTTTAAATATCAACAAATGCTCATTGAGTGAAACAAGTATAGGATATAGAAGCTTAAGAGACATATAAATCAAAAGGTAATTCATAATTAAACATTTATTCAAAGATAAACTCAATGTTTATAAAAAATTACAGAAGAGCCACAACGCGATGCACATGTTAGCTGGCGTGAAGTAGAAGTGTTTATGAATCAGTTCACTTCAGTTTGTAGGGAGAGTTCTTAGGAGTGACTTTACTTCAGTTAGTTCACCACAGTACTCCCCCCCTCCCTCAAGTACCGCAGGTGCTGATTAGAGCCTCATTCTAAAGTTAACAACTAAGTAAGAGAGTCTTGAATAGAATTCTTTGTTCTCGACATAATCAAATGATTCTAATATCATAAAATAATGGAATATATTGTTTTCAAAAATACAATCAAAAGGAAGTGATAAGAATTGTTTTTAAAAAGGTTATCTTATCTATTTAACCTTATCATGAATCTACCAACTTTTATTGAACAAGGTATATCATATGATGGACTAGTTCATCTATCTGTAATTTATACACTAAAAGTTTAAATAAATATAAAGAAAAAACAACATACCACATCAATTTGGGGAAATTTTCCAACTTTTAATTTTGAAAAAACTTCAACGTCATTGATTGTTATTTCATAAGAAGCTACAGAAACAATACAAATATTAGGATCCAACATAACACTGACATAAGAATTCATGTTCTTGGTAATTTTCTAAAAGTGGTGCTACTGTTTGCATACCCTTTATTAAAATAAACATGCAACCTTTGCATAACATTTTGTCGAGAAGAACACACTGCTAATTAAAACGTTTTTTAAAATAAATTAGAACAGCATGTTCCCGGCTTGGTTGTTTAGTTTAAAAAAGTCTTACTTGAGCTTGCCATAGATATTTTAAATAGACCTAGTCAACTGTTGGATAAATCAGAATTGTCTTAGGAACACATAACATCACCTTTTCCAAAAATTGAAAATTATTGTGCATTCAATGTGTGGTAAAGAGTCTAAAGATCATTCATAACAACAAGTTACCTCGAGTTTTAAAATGCCCGAATCCTGCATTTGGGCACCTGGGATGTTTATAAGGTAAGTAAAGCTGAAAACTTCTATATTTTTAATTGCCATTATAATCCTGCATGGGGGAGTCAGGCAGGGTTTTTTTTAAAGTAAATAAAACCTTAACAAGTTGCTCCTTTTCCTAAATTTTTACACTAAAATGTAATTATAACGTCATTTATATGATTATTTCAGATTCTTACTTGTGTGTATAAACGGATAAAGAGGTCATTCAAATCATTATAGAAAATTGATTTCTTAATTCGATTTTTGCTTTGCCGGCAAAGGTTGGTGACTTTTCAAGGAATGGTCCATGTTAAACGAAAAAGTTACAAAATACTTATACAGTATCTATGAATAAAACTATTACCATTCATAATCATCGTATAAGAAATATTAAAAATACTAAACAGGTATAAACACTATTCTTACATTGCCTTCCTACTGCTCCTCTGACAGTGGCGTTTGGAATAACTTCGAGTATCCTCCGCTTCAACTCGTTGAAGCGAGGCTCGTACCCTCATCCACCACTAAACATAGAAAATTAACATAAAATCAAAACAATATTAAAAACATCCTAATCAACTGAGTAATAAGCAATGGACAAAAGTGTATAAGTAGTGTTTAAGTATGATAGTGTATATATATGATATACAATATTTATATATATATATATGTAAGTATATAAATAGTGTCCCTAGCAGCAATTTTTCATCGACCGATAAACTAACTTTCATCTTTCGCCGGTGAGAATTCGAATATCGAATTTTCATTGAAAATTGCTCGAATCGGTTATGTCCTCACGGGTGAAGATCCTAGGATGAGTTTTACCGATGAAATTACATTCAAATGTCAAGAAGAAATCGATAAGAATCCGATAGTAGTAATTGAAATATCATCGCCCGATAGAATTTTATACACTTTCCGATAAAAATCCTAACAGTTTTCGATATGTTAGTACAAAAGTTTTATATGAGATGGCGCCACTATTTATTTCCTGTTGGTCAGGTAATACAAATTCCTTTTTAATATTACTTTATTTAAGTCAACAACACTACTAGAAATATGTTAAATTTCAAAAGAACTCTCGGTAACTTATGTATTGAAAAGTTTTATGATTTATAATATTTATTCAAAAATCTATTTCATTTAAGTTTTTCAAAAATTGATCATGGCAAAAAAAGTTTAAAATTAATTTCGAAGTAGATATAAGAATTAAGTTATCATACCGTAAAAATATTTATCTTTGCTCGCAATTAAAATGTTGTGCGTAAGTAAATGAAAAATAACTAATACCAGTTCGAACATGATATTTTTCGGAAATGAAGTTTTCGTATTTATTTAACGCAATTTGTATGTACTAAAATAATAAAGCCAAATTTTTTAGTTTCTTGTCTTTTGCAATATCGATTCGTCATAATTTTCCGATGAAACGTACATTGATCGAATTTTCACCTTTGACCGATATCGCATCAATGACGATCAGATTTCGTTCTCTATCGGATTTCGTTCACCGATGTCGTCTCGTGAATGTTCGGATTACGGATGCGATCACCGGTGAGTTTTTGCTAAATCCGACCAACGATCGATGACCGATCGAGCAAATATCGAGAAACAATGGTACTAGGGGTAATGCAGTGTGGGGTCCCTTGATAAAGTAGTGGATTAGGCTCCAAACTCCAGGCTTCTTTTTTTTTATCAGTATGTATTTCATGTAGTAAAATTTATTTCAAATAAAGCTCTTTTCTTTTCATCGTAGCAATTTTATACCGAATTAAATTTTAAGTTGTTGTCACTTTGGTAATATTTATAGCTGCTGATGAAATTTGGCTTAACCTAAAGAATCGTGGCCGTCAATTTTACGCCAAATCTGGTAACCCCGACAAATTGGTATTATGGCAGCTTTTGGCGAAATTAGCAATTGCATTGACAATTTCTAAAGCTAAGCTGAAGTTTTCTTATATTAATCTTTTATAAATTATATGCTTAACGATTGTAAATAATTATTTACTTTTTTTAAATCAATTCTGCATTTTAACGTTCCACGTTTTTTATAAATCTGGTCTGCATTTAATGAATTTTTCCGTTGTTTTAAGTCGGCCCATTTTGAAATTAGGTAGTACTTTTGGTCATTTCGAGATGGCAACCATCTCAGCAAGGGCTGGGGTTTGTTGTCATTTCGACTTGGCGACATTTTTGAAAAGTCGTCAAATCCGGCAACGATTCTTTAGGTTAACCAAATATAGGTTAAATAACACAAAAATGTAAACAAACGGAAGCGAATGTAATATATCGATAATAAATTATGAACCATCTTACCAATATTCCACTTCTATCTGCACAGTCATTTTTCAAAACCTAAAGCGAAAAAAACTTGGAATTTCTAAAATATAAATTTTTTTTCGTATGAAGAAAGTTAAGATAGTTCCAAATAACAAATACCTAACCAAATACCAAAGCACCTTCTAGGAGGAGCTTTGCAAATACAAATACCAAATAGTAGAAACCTCTGGTAGAAACAGAAACCAGAGTCATAAGCCCTGTGGTTGCCAACACAATTTAGAAGTCATTACACGTTACGTTCCGGCAAAATATCTTTGAAAATAAAATAAAATATAAAGTTTTTACTTCAATAAAATTGTACCTATTTTTATAATTTTGATGTATATTTTTTAATATTTAAAATATTTGAAGTATATTTTATGAGTCATTTATTGTATATTCAAACTGATACGAAGCGACTGTAGGACTGTCAATAAAGATTTGTTTTGCAAACTTTTCAAGAAGTAAATAAAAAAAAGAAAACTTTATTTAAATATGAATAACCAAGTTATTCAAAAATAAAATTTTGTTCCATACTATATACGTATATATAGTATACTACTTACGTATCATAAATGAATAAATTTCAGAGCCCTTTATAACCATAAATTGATTTATTTATTCCTTATTATGTCTTATGAACGGCCTATGCAAAATTTTAACTATGTTTATAGTTGTCACATGAACACAAATTTCCGCATTAAAATGTAAGTATTTCATTATTAATTACAAATTATTTTTACCACCTAAAAAATTATTGAACCCTTAGAAAATATGACTGAATTGAATATTTTATATATTGTCTACATTAAAAAAAATACTTTTTTTTATAAAACTATAGCTCAAATAAACATATATACATTTGTTATGGAATTTGAGCTCATACCAACTTTTATCTGTCTGAACTTTTTATGGATTTCCCCGTTTTTAATTTTAACTTCTGACTATCAACTTCTATTTTCTTATATCCTCCTTCTTCTTCTTTTAATTTGGGTTTGTCCGATATGTGGCACCTCTGCTTTTGGGTAGTATTTTGTACCATACCCCAGACCCAAAAAGTTCCTTAGCTCCATTTGTTAGGGTCTCCTACTTTAGTAATAAAGTCAACCAGGTCCCTGATAGAGCTAAGGTGTAACTCTTTATCATTAATGATACCTAAGGTTATCAATCGTGTATGGGCAAGGGCATCACATTCAAATATGATGTGATGTGCCGTTTCCTCTTTGTTATGATATTTCGGAACACCTAGCGTATCTTCAATTTTGGGTATCTAAGAATTTCAGAAGCAATTTTTGCTGATGATCCTTTGATCATGCTTTTAGAGTGTTTTTGTCCTGGCGAGTTGATCCACTCTTTTTTCATTTCTTGTTTTTCCCACTTAAGGAGAACACCTCCCGCGGTCTTCAAATTGATGCCACAGAAGGGTTCTGTCCCTATTGAGTTGAAGGACGATTCCTGTCTTGCAAGTTCGTCAGCCCGTTCGTTTCCTTTGATGCCTTTGTGTCATGGCACCCATACAAGAGTTATCTTGTTATTAATTGCCAGTTCTTCTAGAAGGTTTCTACATTCCATATCAACCTTGGAGTTAATTTGGAATTACTTGAGTGCCTTTAAGGCTGCTTGACTGTCGCTATAAATGAAAATCCGCTTATACCTTTGCCTTTTCTGATATTTATCTGTAGACAGGCACTGATGGCTAGAACCTCCGTCTGGAAGACTGTGGCATACTTCCCAAGACCTCTGAAGAGGTTTATTCTTGGTTTTGTACCATGTACTCCCAGTCCTAAAAGGTTATCTTTCTTTGATCCATCTGTAAACCAGATAACATCGTTGTTTGTTTGATTAACAAGTGTAATCATTCCATTCTTCCCTGGTGGAAATGACCACCTCAAATGGTCTTTCGAACACGTAAGTTCTTTCCATGATGTCCGAGGGGAGGGCATCAGGAGGCTGGAATTATGAATTTTCTTTGTGATACTGATATGACCTATAGCTGTGGGCTTCTCATACCATTGTTTTTCAGCATCATTCTGTAGGCAGTCTTCCTTGCGGTACTACAGATGAAGATGTCTAAAGGAGTCAGATCTAATATTATATCTAATGCTCTGGTGGGTACTGAGGGCATTGCACCTGTGATACATGCAGGCCATTCTTTGCAGACTTCCTAGCATGTCCTTCACAGTTTTCTGTTCCACTTTGCACCACCAGATCACAGAGGCATAAGTGACAATAGGTCGGATAATTGCGGTATACATCCAAAACATTATTTTTGGCTGCAAACCCCAATTTTTTCCAAGCATACGTCTGCATGTCATAAAGCATTTCTTTGCTCGGTTTATAATGTAGTCAACATGTTTGTTCCGTGTGAGCTTTTGGTCAAGATATATGCCTAAATACTTCACTTCAGAAGTCACATTGATTTCAACATTCAAAAGCTTAGGAATAACAAAGCCTTCCCATTTTCTTTTGCGAGTGAATGGTACAAGATTGGTTTTCTGCGGACTAATGTTTAGATCCCTTTCAATGCACCACTTCTTACTTACATAACTTAGTGCATTTTACATAAGTGGACAAGTTATGTTAAAATCTTTACCAAGGATGAGAATGACAATGTCATCTGCATAGCCTTGCGTATAGTAGCCTGCGTTATTAAGATGTTTTATGAGGCTATCAGCCACCAGGTTCCAAAGTAATGGTGATAAAACACCCCCTTGTGGGCAACCTCTTGTAGCTTTTTTTTCAAGTGATTTGTCAAAGACGTTCATTTGAATAGTTCGATCCGATAGCAGGTTCTCGACCCATGTACAGAGTATGTGGTTTATCCCTGCATTCCTTACAGCACTAAGGATGGATGGATGTGGGGTGTTATCAAAGACCCCCCTGTATGTCAAGGAAAGTGGCGAGAGCAATCTCCTTTCTTTCCAGAGAGTCCTCAATTTTGGTGATCAGATGGTGAAGTGCTGTCTCTGTAGATTTTCTGGGTTGATAGGCAAACTGTAGGTCATGTAAGGGACTGTTATTACCCAAGTAATCCCTAATGTGCTTATCAATGATCTTTTCCATAATTTTTAAAAAGAATGAAAAAAGACTGATTGGTCTGAAGGATTTTGCCTGGTCATAGCTATTTTCTCATATGCTGTTCCCTATGTTCTTTTTATTGTAATTATTTCTTTTTTTCTGTCTCACCCTTCTTGCTTTTGAAATAATTATGAATTGTTTCACTAGAAATTGAAAACTAGTTACTTATAACAATAAGGCTATATCTTACAATAACCGACTTCAAATTATATCAACCCTTTTTATAACTTTAAATTAAGTATGCTAATTAAATGTTCCACTGTCTAATCGTAAATTGGTTCAACTCTAGTCTACAATGTTTGACATAATGAGTAATTGTGATTTCTTGCGAAGTAGAGAAAAAAGAGTAGGTATGACAAATCTTTCTTTTACTCCTCATTATTTCTTAAATTGGGTATTTTATAGCAAACCTAGATTTAAATCTCACCAACAAAATACTGAATAAAGTAGTTAAGTCAAAATAGAGCTGTTCCATCATGAGATCAGATGATGTGACTAAGGTTTGTCAAATTTTTTCATTTTATTTTCGTACTAGAGGGCTTATGGGAGATAATGCTATAGCCTAAGAAATATAGGAAAAGGGATAATGTCTGACTCCTATTCTGTTCCACTTAGGGTTTGTTTATATGAAGAGAATTTAGCCACATGTGCTCACTCAGTCCTTCGTACTTTTATGGTCAATAAATAAGTACCAAGCTTGCTTGGGATATTAACTGAACATTCATTATTGAACAGTAAATTGCAAGTATTATCTACATAGACCAAATTTGCTTTAGAAACGAAAATAGGTGTTACCTTATAGGCACTCAGGGTGACTTTAACTAACTTAATTATTGAGCTTGGTCAAGGGGTCAGGTGACCCCCCTTTCATATTTCTTTGACAAAAAAAGTTGTCCTTTTAACAACTTCCTATTTAATGCTCTGAGTCCATGAATGAATGCCTGCTTTTTTAGGTTGAGTTTTCAAAATACCATAGCGCCTAGATAGGTTACAGGAACCTGATCTTCCATAAAGCCAGTTAGGCCCGGGCCTAGGACGCCTAAATTTTAGTTGCCCCTAACTTTCAGTTTCTTTTATTAAATATGTTGTAGACTTCCATAACTTCAGTAAATTTTTTAAGCCACACTTATTTTTCAGCTTGTCTTTGACTTAAACATTAACATAACATCATGGGTCTAATATTATTAATTACCATTTAATTAAATGCGTTGTTAACTACCAGTATATTTAATTTAATCAGTTTTACTGATACTGAATATGACTACTACTTAATCTATAAAGTTTTATATTTAATGATGTAATAGAAGTTGAATTTAATTTTCGTTTTTTATCATTTATTACCAATTACGTACTTCCTCTTTCAAATTTTTCTGACCCCCCCCTGTCCCCCCCTGTCGAATTTTTCTGGATCCACCCCTGACTAACATATATTCTGCATGTTTTTATTATAGCGGGACTTTAGAAGGTCGACCAACCAGGCCAAGCTACAAAGCTTTGATTGACGATCCCATATTAAAGTATTCAGGGCTGTGTGAAGAGAAGTGCTCAGACTTGTATGTTACTTGCCAAATATTTGCTGACAATAAACCCTTAGCATTTCCTGTTCAAACATCATACAAGGCTTTCACTACAAGATGGAAGTAAGTTGTCAATTGCTTTGGAGTTGTTTCACTTTCTCTCTTTACTGTCTTACTTGAGGAAATAGTCCTAATTTAAAGTTGTTTTCTTTTGTAAGAAAATTTTTGGTTTCAAATGCATTTAGCTTTAAAATATTTTATAAAATTTTTCTTACTTTTGATAAATTAAGTAAAATATGAATGTTTTGTTTCCTACCTCAATAGGCTTTGGTGTTCTCTGCTATAAGCTTAGTAAAGTGCCCTAGTAAAGTTACAGTAGCGGATCCAGACGATAAAATGAAATAATCTTTCTCTAGATAAACAAAATTTTAACGATTATGTGTATAATAAATGGATTTTAATGAATTAGATTGAATAATAGATTTCAGTTAATCATAATGGATAATCCATTTTTTTATTGATTAAAATGGTTAAAAATGTGTCTTGGCCCCCCCCTAAAAAATAATTTTTGGATCTGCTACTGTAATGTTGTCTGGAGTTGAATTTATAAAACTAGTAGATATGCAGAACATTTATTCAAATGTAAAAAGTTCCTAGTTTCGTCTGATGAGCATAAAGGACAAGGTTGAGCACAATAACAAACAACCACAGAATATTACTGTTGATTATAGCACATAATAATTGCTGTTAGTTGCTCTACCGATATGGTGTAGGTGTCCAGTTCAAATTCGTGTTGTTCTAAAATTTGCAACAAAAATTGCAAAAAAAGTCCACATGGGAGCAGGAGAAAAAATTACGAGGAGAAAAATATTAGTGAAGGATAGTAGTTGCTTTAAATTTAAATTAAAATAATTTTTTTAAAGACGAATTTTCAATCTTTTGAAAAGTATAGAAAATGCACACTTAAAAAAAAGTTTTAAAGATTTATTAATTTGTACCCTAGTAGCAATTTTTCATCGACCGATAATCGAATTTTCATCGTTCACCGGTGAGCCGATGAGAATTCGAATATCGGATTTTCGTTGAAAATTGTCCGATTGCTCGATAACAGCTCGGTTCTGTCCGCTCGATCGAGCAGCCTAGGATGAGTTTTTCCGATGAGATTCCGATCAAAGTCAAGAAGAAATCGATAAGAATCCGATGAGTAGTAATCGAAATCTCATCGTCCGATGGAATTTCGAACACTTTCCGATAAAATTCCGAACAGTTTACGACATGTTAGTACAAAAGGTTTAAACGAGATGGCGCCACTATTTTTTTTTCTGTTAGTCAGGTAATATTTCAAATTTTAGGAGGAGGAGGACAGAACTAACAATCTCGGGATCCGCGCTTTTGACTTGCAACGAGGCGTTAGTCCACTCGGCTATGGAGGCTTGCAGGGTAATTGCGTTTAAATAAAGAGCTGAAAAGGTTGATCGTTAAAGAAGTTTTATGTTATTGATTAAGAAATTTTGATTTTTCTTTTGCAAGTTGCAAATTCCTTTTAAATATTAATTTAAGTTAACAATACTAATAGAAATACATTTAATTTAAAAATAACTCTTGGTATCTTACGTATTGAAAAGTTGTTTGGTTCATAATATTTATTCAAAAATCTATTTTCTTTAAGTTAAGTTTTTCAAAAATTAATCAAGGCCAAAAAGTTAAAAATTAATTTCCAAGTAAATAAAAGAAATAAGTTATCACACAGTAAAAATATTTATCTTCGCAAGCAATTAAAAATGTTGTGTGTAAGTAAATAAAAAAATAACTATTACCAGTTTGAACATAATAGCTTTCGGATATGAAGTTTTCGAAATAATTTAACGCAATTTGTATGTACTAAAATAAAAAAAAAGCCAAATTTTTCGGTTTCTTATCGTTGCGATATCGATTCGTCATAATTTTCCGTTGAAACGTACATTGATTGAATTTTCACCTTTGACCGATATCGTATCGATGACTTTTATCGATAGAATTTCGTTCACCGATTGCCGATATCGCCTCGTGCACTTTCGGATTACGGATGCGATCACCGGTGAGTTTTTGTTGAATCCGATGAACGATCGATGATCGATCGTGCAAATTTCGAGAAACAATAATCAAATTTCGAGAAAATGCTACTGGGGTAGGGTCATATTATCAATTCGACCCATGAAGCCCGGGCTTACCCTACCAATATTCAAGGCCCCCAAATTTTAGATATAATTTAGATATAATGGCATTTATCATAGAAAGATAATAAGATTATAATTTATTCATTTTTTTAATAGTTGCACTTCAGTACATAATAGTTTGATGTTCAACAACTTTTAATTTTTATATGTAACTAACGCCCGTATTCACCGCAACGCAAGTGATTGGCGTTAACTCATGAGTTGATATACCCGCGTTCACCCTCGTTAGCGAAATCGCTATTCACTGCGTATTTTGAACACCGATTTAACCAGAAAACGTTTTAAAAAAAACGTGTTTTTTACACAAACTACGAGAAAGAACTTATTCTTAATTTAATCAAACCACAAATTAAAATAATTGAATGCAAAGAAACGAACAAAGCAAGTAATGTAAAAAAAAAACTAGAAGCGTGGCAAGAGATTGCTGGTTCATTTAACGACAATATTAATACCTCCAACAGAAGTGCCTCCCAATTGCTAAATTGGTACAAAAATAGCAAGAAAATCACAAATGTGCGGCTTGCAAAGTATAGACAGGCCTACAGAGAGACAGGAAACAAAACACACTCTCCAAAAATTCGAAGTCCCTTAAAACATTCAAACCGTTCACATCAAATTCTTCCATTTTTGGTAATAAATTCAGGAAATTGAATGCGAAAAAGCAATGGCGATAATCACAACTCACAGAAATTCGAATGTGCGCATGCGTAACTCAGAAAGTTCCATGTTAACGCTCCGAATTCGGCGAGTTAACTTTTAAACCTATGGTTGAGATAAATCGGGAGGTAATTTGAGCGGTGAATACGGTTTTCCCCAAACGAGGTGTTAGGACCGGTTTTCGCGAGATAACTCAGAGTTGAAAAAAGCGGTGAATACGGGCGTAAGTCATCTGAGTAAATGTCTCATTAAAAATGTCTAATTTCATCTCCTCTCATCATTAGTTAATGTTTTATTCAGTAACATACCTTGTTTCCTTTATGAAAATAAGTTTTAATTCCCTTGTACTGGAATCTAAAAGTCACTGTTCTATATTTATCAAACATTCCACTTAATTCTATGGGGTAAAATAAAACTACATCTAATAATGAAATTGCATAAATAAATCAGTTATCTATTTATACATGCAGTACAAATACATTGAATGAGTATACTTCTTTTTTTGAATTTTACATATCATTATTTATTATTAGTTTAAAATTCACTGCATTTTTATTTTATCACCACCAAACTATAAGCTGTTTTTTCTCCCAAAATACTATTTGCTGGCATGAATACTAGCCATTAGTATCTTTGAGTGTTGTATTTCTGCTGCAGATAAATTGGGCCATGTCATGAAAATGCATGATAAATTAATTTTGTTAACATTAATATTTGTAACTTTGCCTTAATGGACCTGCTTGAAAGCTGTAACTGATTATGAGAATGTTCTTTTTTAAAAAACTTATTTTAATTGTCATGTTAAGAAAATAAGTATACTAAGTCAAAATTTCATCAATAAAGCGTAATTTGTTAATTCTGATATCAAACCTTTATTTATGTATCAATAAGACTGTATCAATAAGACTTTTATTTTCAGCTGGAATGAATGGTTAACATTGCCTATTAAATTTTGTGAGCTTCCAAGAAATGCCTTGATTACACTGACAGTGTGGGACATATATGGGCCAAACAAAACTGTTCCAGTTGGAGGGGCTACAGTTTCTGTATTCAGTAAATATGGGTAAGTTCGGTTTTTTCCCCCTTGTACTGTGGTCTAAATTTTCGGTTTAAACAAATATTTTATTGTAAGCATTTATTTATAAATAGGTATAAATATTGTGTGTTCAAAGCACTTGTAGGAAGTTTTTTTTTGTTAGCATGGTATCTCAAAACAGTTCCACTGGACCTCAAGTTGAGACATGGTCAGTAGAACTTCTAGTAACTGTGATTCTAGTATTTTTATCAATATTACACTGATTTTTAATAAAAATGTTTTTGAAATTGGTTTATAAATCTAAGTTCATATAGTTTTTGTTTGTTTGATGCAATTTTAATATCTATCTCAATATTTTCTTTAATTAGAGCATTGCGACAGGGAATGCATGATCTGCGGCTTTGGAATAACCTGCAGGCAGATGGTAATCTTAAAACTAAAACACCTGGAAAAACAGATTGCTGTAAAGAACAGATGACGAAACTTTCAAAAGTAAATAAAATGAACAATTTTGTTAAGCTTATTTCATAAATAGTTGTTTCGATGACTTTTATAATGTCTTGTTTTTTTCCTTAGCTAACTAAAAAGCATCGTAATGGGCACATGATTAAAGTTGATTGGCTTGACAGGTTGACATTCCGAGAGATTGAGGTGATCAATGAAAAAGAAAAAAGGTCTTCCAACTTTATGTTCCTAATGATTGAATTTCCAAGAATTACTTCTGGTGGCATTGAACATACTTTGGTGTACTTTGAAGAAGTAAGTTTATTGTGCATATTATTTTGTGATATAGTATAGTTTCTTGTAGTATCCTTGATTGTTAAGGATATTATCTAAGAAATAAGATTATTATTTTCATTCTTTTATACTTATTATAAATAACATAAAATATTATATACACATATATATTTATTATAAATATCAAAGAAAAATTTCCATTGTTAAAATACTATAGTTTTAAATCATTTTCTGACTTGAATTCTGAAAAATTTTATTATACCAATCAAAAACAATGCAGTTTTCTGTATTGGGGTTGACAAAAGTCAAAAAGAAAATCTGTTTGATACCCAAAGCATAGAAAATATTGTAAAAAACAAAATTTCAAAAAATAAAAAGTAGCAGGAATAACTAACCTAAAATTTAAACAACAACTTTGGAAGGAAATTATTGGTAATTAGGGTAATTGTGATAGAAATCATCTTTTAATTTTTTTAAAAATCTATTGATGTTGCAGATAATATTAATATTTTGGAGGTGTTTAATAATGCTATTTCAATAGACTGATCGATTATGCTTGTAAGTATAATAATTTTTTATTTTAGGATGGTGATGAATTGTGTCGTAGCAACCACACATATGACATTGTTAAGATATCTGATCCAGAAATTTGTGCTGTGAGTAAAAAAAAAATCTGTCATTCATTATTATTTTTTACTGTTAAATATACAAAATGAAAAATATTTATTAAGTGTGGTATAATGTTTTGTAGATGAATTGAAAAAATATGGATATGCCTTTACAAAAGCTTCTACTTTTTATGTTATAAACGTAGTATGGAAGCTAATAAGGTGCATAATAGCATGGGGATATATGCTATTAAAATAATGGAGATTAGATTTTTTTTGTTTGTAAAACAGTTAAATTGAAATTGTGCATAACTATTTAAACTCTTGTTTCAAAAAATTCAAATGGGCGTCTTCCTAGTAACCTGTTGCATTTAACCATGCAATATTTTTTTCAACAGATTTTTTAATTAAAAAAAATTATGATTTTCAAAATAGTTATAAAATGTTTTTTTTTAAAGCTTTAACACTATTTTTGTAATAGTAGTATCAGATTTTCAGAAGAAGGTTTAGACAGTTTTAGAAAAAAAAACATCTAGTTGTGAAATTCAAATGGAAATGCACTTTTCGAGAAATAATTTGAAGACAGTTCATTAAAAAATAACAATTAAAAAAAATAGCTATATGAGCAAAAATATTTGTGTATAGTCATCACAGATAGATTCTTAAATTTAAAAAAATGTAGATTAAGAAACTATCTGTGATAATTTTAACAAAAAATGTTGTTCAGGATAAGTCAAACACCTCTCCTTTTATTTCCCATTTATTTACAGTACATGGCCTTTGATTTTAAGTTTATCAATGATTTTTATTCCAATGATTTGGCAGTCTAGAAGGTTTCCATGAGATATTAGTAGGCACTTTTTCATTTTTTGCTTTCACATTTCAAACTATGTAATTAAAATTTTTAGTTTAAGTTCTAAAAAAAAATATGTTTCAATGAAAAAGTAATACTAGTATCCCAAGTAATCACCATGGACTTTCATATGAAAAAACACATATGTGATAAAACTAAAATCAAATGCAATGGTGCCTTTAAAACTGTCCCATATACTTTTTATGAGAAGTAAAAGGAGGACAGTAGGTGTTTGACTTTCACGTAAATTCAATGGGGTAAAAAAAACTACATCTAATAATGAAATTGCATAAATAAATCAGTTATCTATTTATCCATGCAGTACAAATACATTGAATGGGTATACTTCTTTTTTTTAATTTTACATCCCACATAGCCATTTATTATCCAGTCGACATCCATTAGACGTAATTCGGAAAATCCACGATATCCATTAGAATGAGAGTTTACCATCCATCGACGTCTGCTAGATATCCGTAGTTTCCGTCGACTTACGTCTATTGTAAGTCCATTTGACATCGAAATTTTAGACATTACGGACGTGTTTTAGACATTCCGGACGACTTAGAGGTATGGGAAACTTCTATTAGAGGTCCTCAATGCCCATAAGCAGTTTAATGTATATAATGGATATCTATTAGACGTCCGAAACAACAAGAAATAGATCGACAAAGTCTACAATATCTATTGTTTGACACGATATCTACAAATTCTAGATATCGTGGCAAAATTTTAAATTTCATGGATGTGATAAAACACACCTAGTTTAAAATGTTATAAATAGTTAAAAGTTTTATAGATAGAGGGCGTCACTATTGAAAATAAAAAATTTAATAAAAAGTCAATACAAGCTAGGTTGTATTATTATCGTTATTTTGGTATTCTTTTGGACCGTACACCTGTGTACGTAAGCGGGAATCGAACCCAAGCCAGACACTGTCTTTGGTTCTGAAGTCTGCCACCCTGACCATCAAGCCAAGAATTCATGGCAGCTAAGGCTACAGTAGGGTTCTTACAGAAAAGTAAAATACGTTTTGACTACCGAAATTTTATTTTTCCCATATGGAACTCTTAGAGATATTACTATTAGTATGTATAAGTACTTTTTTATATTTAAATGCCAGATTTTTAAAAATTGAGTTAAAATTTTGAATCTAATTTCGTAAAAAATAGGCATAATAAAATGAAACCTTATGTCTATAATATATTAAGTCTTCTCATCGTTCTTATTTTTCAATAAATAAAAATTTCATTAAATTTAGAGTTGGTTTCTTTGTAACTTTTCAATTTTCATTACTTCATCAAGTTTTTTTAATCGTTTTTTCTGGACACATTATTTAATTGAAATAAAAAAATCCCAAGAACATATCTCTGGAAAATCAAGATCGGAATGTAAAAAAAACTTAATTTTTTTTTGTTACTGGTTATATTAATTTCCTTTTTCATTTGCCTATACTTTTTTAATATTATAAAACGGCGTCTTCTTGATGGAACATACACTGAACTATTAAAATTTAAAATAAATTTACGTATTCAAATTGTCCAATATTTTTGTATCGTTTTTAATTTTATTCGTTGTTATTAATTTAAGATTTAGTTTAAAATTTTCGAATATTAGTTTATATAGTTTCGAAGTCATATTTTGCAGTTTCATAATAAAAGAAATACAATATAGTTCACAAAAAATTCAATGCCTAAAAATTTACAGCTAATAAAATGGAAAATCAGAAACTACATTTAAAAAAATTCTCACAAATAATTACAACAATTATTTTCAAATGTTGTTTTTAGTTTGATTTTCTGTCGATAGGGTGCGCTGGAATTTTTGGCAATTTGGCGATCGTTAAAAAGAGATGTATTTGAAAATCTGGTAACCACACCTTTACTTAGAATTCGCCGTTCCCTCGCCCCCTGTTAACATTTTACTCCTCCCTAATTACCTGGATTCCAAGAATTCTACGTCTCTTGCCTTTTACCTCCAAGAGATGAAAAAGGTCCATATGGTCTTTGTATCACTCTTTCCCCCCAAAGCAATTGAAAAAAATAAAACCTGTTCTTGGGTCCGCGATGGTCTGGATCCGAGGGTCTTTTTCGTCAAGGAAATGCTTTTCATCTACTTAAAAAATGAAGTAATCAAAATTTATTCGGTAGTTTTCTTTCATAAAAGAGATTTTTTAAAAAAGAAAATTACTGCACGGGCTATACTTATTTGAAAAATCATAGCTAATTGGTCAAATTACTGAATATATTTGGCTCAGCAGATAATCATTAGCAGACAATTTGGAAAACTAGGGGACTAAGAATGGAAGGACGGGGGGGGGGGACTGCCGTTTAATGTCAATGCCTTTTAAAAGTTATATAATACCTTGGGTGAACACACACACACAATGCTGATGAATGCAGTGCAGTGCAGTGCTAAATAAGCAAAAAACTTAATTCAGTGGACAGTGGATTCACGTTTCAAAGAGTACTATTGTAGAATCAGTCATGTAATGGTGCAAACCATTGGGACACTTTAGAGCAAATAAGACTACAGATTGATTTAAAAGAATTGAAAGTTTGTAACATCACAGTTCTCTCGCTTTATTCTGGTTGGGTTGTCGACAAAGAAAGTTTCTTGCTTATAGTTCTAATGGAGAAATTTGAAACATTGCGAAGGAGTGGCCAGGTTGTATAAAGTATAACGTAAACGTATTATAATTGATCAGTCTGCCCGTCACCCATAACTTTATAGAAAGAATCGCAAGTTTCACAGACAAATGGGTTACATCATATTGAGGCGAAAAAATCAAACAAGGCTGTATCCCAAATTACATTTAAAAATAATTAAAATTGGTAGTTAAAGTTTAAAAATATATAAATATTTAATCTCCATTTAAGAGCTTACAAGAAAAAAAATCCATTTTATTCAATGTGTCCAATGTTTCTATGTTTAAAGTCTTGAGTGGCAACAGAAATGCTGAATGAAATATCATTTTTCGTGCCTCGATTGGTGAATTAATGTTACATAGAAACAGAGCACCGATAGAAGGAAGGCAGGAATGAAATTCGTCATATGAAACAAGCTAATCTATATCTATAGCGAAAGATGAGTCCTAACTGAACGGCTTGCGTATCAAGCCGAAACCATCAGAGGTACACATTTCCAAATTTTCGAAGCTTATGCCTTTGGTACTGAAGACTGAAGGCACGCATTTTTCGAAATTCGAACCAAAACGGGTCTTGGAGGGCAATACGTGAGACGATTTCTCCTTAGGAATAGCATTGTGCATTGTTGTAAGCTTAAGATTTACAGCAATTTTTTATTCCAAAGAAAGTTCAACGCGAGCGAAAATTAAGTATAAGTACAAAAAATCACATGAGTTTAATACATAAGATTTCAATTTGAACAGGTATTATTTGATATTTTTTATCATTTGAAATCTTTATTACGTTTTTAATGCTTGGTCAAATTTACTTTACTTGATTTTAATAATATTTCCCTGATTTTATATAATTCTAGCGATCTTTGATTTTACTGTTGAAAAATGAAAATATATGGAAACATCGAGAAATATTTATGCACAAAAGTGGAGTTTCTTTAAAAAAAAAAAAGCCGGATTTCTGACGGACGTCCAAAAAAAAAATAATAATAATGCTGACATCAGCGCAGGTTGGGTTGGGTAGTAATATCTTCATGGGGGTGAGCCAGTTAGGTGGAAGATATAGAATGGCCAAAAGTAAAAGGTTACATAATATACAAGTCATCGTTATTAGGGGTACACCCACACAACGCCGGATTCATCAAGCCAGTTGTACTACTATATGTTTTATTTAATTGCAAATTAATTTAGCAAATGATAAAGAAGATTAATTGAATTTACGAAGGAAAGTAAACGAACATAGACAATTATGGCCTAAATGTTTAACTAAAAATAACTGACTGAAAATAACTAAATGTTTAAATTAAAACAAAATGTGTTATGTTATTTTGTTTCCAAGGTTTATATATCGTGTGTGTGGAAGTGGTTCTCTTCTAGGTGACAACCACTGTTTTCCAAACCTGCTTAATTGTTTTTAAAATTATCTTTCACACGTTGGATAAAAGAATGTATTGTCCGATATTAATGTAGATAATTGACGATATCGGATGCTCACTACACCATCTTTCTTTGCATACACTGTTCTATTTCGACTGGCAACAGTTCTACAGGAAAAAATATCTTTAAAAAAACCGATCAATGTATTTAACGTAGCTTACCGTGTCATACCACCGATTTCCGAAAATGCTAATGAAATCCAGTAATGAAAGCATGAATGATTGTCTACGTCACATAAAACTAGCCAAGCCTTTGATCATATTTTATTTATTTCTACGTTAAGCAGTGGTCGGCAACCTTTTCATTAAAATGGCCAAAGTGTTAGTGCATGTATTTCAGAATCGTTACTTGACAAGGGTTCTTAATGACGAGCCACAATTGGCTGTGTTAAAGCTCCTAAAGGAAGCTAGAAATAGACAGTCATACATGGTTAAATTACCGAATTTCAGAAACTTTGGTGACGTTCCGGGGGCCGCGTCAGTTTTTGGTTAATGAGCGTGCATTTAGAATCATAAAATGATTGTATTTGTTGTTAAATATTATTCTTTTTCAATAGTTTAGGCAAAACAGTATTATAAAAGTTGTTTCAAATAGATAAATTGCAAAAAAAACAATAAACATAAGTTTCAGTTTAAAGTTTTCAACGGAAAAAAATCGCGAAGTGTACCCTTGTATTTTTTAATTAAAAAAATATCGATTGCACTACAAATATTTCGAGAATATGGTCCTTAATTGATAACTACATATTTTGGAAATTTGAAAGATGTTAAAAAGCGATAACAATATATGTAAACATATATTGTTAGCAATATAGCATATATTGTTAACAATATATGTAACAATATTAGCAATATATGTAAAACATTGTTTGAAGATTAAACGATTTTCTCATTATTGAAATTAGTCAAAGAAATTTTGCAAATCATGATTCATAACTCAATTCAAACTCTTTCATTTATCTCTCATTGCGATAACTGCTTATTTGGATGATTTAATTACAACTAAGTTTATGTTACAATATTTAATTATCTATCAAAATAAATAAAAGCGAAATGTTTTTTTTTTTGTAAAATTTTTGTTTTGTAAAGGTTTTTATTTTCATTGTTTTTGGTTTTTGAAAAGATTGAGTAAGTACAAAATCGTAAAAGGGCCGCATGTTGCCGATGGAAAGTTTTTAATAATAAAGGATTATACGCTGATGAAGTGCTGTACCATAAAAAAGGCAACCATTGCTAGGTTTTCTAAGAGTATTATTTCCTTCATGAAATTATATGGAAAGTTTTTTGCAATAAAATCTTTCATTTTGCTTTACTATCCTTAGAAGAAAATCAGCCATTTGGCTGAATAAGTTCATTAGTAAATACTTGTTGCACGCAAAGTAACACTTTTTAAAATTAGTGGATTTTATTTCACGAGCGAGTGAAATATAATGACACGTGTTTTAAAAAGTTTACTTTTCACACGTGTTTCATACACTATTTTTTTATAATTACGTGAAAAAAATCAAATATCTTTGGTTCAAAAATAATTCACGTGCTAATTATTTTACGTAAAGAAGATCGGCATCGATAAATCTCTGGAACTACACAAGGCAAACTTATTTTTAGCCTACTTTTTCTTTTTTTAATTCGAAAGAATTAAAAAAATGAAAAAGTAGGTATTGACATGCGGTCGATGTCCGTCTGTCCGTCTGTCTGTCTGTCTGTCCGTCTGTCCGTCCGTACCCCCCTTCCAAAATCGGTTCTAATCATCGGATCTTAAAAATTCTTTTTTTGTTAGAAAGCTATAACCTCAGATACCCAACTTTCATACTTTTTGTCCGTCTGTCTGTACGTCCGGACGGACATAAATCTACTATCTGTCGGCGAATTTCCCATTGAATTAGCATTGAAATTCAATTTTGAGTCATTTAAGTCACTGTAGGTATTGAAATGCGGTTGATGTCCAACTGTATGTCTGTCCATCTGTCTGTCTGTTCGTATGTCTGTCTGTTCGTCTGTCTGTCCGCCTGTCTGTCCGTTTGTCTGTCTGTCTGAACCCCCCTTCCAAAATCGGTTCTAATCATCGGATCTTAAAAATTCTTTTTTTGTTAGAAAGCTATGACCTCAGATACCCAACTTTCATACTTTTTGTCCGTCTGTCTGTACGTCCGGACGGACATAAATCTACTATCTGTCTGCGAATTTCCCATTGAATTAGCATTGAAATTCAATTTTGAGTCATTTAAGTCACTGTAGGTATTGAAATGCGGTTGATGTCCATCTGTCTGTCTGTTCGTATGTCTGTCTGTCTTTCAGTCTGTCTGTCCGTCCGTCTGTCTGTCTGTCCGTACCCCCCCCCCCCCCCCCTTCCAAAATCGGTTCTATCCATCGGATCTTAAAAATTCTTTTTTTGTTAGAAAGCTATGACCTCAGATACCCAACTTTCATACTTTTTGTCCGTCTGTCTGTACGTCCGGACGGACATAAATCTACTATCTGTCGGCGAATTTCCCATTGAATTAGCATTGAAATTCAATTTTGAGTCATTTAAATCACTGTTGCCAAATCAACAATGGCATGAGAAACTTTATTTATTTAAACATATTTGAAGCAAAAAAATTTTCATGAATCAGTTTGGAATGACGTCATAAAATGTAGCAGAATTTGATTCTTTGATTATTCATTAATTATCTAACAAGAAAGCGGCAAGGCATACTTTTGCATGCAATTATGCTAAGTTTTAATTTACATTTCTTATTTTTTTAATGCAGTTTGGAGTTTCATTACTTTTGTTATTAATAAATATTTAATTATTCCTCGAACTACAAATAAATCGCGAGCAGACGATAAATAATGTTTAATTGATTTGCGAAATAATATTAAGGAAAATAGTTGATTTTGGCTTTTAGAAGTTTAAATTATTAGCTGGATGCTGTGTTTCGATTTTTTTTCTAATATGTATAAATCTAGTGTAGAAACGGCTGTTGATGATATTTACTGTTAGAAACCTAGTTTTTTCCCGATTAGAACTTCAGTAAGTATTTAAGTAACAGGAAAGTAGGCTATTTTAGTTCTTTATGAACTTCTTGTTTAGTTTAAAGTCAAACATTTGAACATGGATACTGATTTAAAAATTAAAAAGTATAAACAGTCACGCGCATAACATTTATAAATGAAGCATATCAATAAATTTCTGGATTTTGTGAATATTATGAAATAGAAATTTTACCTTAAATATTGGCATCTTATGAAAAGAGTGAAAAAAAGTACTTTTTTTCACTGCTTTTGGGTGAAAAAAAGTAATTTTTTTATCACTGTTTCTAAAAAGTATAACTTTTCGCACGCGTCTGATATTAAAATTATAGTGTAAAAATTGGATTTTTTTCACGCAATTATAAAATAGTTATTTATGCAATTAGTGTGAAAAGTAAGGCTTTTTTAAAAGTGTTGAATAAATTCACCAGTTTAAAAAAGGCTATTTTCAACGTGTTGTCATACACTATTTTTTATAATAACGTGCAAAAAAGTATTTATTAAATTGGCATTTATTGATTGGCTTATTAATTATTTTATTATCACGTTCAAATGATTTGAAGGTGATTATTTATATTAATGATTTTTTTTTAAATCACGTGCAAAAAGTATTTCTTAGATTTGCATTGGAAATAAGACGCCAAATAAAGAATTACGTTCAAATAAAGAATTTTACACCAATCCCAAAGCCGCCGAATAAAATATCACGCTCAAATAAAGAATTTTAAACCAATCATGCTGTTATTTGCTTTGTCGCACTAGTGCGTAAAAGTAACTTTGAAACACGATTTCGTTAAAATCATCACTTTTGCCACGATTTCGTTAAAAGCATCACTTTTGCCACGATTATTGATTTGGAAAAGTTAGTTTTTTTGCATGATATTAGAAAAATAACTATTTTTAAGGACATGTTTCAGATCTTGAGTGGCAACGGATATGCTACATGAAGATAAATTTATTCTCGAGCCTCGATTCGTGAATCAAAGTTACGTTGACACCAATACAGAGCCCCAATCGGATAATCTATCGAAGAAAATACATGAATAAAAGGTAGAAGAAAGTACTTCACCTGAAACAAGAATATTGTATTTTTGTGTACATTTTTTTATCATTAATCTACAGTATTATAAGTGACTCTATATATGAGGTGTCAAAATAAGCAGAATGGAGCAAGTATGTTATTCTTCTACTTTCTCCGTATTTTCGAAAGTTTTTTTTTAACAAATCGAAATATATTTTAGAATATTTATCCATTAATGGGCGAAATGCTTTTTAATTAATTGCTATATTGCAAGTTATATGGTTTTTGTTAGTTTAAAATATGATTTCTTCCAAGAAAACGTCATTTCTAATGGCGCAAGATTAATATTTGGTAGTTGTTTCCATTTTGCGTACGGTTTTGATATAAACGGGTCGGTCTGTTTTTGTTGGCGTTTTTTAACGATCTCCGGAAATTTAAGTAAGCTTGCGCCTATACGTATGAAGTTTTGTTGAAGTCCTGACCCGGCTTGCTTCTTTTGGGGCCCAGGACACAAGCAAGTTTGGTGTCTCCCACAACTTCGATATATCTATGAACGTAATTTTTTTCATTTTAAATGGGTACAAATAAATAACCTTTAACTATTTTCTAAAATATATGCATGTGGACAATGTATATATTGCATAACTTATTTTTTATGCACACTAGATATAACATCAGAGACCTATCATTTTGTCATGTTATGTCACACTTTAAATACATGCATAAGTTTTATTCGCATGGACATGGCATAATATGTACAAATAATAAGGAAAATAATGCTTATAACTACTTGCTTTTGAAAACATTAAAGACACTTAATTCAATTGATTATTTTTTTTTGTGGTAACACATTTTGCCACATTCTTCCCACAATATTCTTTTAAAAGCAAATTTGGCGGGCCCGAAATGGGTGCCCTCTTGGCTTGCCGGAAATCAGGCTCCATTTGAATAGAAATAGTGATCTGATTTGTCCGATGGGTCCCCTGTTCCCCCTCCTTGTCGCATTTCTTTGACAAAATAAGTTTCTTTTAGCCCTTGCCCATTCAAGTTATGCCCGTCGGCTCATAGACTACATCCTCATTCCTTATCAATCAACCGTTGTGCCTCAGTACAGGCATGCTGTCAGGGTTGCCAAAACAGCTGGCTAAGTATTGGCGCGATTAAGAAATGTAATAGTTTTTATATTTTAAGGAGCTTCAGTGCTGCTATCTATATTAAAAGCAATAAAGTATTTTTCAACTATTAGTAATTAATATATTAGTTATTGATTCTCTTATAAAATACGTTTTTAAGCGTAAAATTGGAAATACAGATATTCTGCAGATGTAGAATTTCTTTTTATCAATATTACTTCTTTTAAAGATCATTCCTCAAATATATACAATTATTTTGCTTATTTATTTTATTGCGGATATCACAAATAGAATTTTCAACCTTAAAAAAGTGATTGTAGTAGACGTCTAATAGATATACATACGTAACTTAGGTGTGACGTCTATTAGTAATCTATTATAGAGTTTTTATCGACTTAATAGATTCAGTTTAGTTAAAATGGACTACTAGTGCATATAAGTTGAAATCTACAGAGCCTGTTATAATTTGAAGACATCATACTACATTTCTAGACGTGGATATGTGGAGTAAAGGAAAAGCGTAAAAATTCACTGCTGAGCTCTCTAAAATATATACATGAAGAATCTAACACAAGACTAAATATCTTTGAACTCCTTGATTTAGACATCTAATAGCAATCTTATTTTGGTAAGTCGAAAAATATAACGCGACACGCGCATCCATTAGATATCCAGAATATCGATATCCACTGAATAGGAGATGATGCGCAAACATTAGATGTCCCAAATGTCTAAGTCTAAATTAGTCTGCACGTAGATAGCTAATAGATATCCAAAAAATAGATTTTGTAGACAGATATGCAAGAGATGTCTAATAGACATCTCGAACGTCTAATGGATCATGTAGGTTAGCAATAGATATCCAGTAGATAATAGTGGCTGTGTGGTATATCATTATTTATTATTAGTTTAAAATTAAGAATTTTTATTTTATCACCCTTGACTGCGGTTCTAAAATATGACGCCCGTCGCCAATAGCCCTCGTGTAGCTCTAGTGCGACGATAATTCAAACTAACCTAATTCCTAACCTTATTTTATCACCACCAAACCCGCCCCCTCCCCCCCAAATACTTTTTCTGGCATGAATACTAGCCATTAGTATCTTTGAGTGTTGTATTTCTGCTGCAGAGAAATTGAGCCATGCCATGAAAATGCATGATAAATTAATTTTGGTAACATTAATATTTGTAACATTGCCTTAATGGACCTGCTTGAAAGCTGTAACTGATTATGAGAATGTTCTTTTTTGTAAAACTTATTTTAATTGTCATGTTAAGAAAATAAGTATACTAAGTCAAAATTTCATTAATAAAGCGTAATTTGTTAATTATGAAATATCAAACCTTTATTTATGTGTATTTCATTTTTTATTAATTTCCAATGGAAATTAATGTTAGGAACAATTAAATTAAATTGTGAGGTCATAAAATGCAATTTTCTGGCTTAGAATTATTAGTTTAAGCTTTTAACTTGTACTTTTATCTTTCATATATATTTTTGGTTGTTTTCATTTTTTTAATGTCAGGTCTCGGCATCTAACTTTTAAATTAAGAATTTTTTTGTATGTTTCTTTACTGAGTGTATATTTGTTTTGAAGCATTAATTAGTTATTATTGTGTATCATCTTTGTGTGTTATTGTAGCAAAACCTAGTCGAAGCCAAGCACCATAAGCTAGCAAGAAGTATTCGAAGTGGACCAAGTGACAGAGATTTGAAGCCAAATGCTGCCACTCGTGATCAATTAACTGTAAGTTAATGCTTACCTTTGGGTTTTCATTAATGTAACTTAAATCCTTTTTTTTTCTGTAAAATATATCATAGAAATGTTTACATTATTTTATATTAGGAGAAAACCTTTACTTGCATGTAATAATGCATGTAACCGCTATTTTGCCATTGCACCATACAGGGTGGTAACAGAACCGGGAAAACCTGGAAATCAGGGAATTCTTTGGGAAATTTTTAATGCTGGAAATATCAGGGAATTTTTCAAATTCTAAAAATATCAGGGAATTTTTCCATTTTGGATTACTAAAATAGGAGGTTTAGGTTGTTCTTGTGATCACTACTAACGGACACTTGATCAAAAGAAAATATTCTGGCTGGTCCGATTGGCCTGAACCAGAGCTACAAAAGTAAACGTGACTCTTTTCCTATCACGCAGAGGCAAAAAAAAGAAAACTGTCAATCATTATAAAACAATGCAACCTCATCGGTGGATGTCGTGAAAATTACTAGGCAGCAAAATAAGTAAATCAGGAAGCCTTATTGGATTGCATATTTTTGGTCATTTGAAGACGATCCTCTTCTCTAATGGGGGATTGCACTGGCCGGTAACCAATATTTGACGACGTTTTAGTGAAATCAAATCTTAATTCATCTTCAAATTTTAATTAAATTGATCTTAATCATTAAAATTTATCATTTAAACTTGTTGTTTATAGAAATTTTAGTTTAGTTTTCATTGATATGTACTGGGAGGGAGGGGGGAGGAAACGATTTATGCAGTACAGTAGAACTCCAATTATCCAATCCGAAGCAATTGGGACCAAACTACATTCATATAATCGGAAATTCGGATAATTGGAGTTAATTGAATAAAAAGTATATTTTAGTCAAATCAGCCCAAACAAATCCAAATTGTAAGATGTCATTTGGCAGTTTGAGTTACAGCTATTTGTAATAGTTTTTTCTATTCAACGTATGTTAGAATCTTTTGGTTTTACAAAAAATATTTTGATAATATTCGATTTTGCAATAAATAGTACAGACTTTTCCCCTCTATATTCAGATTGATTTTCAAGAATTTGGTCTTGAAGGGCTAGAAAATTAACTTTTTCATTCAAAACTTTTCAAGGAGTGTATGAACCATGTTATAACGCGATTCTCTGATCCCATGGTTCCCCTAATTTTATTCTGATTTCCGGAAATCTGGAAAAGTTACGTAGGCTGACCCATAATCCGGAAAGTCTTAATGTTTCTGTACTGCATTGAATTGTGTGTCTTGTATATTTTCTTGGTAATTGTAAAATCAGGGAATTTTTTTTATCAGGGAAATCATGGAAATATCAGGGAACTTATTTTCAAGAATTTTGTAACCTTTGTATATTGACCTTTTTTGCGACCTACAACATGTTATAATGATTTTTAAAATATTAAAACTTCTAAGCAAAACAAAATACATTCCTTAAACCAAATACTTAAATATGCTTATAGAAGTTTGTATAAAATAATAGTCATTGATGACTATTTGAACTCAAGAGTTGTATTACAAAAACCCAATATATTTCTACAAACTCCTTAAGAAATATCATGCATTTGAATATGTTTAATGTCGCATTACAAAAGAAAATTATTAGTGTTTATAAACACAATTAAATGGCCAAACCTAATACTCAAATCAAAAGCTTTCTTTACTTGGGCAACCAATGATAGTTTGTGCTTTTGGACTTTCTTGCACTGTTTGTTCATTACTCTACTCTTATTCATGTATTAACAACTTTATGAGACAACCTACTCTAGTTATTTTTATAAGTGCTCATACAAAAGGAAGCCGGTTCCGCTCATTCGAACAAAAACGGGCTGGATAGATAGAGCAGATTTGGTAGTTGCTCCTAGTATTTACAAAGCATTTTCAAAAATTTCCAACAAATATACATTCAAAATAGCTTAACTTTATAATTATTCCGATAGTTAAAACAAATAAAAAAAAACATTAGTTTAAACAAAAAACATTTTTTAATGTATAAAGGGATTGGTACTTCCTGAGTAGATCTTTAAATGAAGGTATTGCTAAATTGAAATTTTACTGTTTCTTCATTATTTAAGCTGCTATACTCAATGTAAAAAGTTATTGTACCCTGACTTTGTATTTGGCAGGCCATTGTTAACTACCCCCCAACAAAGCCTCTTTCATCTGAAGAACAAGATCTTGTATGGAAATTCAGATTTTATTTACAAAATCAGAAGAAAGTAAGTTTTAGTGTTTTAAGCCTGGGATTCACCCACTTCTCTATCAAATGAAAATAAAGCCTTAAAAAAGTTTGGTATTACAATTTCCTGCAATTTTAATTTTGAAACAACCAAATATTTTAAATATATTATATATAATATATATATATTATATATATAATTATAATATATATATATATATATATATATATATATATATATATATATATATATATATATATATATATATAATATATATATATATATATATATATATTATATATATTATATATATATATATATATATATAATATATATATATATATATATATATATATATATATATATATACTCATCTCTTAAAGATTAACATTTTGCTACTGTTACAAAACTACTTCACCCACAATATTTACACTATTATATATCTACACAGTTTTTTATTTATCTATTTACCATCTTCCTAAATTTGTGCAAAGTCTGCTGCACAACTTTTTTTTTCCAAAAATTTGCTTTTACATTTTACTTAAAATATCAATATTTTATTTACATAATTGTTTTTGTTCTCTAAAAATAATTTTATCTTTTAGGCTCTAACAAAATTTTTGAAGTGTGTCAACTGGAAAATAAGCAGTGAAGAAAAACAAGCTTTGGATCTACTTGCTAAATGGCAGGCTATGGATGTTGAAGATGCATTAGAACTTCTATCTCCTCAATACACTCATCCTATCATTAGGAAATATGCAGTCACCCGTCTCAAACAAGCTCCGGACGAAGTATATAAATAAAGACTATAGTAAACTCTGCTATTATGTGTGAAGAAATACTCAAAACATTTTACACAGTCCAACATAAAATAAAAAAAGTTCAATTTGTCACAATTTAAATAAATATAAATAAAACATCTCTTCAATTACCCTAGTCTGAATTAAGAAGAATATTATGTGTTTCAAAATCTATAGATGGAGTTCTGCTGCATAGGCCGTTCGTGTTCAAAGATTCCATGCGTCTTGCCTAAAACCATGTTGTAAAATGGTTTTAAGGGGGTTGGGCACGCTGGACCGCGGGTCTCCAAACTCAAGTGCCTCAGTGTTAATCCTATGGCAAAAAAACTATTTTCTCTGCCACATTTCTCTGGCTGTATTGAATATTTTTACAAACGTTTTTTTTTTAATAATAAATGTAGATAACTTGTAGTCTAAATGTAGAAAACAGGTCTCTATCTTCCCACATTTTGAAATTGCTTCGAATATTTTGTGTAAAATTATTTATTGAAAATTTAAAAAATATTCAAACCAATTTCAAAAAGTGGGAAGGTCGGGACCTGTAAGTCAGCTACATTTATCACATAAAAAATCCGCTTGTAAAAATATTCAATACAGCCGGAGAAATGTGGCAGAGAAAATATTTTTTTCTCCAGAGGATCAACACTGATGCACTTTGCTTTGGAGACCCCTGGTCCAGAGCGCCCATTCCCCCTTAAGAGCTAAAAAGACTCTTAGTTTCTATTTGTCTTAGAAAATACCCCAACTTTTATTGCTAAGGAAATGTCACGTTGTTTTCGAAAATGATCTTAAATAACACAATGCATAAGAATAATAGTTAATTTGTGACAATTTTATTATAAAACAGCTTTAATCTAAATAGCCTTTAACTCGGAAGTCTATCCTAAATCAATCTTAATTAACCTTAATTATTTTTCAAACACTTGTAGGTATACCTTCCCTTATACTACTGATCATACTTAGCTGTATTCCATTTATTATTTTGAAACTTATTCATTTTTTTTATTTTATAGGATCTTTTAATGTATTTGTTGCAACTTGTACAAGCTTTAAAGTATGAAAGTTTTGATGAAATTAAACGAGGTTTTAAGCAGCGTCGTGAAACCATCAGTTCAGATAAACCAAGGTAATATTAATATTGATTTTTCCACTTTTATTCTATAATCAATTAATGTTTTTTTTAAATGGTTTAACTAAAATGTTCTAATATATAAAATGTTGAAATATTACTCCTTGCTCAATTAAATGTAAATAGACTTTATTAACTTAAACTGTAGCCCAGAGTTAACAAAATTTACATTTGTGTCACAATTATACATTATTTTTCTTTATTCTTAAGGTCGATTTCAACCAATAGCGAGTCTGAATTCATAGATAATCTCAAAACGGATTCCTCTTCTAGTCAATCGGAATCAAACTCTTTGGAAACCCCTCATGCTGCTCTTGGAAACCTAAATGTAATATTTTGTTTCCTATTTCTTTTAAGATATTACCGTATTCGCTTATTTTGCATTATTACTTATACATACTTTATAAAAATGCCATGTATGCTTATATATATTACATTTTTACAATATCTAAAATATATTTTTTGTTTTCAGTCTGATCTAGCTACCTTCTTAATTGATAGAGCTTGCCATAATGAAACATTGGCAAATTATTTTTATTGGTAAACTCCTATTTTCATTTTTTTACATTTATAAATGAATAACTTTTTTATTAATTTCTTTTAGTAAACATATACATTGATTCCTTAGGTACCTTCTGATTGAAGTGGATGAACCTGAAAACCATGCTAAAGATTCTCGTTTTAAAGACATGTATCAAATAGTGATGAAAAGATTCAGCATTACCTTGCAACATGTAAGAAACCTTATAAGTAATTAGTACTGTTCAAATGAAATTTATTTCAGTGATATTTCATAAATTTTTATTTTGAACTTGTTAGAAAGGTGAAAGAATAATCTAAGGTTAAACTAACCTGTCAACAATTTTGAACTTATTGTACACCCATAATAAGATGTCACTTATTATTACCTAAACCTTATTTAATAATAGATTCATACACAGTATTAATTGCTTCTTGTTTTTTATCATTAAATTTGTGTGTAAAATTGATGTCTTATTAGCTGCATATTTTTTAAACATTTCAGGGAAGTCTAGAATTTAAAAAGCGCAAAGATCTCCTATATAGAGGTAGGGACTTTGTTGAAAAACTACTAAATCTTTTGAAAACTGTTGCAAGAGAAAGTGGAGGGAGACGAAAGAAGGTAAGTTGTTTTTTGTCTGGCATGTGTTACGCAGGGCTCCCACCAAATCACTTTTCTCACTAAAAGTCACTATTGTGAAAACTAGTCACTATTTTTTTTATACTACACCATTTATTCTTAAATTCTGTGATCATTCTTAAATTCTGTGGAAGATTGAGAAATATATAGATTTTTTAGAAATATAAATTGAAAAAAATTCTGTTTTTTAGTGAATATAGTTTCAAATGAATGAAATGCATGTGAATTACTTGTGTAACATTGATAATGTTTTAATTCACTTTAACAAGGAAATTTTTATTTAGGTACTCTTTTGACCGCCATGTAAATCTTCGTCACCATATTTTGAACTTGTGTGTACTTTACCTTTTATTTGACAAGATAAAAGACACTGTTTTGATCGTTTTGATGTTTGTGAGCATTTGAAGGGTAAAGATCCTTGCAATTATAGGAATGCTACCAACCAAAGAGTGCTTTCTAGGATTTGTTTTCTAAGTGTCATAGGGGTTAAAAATTCTTTGTAATTTAATAGAAAAAACGCTACCATAAGTAGTGGAATAGTACAAGCAATTATTCATTCTTAATAAAATGGACACATGAAAGTCCATAGTGATGATCCTTATATGAGGGAAAAGGGTTTAAGACAAATGAATGTTAAAAGATGAATATAAAAATTCTGATCAAAATGTTTTGGAAAATAGTTTGTATGATTAGTAAAATTTATTATGGTTAACAAGTGTTACACAAATTGGTTTGAAATTTTTTCAAATTTTCAATAAAAAATTTTTTAATAGAACATTCAAACCATTTCCAAAAAGTGGAATTATAAAACCCCGTAAGACATCTAGGTTTATCATATAAAATAAACATTTGTAAAAAATTATTCAATACAGCTAGAGTAATTTTTAGTGAAAAATTATTTTTGTTTGCATCGGATTAACACAGGCTAGAAGTACTTTTTTGCTTACTAAAATGATTCGTACTTCGCTTTCGTACTAAACCGCTTTTTCAACAGTTGATCGACTTAATATTTAGCCCCCGTTTATTGCATGCTTATTTAAATTAAATTTATCGAGCAACAGGATTGTTTTCACAAATTTAGGTAATTTTAATCAAAGCTTAAGTAAAAATTGAAAAACAAAATTGCTGCTTTAATTTTCTGTTTAAACTAAATGCTACAATGGTCAAGTGTTTAACATGTTAAGTCTTTTAGATTGATTAAAATAATTGAGACTTTAAGCCAAAGAACATTGAATATTTTAAAAACTAAACTGGTTACATTTGCTATGTGACTTTTAGAAAGACTTCTGGCGTTAATTGCAAAGCTTTATGTCTTGTATTTAGGTAGCCTCTGGGGGGGGGGGGGGGGCCCCCTCGTACTTGCAAACTTTGAGTTTCAGATATTAGTATGTAGGTTCAATATTTTGCTGATTATTTTATTTTTTTATTTTAGTTACTTTTTTGGTCACTTATTATTTTTTTTTTCAAATGATCACTATTTCTCTTTTTTTTTACCTCTGTTTCGTGGTGGGTTACCCTGGTTATGTGTTTTGCTACAAATATTTTTATTTAATTTCATAAATTTTAAAATTCAATCTGTAAAAAATAATTAAATATTTTTTTTGTATACTAAATGTCTATAAATCCAATCCATCACTTTTAAAGTTAAAAAGCTGTAAGCTAATACAGGCAAAATTATCCTTTCTGCAGTGTAAGTCACATTTGTAAAAACTAAAAAGTGATTATCACTAAAATTTTTAGCATTAAATGAAACAAAATATAGTGAAATAGCTGATCTACACTTATTAAAACTGAATGTAAAGTGCTTTATTTATTTTGATTTATTTTTTAAGTTTAAAAAGCTTTTAATCTCCTCTTAAATTGTTACTTACACTACAGTTGCATGGAATTACCCTGTATAAATAATAAATAACTGTTAAAAATGAATAATTGTAGGTATTCCCCAATTTTTGTTATGTTTACAATAATATTTAATATTTCCTCCCTTATTTTACTATAATTATACTGTATGAAACAGGATAATGGACCGTTATTTTTTTTATATTGCAGACAGAACGACTGCAGGCTTTGCTGCTTGACAAAGATATCTATAAAATTGATTTTGTTAACTTTGAACCATTACCTTTACCTCTGGATCCATCAGTTAAAGTCAAAGGCATCATACCTGAAAAAACTACCTTGTTTAAAAGTGCACTTATGCCAACAAGACTTACGTTCCTGACTACAGATGATCAAGAGTATGTGACGATATTTAAACTTGGTGATGATTTGAGGCAAGATCAACTTATTTTACAGACAATATCACTGATGGATAAGGTACGGTAGTTTTTGTTTTCTATAGCTGGAACTAGGAATTGTTGACCCATAAGGATACTTGACCCAAGGATTTTTTCGTAATTAAAACAATTTCGAAGGTAGAAAGTGACATCCCTTATTTTCTTTCTGTTAGCTGTTCACATTGTGAAAATAACTATCAATGCATCACATATCACATATGTTTTTAAACTATTGGACAAAATACATTTTCACGCTCCAAAAGTAAAATTCGTGTTGCAAAACTCTGATTTTATAAATTTTTGAGACTAAAATTTATGCTTTTTTCATTGATCATTTGTTTTATACAAATTTTTAGCTACACCATCATGTATAATAGGGAAATTCTTTTTAAAATAAAAAATAGTGCCATTTTATCGTTATGCAGTGAATATGCAACTGGGCATATGTGATCCAAGATTATATTTAGAAGAGTGCATATTTTTTGTTTAGTGTTATGTTTAGTGAAAAGTGTTTAATCAATGGGTTCCATAAAGTAGCCAAAAGTTTGGTCTACCTAGAATGTATTTTAAGAATTTATGTCAGAAAAGTTTAGGGTATCCCCCAAAAAAATATTTTGTACCATCATATAAAGCCAATCAAGTTTTTAATGAAAAAGAAACTCAATCATTCACCTATTAAGAAGTTATGGCTCTCTTGAATAATGGTTTGACCACTAAGTTAACCACTAAACTTGGTTATGACTAAGCCGTGAAAAATAGACATCTAGGAAATTGGCACAAAGAAAAAGTAGCTGTCAATTTTTGTTTGTGAGACTTCATGAGTAAACAACTTGAATTGTCTTAAAGGAAACCAGAAGCCTCTTATCATCTTATGGTACCAGCTTTAATCAATACAATGTCTCCACTTTTGCATGTTTAATGGTTGTGCAGATATTATGAACATGCATTATTTGGTGCTACTGGGTGTATATAAAAATATTATAAAGTAAAATTATTAAAAAAATAATTTTGTACAGGTGACAAAACATAATATAGTACCACCTGGAAAGCTATTTTTACAAGACAGAGGTAACTCTCATTGTGTTCTAATCTTAGATAGTACAGATGATTCAAAACTGTACCTGTGGCATACCTTCTCTCAAAATATAGCTGTTAATTTCAAAATTAACTGAACTAATTTCTTTTGGATTTCATACTTTTTTTATTTGTTTATTTCAACTAGCTTTTAAGGAAGGAAAATTTGGATTTGAAGCTGACTCCATACCGTGTACTTGCATGTAGCAGTAAACATGGTAAGAGACATGCTCAATTTGAAATACTTAAATCTGTATATTATGTTGAACAAAAAGTACATTATGTTAACAAACAGTATTTTAATGTAAAAATAAATTGCTAAACATTTTTTATGCAGGTTTTGTGCAGTATATTGAATCCACATCTATCAATGCAATTATGGATGAATATAAAGATCTACAGAATTTCTTAAGAACTCATAATCCATCAGAGAATGGCCCATATGGAATATCTCATGAAATTATGGACTGTTATGTCAAGTCATGTGGTATTTTTTAAAATTCTTTTTTTTTTAAGTAATCCATTTTTAACTGGTAAATAGACAAATATATTTTGGAAATAATAACCCAGCAGTTGAGTTTATAAACATCGAACCTACTTTTGTTAAATAATTCTTTGCCATGATAGTTTCCTTTTCTTAAGTTTCCTTTTAACTTAAAAATCTTGAATACTTAAATATTTTAGGAAAATTATATTAATATTGAATAAGATCCCATTATTTATAAATGAAACAACAAGTTATATCATTCAATTTTATGCATGTTTTACTAGTTATTAATAACCTATTTATATTTTAAAGAATTTTTTCTCTGAAATTAAATAATAATGTTTAAAACTATTCTCAGTTGTACCTACGTACATATTAATTCGACTTTTTATTTTTATTGAAATGTTAAATTAAATCTTGATAAACATAATTTTTTTTTGTAGCTGGGTATTGTATCATCACTTACCTTCTTGGGGTAGGAGATCGCCATTTAGATAATCTTCTCATGGCAAAAAATGGTATTTGTATTTTGAGCTGTATTTTCACATATATCAATGCATAAATTAAAATAAAACTCGAAGAAGCTTATAACTTAACTCTACAAAATGAAAATATTTTGTGTCCTTTCCTTAAACTTATGCCTGCTTTGCCTATTTTTTATTTTTATTTTTCATAATACAAATTTTTGGCCACCTAGCTAGCTAATAGCTTTTATTCTCTAAGAATTAAATATATTAATCAAGTTTCCTTCCCTATAACATTCTAAGGAACACATACATAGGTTGATGATCTCATATTCTATTATTGTTTTTAAAAACTATTTTAAGCTAAATATTATTCTAATGATAATACTTGGTTTGGTGAATCAAAATAACTAGGGTGAATACCTAATTAAATATATAATTCAATGGGATCATAGCAAAATATTTGAAAAAATAATTTAAAGTGTTATTGCTGTGGGCCTCCAGACCATCTCTTTGGGCTGGAAGAGTAGATTTGTTGACATGGATGTTGATTAGATGCTTCGCCCTGCTAAGCGTGAAGGAAACCTAGGCTTCAGCACATTTAGCCCCTAGTCTGACGTTTTTGTCAGCTTTTTCGTTGCCAGGAATCCTGACATGGCTTGGTACCCATTGGAGGATCACAATCCAACCCTGTACAATGACGGGGCATTTTTCTCCAGACAACCTGCACCCATGGTACTGCGCTATGACTGCCCACAGGTCTTTCACACATATTTAACGATCACATTCACCGCATAAGTGTTACTAAACACTTTTGTTCACTAGAGTGTAATTTTTAAAGAGAAAGAAGTGTAATATTTCAATTAATAAGATTAATGTCTGTCAATATGTATGCCATTACTTTTAAAGTATTTTCTTAGACAAAGGATATTTTATGCATGCATGACTGTTAGTACAAACTAACTTAACTATTACTTTACTAAACATTCATTGATTTCTCCAGGCAAACTGTTTCATATTGACTTTGGCTATATTCTGGGTCGGGATCCTAAGCCTCTTCCTCCACCCATGAAGCTTAGCAGAGAAATGGTGGAAGCTATGGGAGGTATACAGTCGGAACACTATAAGGAATTCCGTAAGCAATGCTACACTGCTTTTCTTCATCTACGCAGGTTAGTTTATTGAAGAATTGTTTTTAAGGGTTAAATATTACAATGAGACAATTTGATTTTCTTTTAAATTCAACAAAATATTACTTACAAATGCTATGTGCATCAAATTGACAAACATACATTTTTATTTACTTTTGACACATCAAATCCTCGAATATACACCTTTAAGTCCCATTTTGCGTAAATTTCTTGTAGCTGCCGTCATGACATTTTGTACAGTTTCTTCCAATTTTGATTTAAGGAGACGATTATATACACTCTTGAATTGTGCCAAGATTTGGGGCTCTTTTTTCTTGTACTAATATTTACATTTCATAATTCCCCCAAATTTTTCTATCCCTCTTACTTGTGGGACGTTCGGCGCATTGTCCTTTTTAGGTATGAAATCAATATTCTGGTTCCTCAGATACTCTGTCACTTCTGTCGTCAGTAATGACTGATAGCCATATCAGGCCAGACCGAAAGATCTTCCTTCCGATGATGTTGGAGGATGAAGAGCATCAGTACTATCTGTATACATTGTTGTGTGTGCAAGTAAATTTTACCATTCACAGTTCCCTCAAAGACCAGTTTGGACACATTCCCATCCTCATCCATGGCGTGCCACACCATCACTTTTCTGGCGAATATCTCTTTAATTTTGATTCTATATTCTAAGGGAACAGAATCAGATGAAGCAGAATGGTAGTACTTACTACCACCAGCAACATTGGGATCATACATGAAATAAGACTCGCCATCAATGACGAGTTTCAGTCCTGATCCAGAAGGAATCAATTTCCGATAAATGCTTAAGCAGTTCTTCTTTGCTCGTTGTATTTGATCTTTTACATATTTTGGAACCATATTTTTCCTTAAAAGCTTTTAAATTCAAATCTTTTTTAATGATTTTGAGTACATAAGATTTAGATATCTTCAAATTGCGGACGATTTGCTGCACTGAACTATTGGATTTCTTTTAAAAGACTTTCTTAACCTTCGTTACCAGAGTTAAGTTCTTTTCCGGATTCTTTTTCTGAATTTTAGAGAAATTTTGTTGTTTAATTGTTCATCATACTGTTTTAAAAGACGATATATAGTTGAAATTTTCCGCTTTTTAAAATGTTTAAAGACTACATTCTTGCATCTTTTGCCATCAAAATTATAGAATTGTACAAATTATTTTCGAATAGAATTCGATAAATGAGCTGGCATGGTGAACCTTGCAACAGCAACAATCAAAATCGTATGTTATTTTAAAGTGTGCATGATCTACTTTCTAGAGGTAGTTTAAAAATGTTCATGTTACAAATTTTTCGCATCAGCTTAACCAATCGAATTGTCTCATTCTTATTGCGGACATGCTTTAGTATAAAATATTTTTATCAACTAACTTAATATAGTCAAACCTTTTTAAAACAAATTCCAAGGGACCTACAAAATGTGTTAGTTTTAAACATACTTTGTTACTACGGAAACTTTGCATCAAAATTATTAATTGTCAAAATTTAGTTCATTATATTAGTAATTCTGTTTAATCGTGTTTGTTTAACAAGGTTTGACTGTAATAATTTAGTTTGCTGAAGGAATTCTATGGCTAAATTTCATGACTATGCAGTGACATTGTCAAGAAGGCTTAGTTGATGCTCAACAACGTTTGCCTGAAAATCATAATATGGTTCATGCACAAACTTTATCTCAATAAATTGAACACTGTTATCAATAAGTAGATATCCTAGTGGAAGCAGTTCTACAACACTTATTTTTACAAACCCACATTAAATAAAACAATGGGTACTAATATACGAATTTTTATTTTCTTTTAGGCATGCAAACTTAATTTTGAATTTATTTTCCTTGATGGTGGATGCTAGTGTTCCAGATATTGCTTTAGAACCTGACAAAACTGTTAAAAAGGTAATGTGTCAATAAAAAAAAGTATGTTCCATTGCCTTTTTTAAAAACATATATTAAGCCATACTGTAAATATTTCTCTCTTAAATACTGTGTTTGACATGCTATGAGCCTACAAAAATATAACTTTAGTTACCAATGCTTTCACTGACCCCACAATCATTTTATAATTTAGGTGCAAGATAAATTCCGGCTAGATTTACCAGATGAAGAAGCTGTGCATTATATTCAAAATATCATCGATGAAAGTGCCAGTGCTGTGATGCCTGTAGTCGTTGAACAAATACACAGGATAGCCCAAGTAAGTGGTAAAGCTATGAAAGGATTACAATCAAGCCTAGGTACCTATAGTAAACCCTAAATATAAACAAAAAGACATAATGAACCTATTAAAAGATAATAGGTAAATATGTGAATTAAATTGTTTTATTACACAAAAATTGATACACTTAAGCTGTTTTAACTTATAAAATCTGCTTATATTCTATACAATATGGTTTCGACATATTTTGTAATTCAAGCATGTATAAATAAAAAAAAATGCTTTATTTGTACTGTTAATGATATCCATGAAGTACATATTAACATGGCAAAAAGTATAAACTTGTATGTTAATTTTTAAAGTAACAAAATTATTCCTTTTCTTTAAAACTATATATGATATCTTATGAATTTTATTTGCGTGACTGAAAAATCATTTTTTTTTTTAATATTTGTAACCTATTTGTTTAATAAAGCATGTATTTATTTCCTTTTACAGTACTGGAGAAGATAAAAAAAAGCCATTCAGAAAGAATTACAGTCCACTGTTAAATTATTGCAGTGCTATCTATGCAAGCTCACCTCATTGTTAAATTATTGCAGTGCTGTCTATGCAAGCTCCAAGCTTTATGTATAAAATAGAACTTTTAACCAAATATATTTTCTTATTAAATTCTACAAATGTGTAAATATAAGTATGTTAATGCCTTAAACGACGGATGCAATATTAAATAGAATAAATTAATTATTAATAAAAATTTTGTTATAATTTATGTTTTGAAAATATGTATGTGCTTTATTTAAATTGTCTGACACAATCTTCTATGAATATAATAGACAAAGTCCTGCCCTTATTAAATTTTAATTCATGAAAATAAATTAATAAAAAGCATTCAAACTTTATTATTAGAGCTTTTAAGCAGCAATGTCCTATACTAAATAAACGTTCAAAACTATAGAGAATGAAAAATATATATATATATATATATATTCTTTAAGTTTTTTAATGTGATGCATTGCTTACTGATCAAGTTTGGTAGTTTCTTTGATATTTTTTCATGGCTTTAGAGTTACTTAAAACTTTTGGAGATATTAATACCATTTTCGACTCAGTGTAATTGCTTTGGATAACAATTGTAAAATATGATACTTCACTAATATTTTATTAAAAGAAAGAATATATATATATATTTATTTGCACATTGAACTTCAGTTCCTTCTTTATAAGAAAAAAATATAGGGGAAATATATATATAGGGGCCCTGTTTTTTTTAATTATAAATAAATAAAATATTTGCAAATCACTAAAATATTTATTAGTTCAAAATTAACATTGGCCCGTTAATGCCGAGGATTAGGGCCTCTAGTCGGAAGGACCTAAAATTGCATTCCATTATAAAAATGAATTTGCATAAAAGTTTCATTAATTTTGTAAAATTTGTTATATATATAGTATTATGCAATCTTCGTGACTTTTCAATTTTTAAAAGTTTTTTAAAGACAACTTGACTAAGCAAAATTCATTAAAATATTTAACAAGAGGGGGCGGGCCCCTATGCCACTTTAGGATCATATTTACCAACGGGCACATTTAACGACAGGGCCTAACTTCTGAAGTCTTTTGGAACCTCAAAATTTATTTAATTAGAAAAACATGCGAAAATGGGAATTGTTAGTGTTTATTGCAATTTTTCATGACATTTTAGCATTATCTTTTTTATTAATATTCTTCTTTGATAATTTAAACTAAGAAATTATTCCTCTTCATTAATAAGTTTCACAAGAGGGGCCCTTCGGGGATTTACATATGTCGTCTCCCCCCCCCCACACACACCTTTTAATTTTTTTAAAGCAATTAACGTTTAGTTTTAGGGAAAGACCACTTCGCATTTTCTAAATGTGCAAAGTAAATATTTCTAATAATAAATGGTAGGACACATTGGAATTTTAATGCCAGTCAGTTAATATCAAAATTATAGTTTTGATTTTTTTTACTTCGAATGAAATAAGAATAAAACTGAAATATTATAATCTGTTTTTCCGAAATAAACTAGTTTTGATTAATCAAATAGAGTATACTCCAATATGAGTACACCAAAAAATAGTAAAAATTAAAAGGATTTTTAATGCAATTTATTTTATTTAAAAAAAATTACCAGTTATGTCACTTTTCAGTTGATTCGAAATAATAACTGGGCACGCCGCTCATTTTTGTCCTGTGACCAGACAAGAATTATTTTTAGAGCAAGGAAAAGGAAGACTGGGAAGAAAGTTTGTTTTATTTATTTCCTGTAACGTCTGGACGAACCCCTCACTCTGATTGCCTTATCTTATTCCTCGATTTCACGCGCCTCTTTCTACTTGCTTCTACCCCACTTGTAGCAAAAGACCAGGGTCAATAAAAATAAATTATATTTCTACTTTTTCCATGGCCCAGGCAGAAAACACTGCGCGACAACACAGACTACGGAGCGTGTTTTTTTGTGTGTACGTAAAAAGTGGAAGGTTTTATAATCGTTCAGTCCGTCACCCACTTTCACAGAAAGAACCACAAGTCCCACAGACAAGTGGGATACGTCATTTTGAAGCAAAAAATCAGGATTAGGCTACATTCCAATTTCATTAAAAAATTTACATTGGAAGTTATTTAAAATTTAAATAACTTAAAATTTAATCTACATTGAAATAACATGCAAATTCCATTTTTATTCAATATTTTCACTGTTGCCATTTCGCTAAACGTACGAGAAACTTTATGAAAAGAAATACAAACTTTTGAAAGAATATTTATGTGACTAGGGGGCTCCGCCCCCTGCTCGCTATGGCTTACCAACCCCCGGTTTCCCATAAGCCGCTTCGCGGCCAGCTCGCTGGTGAACGTAACTTTTCTAACCCAACTTTGCACAGGCCTATGCATATTTTGCCATCCAGATCTGTATCTATGACAAAATTATGTCGATCCTTGGTAATATAGTTATATTCAGCCACAAGCTCGCACCTTGGATATTTCTGCGCAATGTCATTGGGTCGCAGGCTTGCATTCTTGGATTCTTCCTCTGGTCACTATCGCCTCGCAAACCCACGGGAATTGCTGCGCAATTCCATTGGACCGCTTCGCGGTCGTTATGTTATATTACTTTTAAAAAAAAATATTAATATTGTATTACTGTTTTCAGTAATTTTTCGCCAACCCCCGTTAATTTCGCAGAATTAACCTTGCCTGTTTTTACTCTTAGGTTCTTTTGAAAACCCAATGGCTCACTCAAAATTTTTAAGTTGTATGACTTTTTTTAAGTAATAATACCATTGGACGCTATGCGGCATGAAGGGGACTACGCCCCCTGCTCGCTATCGCTCGCCAAATTAATTTTTTTCAGGTTGTTGGCTGTTCCGAAAGAGAGAAACGAAACCTGTTCGCAACCAGATAAGTATATATAATTGGCCGTGCGCAAATAGGTTTCGTACTTTTCCTTTGAAATTGCTTACATTTCGGACCGATCGGATGCATGACGTCTAAAGAGCTTCTGTGACCTTAAAGTTGAGTAGACCATGTGCAGATACATAAAGACAAAAACACTATAATTTACGTAAACAAAAAATGGTGAAACGTAACACGTAGGGAGATCCTTGCAAAAACGCATCTCACAACGAAAAATAAAACTAAAAAGTAGGTTTGTTACAGAATCTGTCACTTAAAACCGCTTCCACACAATATTTGTGCTCAACCAACGTTTGTGCGACTTGCGATTCGTTCTGTGAAAGTAGTGACAGACAGACGATTGAACGATTATAATACCTTCCACTTTATACGTTATTTACATAATTTTAATCTATAAACCTTCTATCTTGCTATAATATATTTTAAGGCCAAATCATTTTTTAAAAAAATCTGTAAACCTTTTCTATATATAAACACAAAACCAATGTAAAAAGAACAAGTTAAATAACTGTTCTTTTAAAAGAGCAGAAAAGAGAGCAACTGTTCTTTAAAAAGAACGTAACAAATCACACATTTCTGTGGTCGTTTTGCAGAAAAGGAATAGATTTTTTTTGTGGCTGACTTATTGTAATTTTTAATTAAAAAACTTATTGGAAATTTGAAAAACAAATAAGTGGGCATCGAGGCATAAGGGGACACACCTGCCCAAAAAAATTTGGGTTTCTGACATCAATATTTCATCATGTTATGGCTGCTAACACTTTCAAATCCGATACTTTAACATAGAGGAAAACTAATTTTTATTTTTAATTAAAAAAACTAATTGGAAATTTGAAAAACAAAAAAAAAATTAGGTCGAGGCATTAGGGAGGCACACCTTCCCAAAAATTTTGGATTTCTAAGATCAATATTTCATGATGTTATGGCTCCGGACACTTTAAAAGAGCTTACTTTTTTTTAATATAGAGAGATATAATTCAGTTTTGGATTGTTGTAATTCACATAGAGTTCTTTTGATGGTTCATTATATACATATGTATGAAGAAAGATGCAAAAAGAATTCTAACTTGGCATAAAAAAAGTGAAAAGTTTCGCTTTATTTTAAAGCATCATTTGTATAATTATATATTTTTCGAACTGTAATTTAATTTAATCAAATTATTAAATCTAAGAAAGGAGATTAATGAAAATAGTTAATTTTAGCGTTTAAAAGTTTGAATTACAAATAGCTAAAGGTCCTGTTTGTTTTTAGAATTAAATCACCATTGCCATTCGCAACAATCGCCCGAGAAACTTAATTCTTTCAAACAATAAATTAAAATAAATTTATTTTCGCGGCATCGATCAGTTTGAAATGACGTCAAATATATTTCACTACGAGATTCTTTGTATGTTGATATGAAATATTTTCATTTTATTTAAAAGCGAGGAATAGTACATATTTATTCTTTGAAATATAAATTAATTGTTGCAAATGATAAGTAATAATTATTGAATTTTGAAATAAAAAATAAAACTAGCCAAATTTAGCATGTAAATGTTTAATATAGAATTAATGCTGTGTTTGGCGCCTTTTTACCTGTTTAAACACAACTTTTGTGTGGAAGCGGGTTAAGTGACAGATTCTGTTACGAACCTACTTGTTTAGCTTCCACACTACGTTTATAACGTAAAGGGGGAAGGTATTATAATCGTTCATCCGCCTGTCACCCACTTTCACAGAAAGAACCACAAGTCCCCACAGACAAGTGGGATACGTCATTTTAAAGCAAAAAATCAGATTAGGCTACATTCCAAATTTCATTAAAAAATTTAAATTGGAAGTTTATTTAAAATTTAAATAACTTAAATTTAATCTACATTGAAATAACACTGCAAATTCCATTTTTATTCAATATTTTCACTGTTGCCATTTCGCTAAACGTACGAGAAACTTTATGAAAAGAAATACAAACTTTGAAAGAATATTATGTGACTAGGGGGCTCCGCCCCTGCTCGCTATGGCTTACCAACCCCCGATTTCCCATAAGCTGCTTCGCGGCCAGCTCGCTGGTGAACGTAACTTTTCTAACCCAACTTTGCACAGGCCTATGCATATTTGCCATCCAGATCTGTATCTATGACAAAATTATGTCGATCCTTGGTAATATAGTTATATTCAGCCACAAGCTCGCACCCTTGGATATTTCTGCGCAATCTCATTGGTCGCAAGCTTGCATTCTTGGATTCTTCCTCTGGTCGCTATCGCTCGCAAACCCACGGGAAATTTGCTGCGCAATTCCATTGGACCGCTTCGCGGTCGTTATGTTATATTACTTTTTAAAAAAATATATTAATATTGTATTACTGTTTTCAGTAATTTTTCGCCAACCCCGTTAATTTCGCAGAATTAACCTTGCCTGTTTTTACTCTTAGGTTCTTTTTGAAAACCCAATGGCTCACTCAAAATTTTTAAGTTGTATGACTTTTTTTAAGTAATAATACCATTGGACGCTATGCGGCATGAAGGGGACTACGCCCCCTGCTCGCTATCGCTCGCCAAATTAATTTTTTTCAGGTTGTTGGCTGTTCCGAAAGAGAGAAACGAAACCTGTTCGCAACCAGATAAGTATATATAATTGGCCGTGCGCAAATAGGTTTCGTACTTTTCCTTTGAAATTGCTTACATTTCGGACCGATCGGATTGCATGACGTCTAAAGAGCTTTCTGTGACCTTAAAGTTGAGTAGACCATGTGCAGATACATAAAGACAAAAACACTATCATTTACGTAAACAAAAAATGGTGAAACGTAACACGTAGGGAGATCCTTGCAAAAACGCATCTCACAACGAAAAATAAAACTAAAAAGTAGGTTTGTTACAGAATCTGTCACTTAAACCGCTTCCACACAATATTTGTGCTCAACAAAAAAAGCACTATTTATACACCTCAGAAGAGAATTCGCCCAAACAGGGCCTTCAGCTTATAATTTATTTCTAATTCAAACTTTTAAACGCCAAAATTAACTATTTTCATTCATCTTCTTTCGCAAATTAATGTTTACCCCATTTATCACTCTCACTCGAATTATTACTCTCATCTCACTCTATTGTGATATTACAACAATCCAAACTGAATCATATCACATAAATAAATATTTTAATGAAATTTGAGATGTAACCTAGCCGGATTTTTGCTTTAAAAACGATGTATCCTACTCGTTTGTGCGACTTGCGATTCGTTCTGTGAAAGTGGGTGACAGACTGACGAATTGAACGATTATAATACCTTCCACTTTATACGTTATTTACATAATTTTAATCTATAAACCTTCTATCTTGCTATAATATATTTTAAGGCCAAATCGTTTTTTAAAAAAATCTGTAAACCTTTTCTATATATAAACACAAAACCAATGTAAAAAGAACAAGTTAAATAACTGTTATTTTTAAAAGAACAGAAAAGAGAGCAACTGTTCTTTAAAAAGAACGTAACAAAATCACACATTTCTGTGGTCGTTTTGCAGAAAAGGAATAAGATTTTTTTGTGGCTGACTTATTGTAATTTTTAATTAAAAAACTATTGGAAATTGAAAAACAAATAAGTGGGCATCGAGGCATAAGGGGGACACACCTGCCAAAAAAATTTGGGTTTCTGACATCATATTTCATCATGTTATGGCTGCTAACACTTTCAAATCCGATACTTTAACATAGAGAAAAACTAATTTTTATTTTTAATTAAAAAACTAATTGGAAATTTGAAAAACAAAAAAATTTAGGTCGAGGCATTAGGGAGGCACACCTTCCCAAAAAATTTTGGATTTCTAAGATCAATATTTCATGATGTTATGGCTCCGGACACTTTAAAAGAGCTTACTTTTTTTAATATAGAGAGATTAATTCAGTTTGGATTGTTGTAATATCACAATAGAGTTCTTTTGATGGTTCATTATATACATATGTATGAAGAAAGATGCAAAGAGAATTCTAACTTGGCATAAAAAATGTGAAAAGTTTCGCTTTTATTTTTAAAGCATCATTTGTACTAATTATATATTTTTCGAACTGTAATTTAATTTAATCAAATTATTAAATCTAAGAAAGAAGATTAATGAAAATAGTTAATTTTAGCGTTTAAAAGTTTGAATTACAAATAGCTAAAGGCCCTGTTTGTTTTTAGAATTAAATCACCATTGCATTCGCAACAATCGCCCGAGAAACTTAATTCTTTCAGACAATAAATTAAAATAAATTTATTTTCGCGGCATCGATCAGTTTGAAATGACGTCAAATATATTTCACTACGAGATTCTTTGTATGTTGATATAAAATATTTTCATTTTATTTAAAAGCGAGGAATAGTACATATTTATTCTTTGAAATATAAATTAATTGTTGCAAACGATAAGTAATAATTATTGAATTTTTGAAATAAAATAAATAAAACTAGCCAAATTTAGCATGTAAATGTTTAATATAGAATTAATGCTGTGTTTGGCGCCTTTTTACCTGTTTAACACAACTTTTGTGTGGAAGCGGGTTAAGTGACAGATTCTGTTACGAATCTACTTGTTTAGCTTCCACACTACGTTTATAACGTAAAAGGGGGAAGGTATATAATCGTTCAATCCGCCTGTCACCCACTTTCACAGAACAAACCGCAAGTCTCACAAACAAGTGGGATACGTTATTTTGAAGCAAAAAATCAGATTAGGCTACATTCCAAATTTCATTAAAAAATTTAAATTAGAAGTTTATTTAAAATTTAAATAACTTAAAATTTAATCTACATTGAAATAACATTCAAATTCCATTTTTTCAATATTTTCACTGTTGCCATTTCGTTAAACATACGAGTAACTTAATTTAAATAAAAATAAAAACTTTGAAAGAATGTTTATTTATGCGATATATAATTCAGTTTGGATTGTTGTAATATCAAAATAGAGTTCTTTTGATGTTTTTTTATATGTATGAAGAAAGATGCATAGAGAATTCTAACACGCGGTTATACTGCCATGGTCGCTGCCTTGAGCGCCGTCCAGAGCAATGGTTTGGATTTGACCTTGGATTTCCAAAGTTCCGAGTTTTTTTCGGTGAAATTGGCGAGTGATTCTATATCGCGTGATTATGATTTGACGCGTGATCGAGATTATGGATGAAAAAATTTTGATTGCTGCTTGCGCTTTACATTTAAAAAGCATAGATAGTTATCTAGAGGTAATTAGAAAAATAGCTGAAAAACGTCGTCGAAGATGGTGGATGATAGCATGTCATCGCAACCGAACTATAACGTAGAAAATATTTAATTATTTTTTATAGTATATTTTTCATGGAATGATATCTTTCATTACAAAACAATATTAACCGTCCCTAGTAGCATTGTTTCTCGAAATTTGCTCGATCGAATATCGATCATCGATCGTTCATCGGATTCAGCGAAAACTCACCGGTGATCGCATCCGTAATCCGAAAGTGCATGAGGCGACATCGGCAATCGGTGAACGAAATTCTATCGATAAAATTCATCGATTCGATATCGGTCAAAGGTAAAAATTCAATCAATGTACGTTTCATTGGAAAATTATGACGAATCGATATCGCAACGATAAGAAACCGAAAAATGTGGCTTTTTTTTTTCGTACATACAAATTACGTTAAATTATTTCGAAAACTTCATATCCGAAAGCTATTAAGTTTAAACTGGTAATAGTTATTTTTTATTATACTTACACACAACATTTTTAATTGCTTGCGAAGATAAATATTTTTACTGTGTGATAACTTATTTCTTTTATTTACTTGGAAATTAATTTTTAACTTTTTGGCCATGATTAATTTTTGAAAAACTTAACTTAAAGAAAATAGATTTTTGAATAAATATTATGAACCAAACAACTTTTCAATACGTAAGTTACCAAGAGTTATTTTTAAATTTAACCTATTTCTATTAGTATTATTAAACTTAAATTAATATTTAAAAGGAATTTGCAACTTGCAAAAGAAAAATCAAAATTTCTTAATCAATAACATAAAACTTCTTTAACGATCAACCTTTTGATCTCTTTATTTAAACTCAAATTCAGTGCAAGCGTCCATAGCCGTGACGACTAACGCACAGTTCCTAGTTGCAAGTCAAGAGCGCGGAGCCCGAGATTGATGGTTCTGTCCCCCTCCTGAAATTCGAAATATTACCTGACTAACAGAAAAAAATAGTGGCGCCATCTCGTTTAAAATTTTTCTACTAACGTGTCGTAAACTGTTCGGAATTTTATCGGAAAGTGTTCGAAATTCCATCGGACGATGAGATTTCGTTTACTACTCATCGGATTCTTATCGATTTCTTCTTGACTCTTCGTAATCTCATCGGAAAAACTCATCCTAGGCTGCTCTATCGAGCGGACATAACCGAGCAGTTATCGAGCAATCGGCAATTTTAACGAAAATCCGATATTCGAATTCTCATCGGCTCACCGGTGAACGATGCAAATTCGATTATCGGTCGATGAAAAATTGCTACTAGGGTTGTGCATTCATAGCATACAAAAATGTGCATTTTTATGGCTTTAAACTTCCAATTAAGTTAAATTGACGTGCTCCTCAGGAAATGGTAAACGATATTTTTTTCAAAAAATAATTCATTGCGAAGAACTTTTAAATATATATATTTGGTTGGTAAATATGTATGTCAAATAAGTCGACAGGGAAACTTCGTAGAAATTAAAGATCTTTTATTAAGACTTATTCATCAGGATAAGATTGATTTGACGTCTGCAGCCGACGAAAGAGTGTGATCGAATGTGTAAAAAAATGGCGAAAACTTCCGTGCTCCGTTTCACTGACCAATTACAGCCATGGGAGAGTTGAAAGATCAATTAAAAATATGTGCTGACTAAACGGTTTCTGTGGGAACGAATTGTACTAGGGGACTGTTTGCGCCGACAGGGTGTGGTTGGGATGTTAAAGTACTAAGTGATATTAAGGGTATATGAGAAAGATAATTTAAGTTATTAAGTTCAATTGGGGTACCAAATATAAGATTTAAGTTATATTGAGGGGGTTAAGTTATGATATGTCATATATATCTGTAGGATTTTGCTCTATGAAGAGCACATAATCAGGAGTATAATACTAGCAATTTTCTTTAACCAAAAGTCAAATGAAACTCAGTCACACTGCATGATCGTCACGGGATCACTGACTGGTATCGGTTTGTTTATAAACAGAGGAGGTTATTCACCATTCCACATTCCTTTAAGAGACCCCGTAAACTTCGCTCCCCGACACGTCAAATCTCCTTGGAGAGAGGCTGAAACTTGAAAGCCAACAGCGTTTTAGATATTAGTTAAAAGAAACTAAATAAAAAAAAAGTGCAAATCATTTAAATAATAACAAAAGATTTCTTTTATATGCAAAATACAAACCAAAGTACAAGTTTAGATTTTGCTTCAATCAGATCACTGGACAGGTGAATTCAATTTCATGAAATTATTTTACAAATCGAATATTTTTGGTTTGCAGTTAGATTTTTTAGAATTTAATCATTTTTATCCATATAGTCTAAAAATTTGTCCAGGTTTCTGAAAATAAAAAAATTCCCTGCCTTTTCCAGGATTCCCAGATGGGTAACAGTCTGGTTTAATTAAAACTGTATTTTGAAAATGTTTAAAAAGTACTATGAATGGTAAACTAATATTACACTGTACAAAATACAGTTGGTAAAGAATAAATTATTTAAAAGCTGTTATTTAATTTTTAGCTGAATGAGACTGGAAACAAAATAGACATCTCAATACAATTTTAAACTATTAAATATATCTTCTGTAAATCATTTTTTAGATATGATTCTTAAAATAAAAAAAGAGCAAATCGCCTTTTACTATGGTCAATAAAAGGCTACTGAGGCTTCCTACCAGTTACTAAAAATAATGTTTAAAAGCGATAAGCAGCCAAAGCCAACAGTCCTACGACCAGACAATAACATAAGGGAAACCCTATACTGGCATGTGATTGGCTACTGAGGCGCTGAAGCCTTGTAAAATGTAAACATACTGGTCGAGCAGAATAGCTTCTGCCAAGAAAATACATATAAGTGGACATTTACATCACTTGCTGCTGAAGGCTTAAGATGCAGACGGTGGTTAATAAAAAATTGTTAAAATACCTTTTAAAAAAGCAAATGAAACTAATTTTTTTATGGCAACTAAAAACTAAAATAGAAAACATTTCATGTTGAGCGCACATAGGAACTTCCCCTAAGGCCCTGCACATGCCCTATTTTTTTGTCCGTAGACAGGGGCTAGGAGTTAGTTCCCCATAGTTACCACTGCTTTTATCCTTTCTGCAAAGCATCAATTTTCTTAGTCTTTTTTTTTTACTTCTGCATATTGGTTTCAAAACCTGAAATAAAATTAAAATATGCGAAATATTTTAAATAATGAATAGTACCTTAATTTTGGATATTTACCCAGAGCAAGGGTAAAAACCAATTTATAAATACAAATCCACTCGCATAACTAATTTTTATTAAATAGGCGATTTTCATTCATTTTTTTAAAGCAAAGCATTTTTTTCTTCATTGGTTTAATAGAAAAAATTTTTGTGATTCTCAACTAAAACGGAAACGATTACCTTACCTTACCAACGTGGAGATAAGAATACGACAGAAATGTTAGCCAAGTTAAAAAAAATATACAAAAACAGGTTTGCTAACATGAAGCCATTGATCGCTTCAATATTAAGCCCAAACAAACGCTTGGCGACTTATTTGCCGGCAACTACGCTATGGTTTGAAAAGCTAGTTGAAATGAAATATAAACAAGGTTTGTAGAGCTCTGATCAAAAAAGTTCCCACTAGTGATTACTTCGGTTGTTATCGTAGAGAATCGGACCTTTCTGTTTTTGTTAATACAAAACCAAAACATTCGAAATTGATTGCAAGACCAAGAATCTGGTGTTCAACCCGTTTCGGAATGTTTTTGAACTTGTTGACAGCAGATCTTGGCTGATGCCATTTCGTAACTGATCGCTGCTTAGTACTCTTTTTTTGGCACTTTTACACATTTAAATTCTTGAACAAACAACTGGTCACATTTTTCCACGAATTAGTTTTAATAAAATTTTCTACAATGAACACTCTCTGCTGTACTATGAGTTTCATCTTCACCTGTGAACTGATCAACTTACACTCACACAGTCGCAAAACTCACACTGACGCACTACGATCTGAACTGGCCAATAGTCCATTAGTAGTTCTAATATGATGCTAATCCAATCCAACCAATGCACAAACAGGTTTGTCAAGTGAAACCATTACACGCTTAAATAATCTTTTATTTCCACTTGAAAGCTTTCAGTGGCTTCAAGAATATTTCTCGCCAAGCATTTCAACGTATTCCTATCTCTATACCTTGTCCATCCAGAATGCGAGCTTCGAAAGCAGTTTCCTCCCCCATCCCCGCGTGCGGTTTTCTTCGAAACGGCGCGGCGGCGGCTTGATCGTCGCTGTTTCGGTTTTTCCCCACCCTACTCGGGTTTGGACTGTTCGGATTGTTAACCTAAACAACAGAACCTCAAACGAGGTAGGATTCGAAAACCGATGCTCCCCACGTTTCCTGGAAAACGAAGCGAAGGGATGGGGGAAGAGAGTCTTTTCGAGGCTCGCATAGTCCATGTAAATAGAAAGCCTATAGACTGGGGCCACTTTTCTTTGCCTCACCCTGTACAATCCCTCATATACAGGTGTATTCGATTTTCCTCTTCAAATTCGTCCTTGATGTCCTTCAAATCGTCCGGTCGAATGTCGAAAAACCTCTTTGAAATGCAGACACATCCATCTAGGAAGAATAATAGAAAAATTTAACAATTACAGAAAAAAATGGCATTATTTACAGTTTCATTTATTACCTATAGGTCTAAACCATATAAATAAAATAAATAGTACAAACTCAGCAAAAAAATTAGTTATCATACAAAATAAACTTTTATAGTATTTAGTGCGAAACTTCTTGTTGTTTGTCTGTGATTAAAATATCAACATTAGGAATAATGGAACTTATCTTCACTCTTAAGTCCTCCTCAACACTTATTCTGCTTCTATGTTTATTTTTTATGTACAAGAGTTGAGAAAGTCCACTCTCACACAAGTAACACTGAACAAATGGCATCAAAAATAGCAGATCTTGGCCGGAAGATCAAAGGGTACTAGGTTTTACATCTCTTTCAGAAGTTAATTGAAGAGTTCTCTTTTTTTAAAATAATGATATGTTTGCGTGCTCACTGCTTATGCGTACACGGAAGCTATTAATAGCATCATTTTGTTCACATCACTCACTCGTACCACCTGACATTTTACCGCGTACCACTGGTTGGGAACCGTTGGTCTAATAAACTAAAGCATTACGACAACGTGATTGAACATATGAAAATAACTATCTATGTTAAGATATCTATACTGAATTTAAAATTCTATGTATTTTTTTTATATAAAATTTCTATGCACTAAAATGAAACAATAAAACTTAATATAGATAACAATAAAAAATTATAACTAGCTATTTTAACTTATGAACTTTTACAAATTATGTAAGCAAACATAATAATTTTGCTTTTGTACTATTATTCTTAAGATAATAGTATACAATAAACTACACAATGTAAAAAAACAAGCACAAAACGAAAAAACCCAATTAAAATAGCTATAAAAATGAAAATATATACTAAAATTATTTGGAAAATGCAATTCTAGTTAATTACTAAATTTAAATACTTAGATCGAATTATTATACAGATAATAGCGTACAATAACGAACAAATTTTACAATGTGGAAAAGAAAAACAATTAAAATTGCTATGAAAATGTACACTAAAATTTTTTAGCAAATGCAATAGTTTTTTAAACCTTAATTTAAATAATTAGATTGAATTAATATACAGATTATGAACAGTAAATGGATAAATTATACAACGTGAAACAATAAGAACAAAAGAAAGCCAGTCAAAATCGCCATGGAAATAAAATCTCAAATTATTGAAACAATTTAATAGTTTTTATACTTAATTTAAATAATTAGATCAAATTAATATACAGATTATGGACAATAAATGGATAAATTTTCAACGTGAAGCAACAAGAACAAAAGAAAGCCAGTCAAAATCGCTATGAAAATAAAAACTAAAATTATTGAAACCACTAAATAGTTTTTATACTTAATTGGACTAATTAGATTGAATTAATATACAGATTATGGACAGTAAATGAATAAATTATACAATTTGAAACAATAAGAACAAAAGAAAGCCAGTCAAAATTGCTATGAAAATATAAACTAAAATTATTCAGCAAATTCAATAGTTTTTTATACATCATTTAAATAATTATATACGCAATTATTAGTTTAAATTATTATACAAATTATAAAAGAGTATAAAAATATATTTGCCTTTGTATATCAAAATGTCAGAGATTTGGCGTCTTTGGATGTTGGCTACATTTCTGTTAGCGTTAGCAGTTGGCTACATTCTTTAACAAACATAAACATCTATATTTATAAACAAACTGGTCGAACTGGTCGGCAGAATAGACACTCCGTAACACGTCGTACGCATGTGTAATGCGGGTTTTGATCACCGCGGCTATTTCTATGCGAAATATTTAAGGGGGAATAGGACAGAGAGAGAATCGGCTTCTCAAGCGAACTCTGTGTTAATCCTATGGGGAAAAAATAAAAAGTCTGCCACATTCTCCGGCTGTATTGAGTATTTTAACAAACGGTTTTTTTATATGATACATGTAGCTGATTTGTAGGTCCCTATAATCGCATTTTTTTAAAATTGGTTAAAATAATTTTTGATTATTAATAAATAGTTTTACAATATAAACTAGATCGAAATTTGAAAAACGGCGAGTATAGGGACGTACAACTTTAAATTTCCTTCGCATTGAAAAAAAAAGTGCAAAATTATTTGCATTTTTCGGGTCGAAATCTGGCAGAGAAATTATAAAAATTTCTTATCCAGAAATGAGCGCCCCCTAGGAGTAGAACTTAAGCTCCTCCCCTGGTAACGCCCCTTATATTTAAATTTTCTGAAACTCCGATAAGATAAGGTACGTGTAGTTCAATTTCAACAGTCTGCGAATTTTAACTTCTAGTCTGTAAACTAAAGTTTCAATTCATTGTTGCTGTGGGAATTTAGACGCTGATTTCGAAAATGTAAATGGATTTTTAACTATCGCATCCAGTTTAAAAGTATTAAAAAGTTTGAAGTAGCATTGATTTATTCTATTAGATTCTAATTCCTAATTAGTAAAAAGTTATTTTTAATTACTTCCAAGTCTATGATTTATTTAAAAGAACATGAAAAAATGTTTTGGGGACCTAAAGCTCATAAAAATGCATTATATAAAGTGTGAACAATTGCAAACATTTAGGACTTATTTTTGTTGAAATATTAATTTAAGTTTAAATCCTAAAAACTTGTATTTCTTGAAGCTTTTATTTTAATTTTCCATTTCTCTAAAAAAATTTATTTTGCATTACATTTTAAATCTGTTTGGGCATTGAGTAGCAGTATTGGCTTGTTTTATATTAGGTAACTCTTTTCAGTTTTTTCATTTTTGACTTTTCGTGATTTCAATGGATGTTTCATTTCCACTCTAAATGCGAGGTATTTTCATCTGTCATGTTCTATTTTAGTTTAGTTAAAATAGTTTGAATTATCTTAGCATTAGAGCTACACAAGGGCTATTGGCGACGGGCGTCGTAATTTAGAACCACGGTCAAGTGACGAGACGACATCAGAGTAGGCACCCAACGCAACCGTTCAGGGAGACATCGTACGAAGCATCGGGACTTTGGAACATAATTAATGTGCACTCCCTCTACAAGGGGAATTATTCGTCGGGCATTTTGGGCTGCACGGGCCGTTTATAGGTTGGAATTTATTTTGACGATGCCCGGAATCGAACCTGGGACCTTCCGCATGCAAGGCGAACGCCTTAACCGATTGGGCACCCCATCCCAGTCGGTTAAAATATAAAAGAAACCAAGAATAGTAAAATAAATTCTTCTCGGAGGTATAGCTGTAATCAAGTTGACCTTCAAACCTAGAGATCCGAGGATCGAATGTAGTCCTTCTTAATATTCAATTAATTTGAACAAATTCGTTCAAATTAATTGAATATTAAGAAGTTGATTCGTTATTCAATTAACCTGCAAACTAAGTGTGTGGTCCCGTCTACTCGAAGGGAAAATGGTTGGTTGGTACATGTATTTCAGGCTTGTGTGCTTGATCAGACCCGCTTATAAACCTTTCGTCAAGTAAGACAGACAAAGACAGAATTTTTACTGACACAGAGAGAGAAATTACACCCAGGGTGAAGGCGGGAATTTATCGAAAGGAGTGTAAGATGCGTTTACAAGGGAGGGGCTTAGAAAATTGGGGAGGGGCTTGATTTTCGGATCGCCGCAATTTATAATGGTAGCAAAAAAAATCAATGAATATAAATTCGGTGAAATTTCGGGTGGTAGAGAGGATTTAAGAGCTATAGCCATAACTTTTACCTATTATTTAAAAAATAATTGTATCAATAATTTTGCTGATAGGCTTTTTTGTAATTTTGGCTCAACTGGTATTTTTTAAACTTTTTTTTAAATTCAAGCTTAACCCGTTATTAACAATATTTGTTGACGAGAACGTAAGAAAGATACGTTCTAGATACTACTTGAATGATAGAGTTGAGTTTAACGTTATATCACCTTGAATATAGTTGCATTTTTGAGTCACAGATCTCCAAATTGGTACTTTTGATATATTTTCAATACATATCCTCGATCAATCTGTTATGATTAATTATTACCAATTATTACAGATAATTTTTACATTAGTGATGTGTCATTATATACATATAACTTGAAAATTTTAGTATTAAAATACATATATTTTGTGATGTGCTGAGTAAGACCCAGGAAGCGTGAAATCAGGGCTTTGAAGAGTATATATATTGTCTTCAATTTGATAACAAAATTTGTTCAAATTAAGTCAATAATAGTTTGACGTTCAACGTATCAGTCTCTAATTCATCGTTATAATCATAAAGACTTCGGCTCCCTGAAGCAAAGCACCGAAGTTTAGATTATCAACATTTTAAACCCTCGATTACGTTTTGACTAAAAAAAAAACTGGATTGAAATGAGGGGCAAACATTCAAAACCCTATATCTCCAACTTTGACTTTAGACACTTTTGCTTATACGTTTTGCAAAGCAGTCCGGTGTGTTGATGTTTGAGTGTAAAAGTGGCTTTATTCAATGTTGGAGATATTGAGTTTTGGGTTTACTTTTTATTAAAAAAACTGCCTTTAAAAAAAGTTCTGATTATTTTCAAACAATTTATTTTGAGAAAAAACGTTTTTATCTTGTTTTAGTTTGAGTCTCATGGGGAAAGGAGGCTTTAGCCCCCTCCCCCCCTCATAAATCCGCCACTGATCACTACATGTTCATAGACAAATCAGATGTAGACGATCCCACCCCCACTAAATCCATAAATAAAAGTAATTTGTACTTATTTTAAAATGATTATAAAGATATTAAAAGTAAACTTAGTAGTATATAGTATTATATAATTATTTAAATTTGTCATGTTGTGATTCATAAAAAATTATCAATGTATTGTCAAGCTATACTGTTAAACAAAATTAATCAACTGCCACACAAAGATTGATTTGTGTAGTAGTTATTGCTACGCATTTCTCCACCCCTTAAATCAAAGCATGTACAGTTTTGAAATGTTGCGCAAAAAAATTCACAAAAATACCAAGTTTCCACAAAATTGCTTCACAAATTCACAAAAAGGGACCCTGTTAAAAAAAAAAACCTGTATGGACCCCTGCTTCTTAAAACCTGGAAAATCTCAAAACGAAGCAAAAATTTATTCATCTCAAAGTTTAGTTTCAATGCCTATATATGTAAAACCCACATTTTATTTTCGCATGTGTGTGTGTGTGTGTGCAGTAGCAGGCTGCGATACAACGTCTTCATTTTTTAAAAAAGGAAAAAATCAAAATTTTAAAATTACTTGAAAACCGTCCTGATTTAACTGATTGTGCCGAAGTATTTTCTAAGATAGACTCTTCACCTGACATAATCCTAGCAAATAGAATTCGATTCATTCTTGCTATATATGGAGCCAATTAAATTCAAAATGGCGTCCGCAATTAAAAATGGAACCCTGGTATATTAATTTAAAGCTTTTAAAAGTTATGACAATGTTTAAAGCCATCTAAAACAGATTAAATGATATATTTTACTGCCTATTTAATTCATTTTTCATGTACCAGCTAATTACCATATTTTGACCTTTGACCTCGAATAATATTTTAGCAGACATCTGATCGGAGGGGACTTTTGATATTTTACTTATAATAGTATACCAAAGACCTATACCACTATTTAGCAATATGCGAATTTTTGTAAACCTACACCTATTTTTCGGTCTATTTTGACCGGACTATTAAGGATTTTTGAAACCTAATGAAAGCTTAAAGAAGGATTGAAACGAGTTTTCTATTTATACTAGTTGTGAAAAGGATTGTAGGCATTAACATTTTAAGTATCATTATAATTTAATTTTCCTTGCCTTAATATTTTTCCTCGAAAAACAAAACGTTTAAGGAACGGGTGTTGTCAAAAACATAACACAATTAACTCTTTGGATAATTTTTGTAAATCACCATATTAGTTACCATTTCCCTAACTGTTCCTTTGACTCTAATCAATTAGTTAGGGAAATGGTTAGGAAAAATTTGAATGACTTCTGAAATTCTTTTCAAAAAATAATCTTTCTATTGAGGAGAAAAATATATACAGACGTTGGGTAAGTAACGCAACCATTTCATGTATATTGATCTTATTTTGTTTGTTATTTTGACTCATATCTGACTTGTTTTAATGATATATTCTTCTGATGGCTAAAAATAGGGGTAAGTTCTATTCGGGCAGTTCAACCATAATTTTTAATTTCAGGTATAAAAAACTTGTGAATTTTTTTTTTTTCAAAATCACTTTAAATATTTGTAAAAAAGTTTATAAGGGTACTAGAATTGCAAAAAAAAGTTTAGCAAGGCTCATTAAAATTTTTTTTACAAACAATTTAGGGATGGCAGTTTTTTTTAAAACCTGTTTCAAAGAAACCGGTTTAAACTCTCTCTCTCTCTCTCTCTCTCTGGCCTGATGAAAATAACTAATTTAGTAATTTTCAATGAAACCGAAGTCACGAACAAACACCGGTTAGTCTTAAAACAGGTTTCGGTTTTCCATCCCTAGATCAATGTGACGTTTAGGAATGGAAGGTAAAGAACGGACGGTGAAGAAATTCACGATGTTTTCCGGGCTTTTTTGTGTTGAAACTAACTCCAGTTTAATAAAAATGGATTTTTTTACTCCTTATACTCCACTTAAACATATTCATAGTAAAAAATTCCAATTAGCAAAAATTAACCTTAACCATGGGGGATTGTAAGGAAAGTAATAAAGCCACGCAGCTCATTTTACTGGGGTTTTTAATGGGCTTATTGGTGAAGTATAGCAAAAAAATGCGGCTACTAACTGAAATGTGAGTTTTCTGCAATACAGTTTTCATGATTGAAGAATCACTGTATAGCTCCACCCAGTGCCTCTCTTCGCCACTTTAGTAATGAGGTCAGTGAATGTATTAAAACCCAGGGACAAAGTTAGGAGAAGAGAAACACACAACACATTATAAATATTAAAAGCCAAAATTTTATGGAAGGAATTTGTTAAGATATAGTATTAGTTCAATTTAAAATCCAAATGAATGTACTTTTTAGCTCAAAAATGTGTTAGTTTGAACCCTAAACTAAAAATTTTACATTCGGGATGTGGGAAGGTAAGGAATTTTCTGCATTGTTTTGTGTCCTAAAAATTATTTAGAATTTCTTTGGTTTAAAATTCCGTTTTGCAATTATATAAGGACCAGTCCATTAGTATAATAAGAAATTTTTTAACGAAATATTGATTATGATTAATATAATAATTATGATAAATATTAATTATTGAACGAAATTTAATTTTATGCCCAAGGGACATAAAACTAAAAATTATGGTAGAATTGTCCATTAACCCTTTAAGACCGGCGATCAGATGGCGCTGATTTAAGTTTATGAGACTAAGACTAAATTTTAGTGTTTTATATAAAAAAAATGCCTTAAACAGGATCAATGCCAGCAACTCTTTAAAAGCAGTCATTTTTTATACAAATAAACGAATGCTACAAGTCAGCTGCTTCGGTATCGATATTTTTGAATAGCTTGAACATTCTCTTCTATACCCGCACGATCGTGATAGCTCGGTCTGAAAGGGTTATGCGAAACAAATGTATGCGAGAACTACCCCTAGTAGAAACTGTATCTTTAGAACATACTACTGTTTTTACTCAACAGCCAAATATATCGTAAAATATGTCAATAGAAACCGAATGTATCATAGAACATGACAATATAGGGGAGAGCGGGCTAAACCGTACACCCATTTTTTTTGGCCTACATTTCAAGCTAGACGATCCTGTCCAAGGGCGGATCCAGGGTGACAATTTGGGGGGGGAACTTATAATAAATAAAAATAATTTTTAGTTAAAATTATTTTTAATTACAATTATTTTTAATTACAATTATGTTTAATTACAAATATTTTTAATTACAATTATGTTTAATTACAATTATTTTTAATTACAATTATTTTTAATTAACATTGTTTTAATTAAAATTAATTTTTTATTTATTTTTCCATTGTAAATGCAGTTTTTTACTATTAATTTAGTATGTATTACTAATTACTTTTTATAAACATTAATTAGTTTGTATTTTACATAACTCATATTTGTATTATTTAATAGATAATTAATGTCTTATTTTTTAAATAAAAATGGGGTTGTGTGTGTTTCACGGAGAATATCTGGCAATAGCTCTGCGGGTTTTTTTCATGTCTCCCGAATTACTGTTGTTTTGGTATTCGGGAGTGAGTTTCCGAAGAGAATATTTTAGTTGTTAATTTTTTTAAATTCCAACTTCTTACAATGCAAGTTTTCCTTGATAAATGATTTAAAACAACCAACAGTACAGCAAGAAGTTGTAATTTAAAAAAATAACAAAACTTAGAAAACTCAATTTCGAATAGCAACAAAAGTAATTTGAGAGACATGAAAACAAAACCGCAGAGCTATTGCCAGATCCTCCGTGAAACAACCCCCTTAATAGTAACAATTAAGAAAAATTTAATTATAGAATGCTTTTATTTAAAATTTAACTACTAAGATAATTTAAATCACCTGATTTGTTGTACAGAAATTAAACGACAAACTTCTATTATTAAATTTAATTATAAAATGATTTGTGTATAAATAATTTTACATTTACTTAGTTTATAAAAACAGTAGTATATTTAACATATTTCAAAACTTAATTATTTAACTATACTGGTAGTTAATGAACACATTTAATTAAATAGTAATTTTTAAAATATTAATCAATATTCTATCTAAATTAAAAAAAAAACCTTGATTTGCATGAGAAGTTTATATATCCATTTTAAATAACACAACTATGGCAACCAGTCGCCAATAGCCCTCCTATAGCTCTAGTGCGACGATAATTCAACATAACCCTAATCATTTATGTCGTTAAAATATATAAAAATAGTAGCTAGTTTTTATAAAACATGTACTTAAATTTTAAACAGCAATTAAAATGTAATGAAAACAGAAAGCTTATTATAATATTAAATACAAATACATATACATCTCAATGAAATAAATGTTAATCGTGCAACAAATTGCAGTTTTGATGCATTATCATTAATCTCGTTAATCATTTTAATATCATTGATTACAGGAAATGTCAGAAAATGTTATAAATTGGAACTTACTCATTGATTAGATGAAGAAACCCCTAAAAACTATTCTTCTTACTCTTACTCGTATGACATCTATTTTGCTCCTATGAAATGTAATTGAGACATACGAGACCGAAGGCGCGAAAAACTCCGATTGAAGCATTGAGTCACCTGCTTAGACGCCACATTTATTCCAAAAGAAAAAAAAAACAACCACCCGTAATATGGTCTCTTTGGTTATCAGTTTAAAAAATCCAAGTAAAAAAATCAAAATCTTGTTCGCACGAAACAAGCAACTCATAAAAAGAAAAACAGTACAAATGAAAAAAAAATCGACGCCAAAGGTTTTTTTTTTTCAGACTTGCCGTTTTCTTACTGTAACCGATCCGACGCGTTTTTCCGTTTTCTTCCAAACACAAGCTTTAAAAAAAAACACAAAATTAAAGTGTTATACAAAAGCTGTAAGATTTATTACGCCAGCTTCAAATGTTTAGACATTTTTTGAGAACGATTTTTAAATGAAATTCATAATATTAGTCACGTTGGCCCCACCGTTCGTAATCGGTAGTTTGTTTTTTAAATATACTATAGTTTAGTTTGAAATATCGTCGCACTAGAGCTACACGAGCGCTATTGGCGACCGGCGTCATATATATATATATATATATATATATATATATATATATATATATATATATATATATATATTATATATATATATATATATATATATATATATATATATATATATATATATATATATATATATATATATATATATATATATATATATATATATATATATATATATATTATATATATATATATATATATATATATATATATATATATATATATATATATATATATATATATATATATATTAAAGTACCAAGGGTGACATCTAACGACCTCACCTTTGGCATAAAGCAACTAACAAAAAAAATAATCATATAAATACATAATTTTGTTTTTAAGTAATTAATAGTTTTTTTACTGTTTTATTTTTTGACCCCAATGACAAAATATATTTCACCCGTGATACCATTTTAAAAAATGGTATCACGGGTCAATTATAAAAAATGTGGAGGATGGAAGTGTGGATGTTTTTTTTATGATGTTTTCGTTATGTCGAAATAAGCTTTTACTGAAATAAGAATTTAATAAAAAAAATACGAACCTATATGAAGATATTCGATATAATACTAAAATATAACAATGAGAATAAGACGTATTCATTTCAGTTAAAAGCGACCGAAAACAAAACTCGGAAAAGTAAACGAAACTGTCTAAGATAATTCTGACTCAAGTAAGTAGAATATAATAGTTTGTAATACTAGTAAACATTGATCTCTTTTTCCTTTTTAGAAAATAAGTTAAAATGTAAAATTTATTTAACTTACACATATTTGCAAAATCTTTGCATCAATCGGTTTTTATTACAATAAAATACATTTATTAAAATATTGAATTGTGTGCATTTGGTTTTATTAAATCAATAAACTGACATATCATCTTTGTAAGTATTTATTACCAAAATCGTTTTAATATCAATTTTTGACCTCCCGGTTAACAACAAAACAACAAAACAAAAAAGTATGTAAATTGTACTCAATTTTTGAAAAATTCACCCTCCCCCTCTTATTTACAAAAAAAACCCCACTCAATTGTCCCCCCCCCCCCCCCACACACACACACGCACTGCTTACGGATTAATTTCGACAACACTCCTGAGCCCTGAACCAGCCAAGTATAGCGATAACCGATAACGGCACCAAACTAAACGACTGATTGAAAATAACTTATGTTGTTTTCTCTGCTTTTAGGAAATGCGCCTTTACATTTATGCGCCATTACTTAGGAATTACTCCTTTGTAACATTTGCGCAAATGGGGTGGAACCCTTTACGGTTACTCCAAAGTGTGACAAAAAAGCTTGGCGGGAAGTATAGTTGTTTTATCTTAATGATTTTTTTAAACTATTCTCTTTGCAGTTCGGAACTCTATGACATGACCTGGAGCTCCTGAAAGACTGTTCTAGTCATATCCTGTTTCAACTTTCTCTGGCAGCTATAATAACCTGGAAGTAGACGGTTTAATGGTATTTGTTAGCATGGGAATAGCAAATATTCTTAAAGCCAAGAATCTTTTGATCTTAAACCAAAGATAGATTCATGCATAAGGCGTTTACATTTAGAAGTAACAGAGGACATGTCATCAGAATCAAAGGAGATGATTGAATATCATAAAGCAGTGGAAGAAATACAAGTACTTATTGATGAAATTGTAGAATTCGAGCCTAGGGTCAATTATCAGTTGCATTGTAATAATAGAAAGCTTACTAAAGAAGAAGAAGAGGAAGAAAAAAATTTGCTAAAAGAGTGGCCGAAATGCAAAATGACATTGATGAAGTTGTAGAATTGGATCCTGTCAACGTTCAGAGGATGGCTGCAAGCTTAAGTATTGATGAAATAAATAGTACTTCTTTTGGTTTTAGAGAACAGGAGGACACTGCTAACGGAGAAAGTTATGAATGGTATGGAGAAGACTGGCAACGTAGAATTCAAGAAATACAAGAAAAAGAATGGCTGCATATAGTTCAAGACAAAGAATGGCAACGTAAAGTTGAAGAAATACGAGAAAAAGAACGGAAATTTCTTCTAGAAATGGAAGAAGAACATCAGCGTAGAGTTCATTACGAAGAATGGCAACGTCGACTTCAAGACGAAGAATTGCAACGTAAAGTTCAAGAAATGCAAGAAGTAATACAGAAATTTCTTCAAGAAAAGGAAGAAGAACGGCAACGTCGAGTTCAATACGAAGAATGACAACGCAGAGTACAATACGAAGAATGGCAACGCAGAGTACAATACGAAGAATGGCAACGCAGAGTTCAATACGCAGCATGGCAACATGGAGTTCAAGACGCAATTGAATGGCAAAATTGGCAACGTAAAGTTGAAGAAATGCGAGAGGAAGAACAGAAAATTCTTCAAGAAATGGATGAAGAAGAATTGCACATGTTAGGATTAGGATAACATTGAACATTTTAGTCGGGAAACCTTATAAAAGAAATTTTATACTGCAATTTTTTAAGCTCACAGCTTTTATAAAAAAAATTATAGCTTCTGTTTTTTTAAATGAGAAATTTAATTGCTTTTTAAAAATGTAGGGGAAATTGAAGTACCTTTCCAAATTTTACCTTAGTGACAAGGCCAGTTTAAAGCGACTACTAACTATTAACATCATTTTATGAAACTAAAACAATTTTTTACTTGTGAAGAGATATTATTATTCTTACCGCTGTTTGTAGTGTCAGCGCCGTGTGGTGCTATGATGCAGAGAGGCGGCCGCCTCAGGCAGCATTTGACTAAGGCGGCAAATTTCGGAGGTGTTAACTATGAGTAAATTCCACTTATCTTTTTTTTTAATTTTTAGTCCCGTAAAGAAAAGACCACTACGCAATACGCATGTCACCAAAGGAGCGGCAATTCTGGTGAACGGCCGGAAATGGCAGGTTCTGTCGGCGGCCTTATACCAACGATGTTTGTCTGAAGCCGATGTGTTTACGCTTCATTTCTTGTTTTCTCCTAAGAAACCTTCATTCCACTAAGGGTGGACCGTGTCTGGGTGAAACTCGATACGTACCACTCGTTTCTCTTTAAAATGCCACACTTGATTTTTTTATTGCTTTCATAATAATTCTATGTTTTTTTCAACCAAAACTGGAAAAATTCTGTCCACCTGTGTCCATACGGCAAAATAAAATAACCGTGATGACCGCACCCAAGTTTTTTATTTAGATTTTTCTTAATTTTGAAATTTTAAATTAGATTTTATGCACACGCTTCTATTCAATAGATATTTAATATTATTATGAATTCCAATCTAAATCAATATGAAAAATCGGAGAGAGAGAGATAAATTAATCGATTACATAATTTTCTACTAGAATTTGTTGAAATTTAAAACCATGCACGATCACAAAATTGATATTTCAAGTATTTGTTTTAGAGAATATTGTTCTCACAATGAGAACGTTCTAGTACCCATTTTTGAGATCCTCATTTTTAACTGTGTACCATTAAACAACAAATTAAAGCATTTTGTTCTACAAAATTATACAGAAAATTCCTTAATAATTATAATCCAATATCAAATTTTCTTAAAATAAAGTAGTTAATCAAAGAAAAGAGAGGACAAAAGTGCTATTTTTTCAGCACTTCTTTGTTTCTTGTCTCCATTTAAAATTATGCATACATTCAAATCTCTACAATTTGAAATAATTTATTGAGGCAGTGCCGAACAGACAAACGAATCTATAGCCTTTATAATATATTTCACTTTTTACGTTTTAAACGTAATGTTGAAGTTAAAATGGCATGGTAAAATTTTCTCTTGATATACTCAATATGTAATTATTCAGTGTTTGGATAAATGGTTTAAGAGAATTTTTAGTAATTTTTTTTTAAAAAATCCAGATTAATTTTATAATAAACAAATAAGAATAACTTAATACATTTAATAAAATATGATTTGAATCAAAAAAGAAATCATATGTAGGAAATTTAAACAATATCAATAACACTAAATATAATTTTAAGATCAGTGTTTAATTTTTAAACATTTTTTTTCATACCTAAGGTAGTTTGCGTTGATTCTTAGATATTTTATTGTGTAAAAATCACGGTAAATCAATCTTTTTAATTTACTTATTGCAGGTAATTAAATATTGTTTTTACTAATGTTAAAAAAACACGATTGAATAACTTCAAATCAGAATAATCTATACAAAATTTACTCACTTCAACAACTTGGATAAACGATTGTCTTGAAATGACTTCGTGAACTGGTTCATCTTTGGATGTGTTTCGATGGTACTCTATTTTGCATCTTCACCTGCTAAAAAAATCCGCCTTTTTCTGAAGACCAATAGCAGGAGATCCCCAAAATGTCCCTTTTATGCAGGGCCGTCGCGAGCGGGGGGGGGGGGGGGGCGAAGAGTGCGTCTCGCCCCCCCCCCCCCCCAAGTTTTTTTTTTCCAAATGGTCATTCGGCAAATTTTATAAACATTTGTCATTTTTATTTTAATTCCGAACTGCGAAAGTTTTTAGTGAAATGTGTGCTCAGATCAAAATCCGGACACAACGCAAATGCCGACTCACAAAACTACTGACAAACCATAAAGTCATTTGGCAAATTGAAATGTTTATCATTTTTATTTAAATTCCGAACAGTGAAATTATTTAGTGGAATGTGTACACCGATTAAAATCGGGACCTAACGCAAATGCCGACTCACAAAACTCCTGTCAAACCATAAAGTCATTCGGCAAATTTTATAAACATTTGTCATTTTTATTTGAATACAGATTACCTAATTGTGAAATTGTTTAGTGAAACAAATTAAAATACGAACACAACGCAAATGCCGACTTACAAAACTCTTGACAAACCATAAAGTCATTCGGCAAATTTTATAAACATTTGTCATTTTTATTTTAATTCCGAACTGTGAAATTTTTTAGTGAAATGTGTGCACACATCAAAATCCGGACACAACGCAAATGCCGACTCGCAAAACTAATGACAAACCATAAAGTCTTTCGTTAAATTTAGAAATGGCTGGCAGCTGGCATTTATATTTTAATAATAATTAGTAAGACATTAATAGATAATTTAGACATATAGCACAAATGCTTATTGATATTTGTTTATTAATATTCACAATGCTTTCAATTTATTTAAATTACACGTCTTACAGATGATAATAAATGGCCTTCTATTTATTTTATTATTTCATGTGAGGATATCCAGAGTCGGATTTATGGCCCCCTTAGCCCCATCCCCATGAGATTCACACTTATTCTAGATAAAAACGTTTTTTTCCCGAAAATAAATTTGTTTGAAAATATTAAACTTTAAAAGAAATGATATTTTTTGTATAAAAAGTATTGATAATTGAGGTTTATATTTGAAGGGCAAACTTTTAAAACCCAATATCTCAAACTTTAACCTAAGCCACTTTTGCACTCAAACCTTAACATACAGGATTTAGTTAGCTTCGCGAACCATATAAATAAAAGTGGCTTAAGTCAAAGTTGGAGATATTGGGATTTGAATGTTTGCTGCTCATTTCAATCCAGTTTTTTTTTTCAATAATAAGGTAATTTGAAGGCTTGATCTGGACTTCGGTGCTCTCTGCTTCAGTGAGCCGAAGTTCTCATTATATCAGTGGTTCTCCTCGCTATGGTTTAAAAATATCAATAGAAATGAAATATAAATGAAAAATAAATGAATATAAATGAAAATATTCACAATATATGTAATGAACATCACTAATGTAAAAATTATATGAAATAATTGGGAATAATTAATCATAACAGATTGATAGGGGATATTATTAAAAGTTTGTCAAATGTACCAATTTGGAGATCTGTGACAAAAAAAAACGCAACTATATTGAAAGTGATATAACGTTATAACTCTACTCAACCACTCAAGCAGTATCTAGAAGCATCTTTCTCACGTTATCGTTAACAAGTATTGTTAATTTAGTTATTCAATTACTAATAATTTTATCTAATATCCATTTAAATTTATTGAATCGAATAATGTAGTGGTAAAGTTAATTATATTAATTTTATAAGTATTAAATTGGAGCAGGAATTAAAAATTTCAAAAAATTGAGAACTAACAGTCTAAAATATCCATTAATGATTAATTAAAAATGATGATCTTTGGGGATAGCTTTCGCATAGGCCCCCGTAATAGTAGATAAATATATCAGCTATCATATCAGCAAATGGCAATTCAACGTTACACCATAGTCCACAGATAGAAACTTAAAAATCTCTCCTGGAACACCCAAAAAGCTTACAAACTCAGACAAAAGACATGACGCGCTTGTTCCAGAGTAGGGGGTGGTCCAATTGTCCAACAATTGTCCCCCCTTCATCTTCCCCCAAAGCTTGAAAGATGCATCGTCGTATTTCTATAAAGGGTACCCAGGCCAGGACCCTGAAGGATTAAGGCTTCGGGGAAGACTTGTCCCCACCACTCAGAAGTCTGATATAGGATATCTAAATCACTTTACAGCCTCATTGGGATTGTGGGTTGTGTTTCCCAAAACACAAAAGGTGTCTAGACAAGCGTTACTTAGAGTTACACTACAATTGTTCTTTTCTGTGGGAAAAGAGATCCAATGTATCATCAATTCGTATAGTTTCTCAAGAAATTTTCTATCTATTGTTCGGAAAAGGGAAAGTAAAAGGACTTTCAAGAAACCGCAGATCGTAGACGAGGCTTTCAAGATCTTTATTTTTGTCGGAATCTCAACATCTCAGCCTTTTGTTGGATAAATTTATGCAGACGTCCATGCAGACGTGTGATTTTTACTTAGCGATAAAAGTAGTGATGAGCTGATGACCACACATGGCGACACGGGTCGGGTCACATAAGGGGGCGTACATTGGGTCCAATTGGGTGGTTGCCTTTTGTTGTTAAACTGCTTGCTAATTTTGTCCTTCAATTTCAATACTTTCATAGGCCACTTGCGGAGGTCACGTGATCTCGAGAAATCTTTTACCTTTATTTTTGTTAACTTACTTTTTTAAGCGGAGTTTGAGAGACAAGACGCATCGTGTCCACTGTTTTTGTTTTATTTCGTCGACGCGATGATTGCTCGTATGATTATCATTATTCAAAACAATCACTCAACTCCAGCTGCCTTTATTTTTTTACTTTTTTTAAACTGAAATTGGAACTAAAAGAAAATCAAATCTATTGATTATACTTTACGAATGTTGCGGCTACACAAAAAAATTGAACAAGAGCAATCGGAAAAAATAATCTTTACCTTATTTTGTTAACTTACTTTTAGCGGAGTTGAGAGACAAGACGCATCGGTCCACTGTTTTGTTATTCGTCGACGCGATGATTGCTCGTATGATACATTATTCAAACAATCACTCAACTCAGCTGCTTTTTTTTTTACTGTTTCTAAACTGAATTGGAACTGAAAGAAATCAAATACTATTGATTTATACTTTACGAATGTTGCGGCTAACACAAAAAAATTGAACAAGAGCAATCGGAAAAAAATAATGCTTCTTCAACCAGCAAACATATCAAGAAGGAAACTTGGATTGTTCGTTGTAAATGAGGTTTGAAATTACTAATTTTTATGATTATTTATATTATTTATTACTATTTTTTATTACTATTTATTTACTATTATTTATTTTATAAGTTACTTATCTAATTAAACGTATCATTTATGGGAGTTAAATTACATATTTAAAAAATTTACTTGTACTTTAAAAGAATCTAAATTAATAAAAAAAAAAACTATAAATTTATAATTATAAATAGAAAATGACAAATGTAAATTTTACATCTAAATTGCGTGTCAAAGATACTTTTCCTTAATTTCACGAAGTGATGAAGTCAATTAATTTTTGTTTTGTACAATTCTGTAGATATTCTCATTGTTTCTTTTGAAAAATATATAAAATATCAATTAATTATTTATTTAACTAATTACACTTAAATAATATTATAACACTAAATCCCCATAGTTTATATTAAAAAATAAATTATAATAAATAATCACCAATTTAATTTACACACACAGTAAATAATAAAAAAAGTTTTTATATTAAATAAAAATTATATCATTATTAATTAATTATCATAAAATAGTAGTTAATAATAGAATTACATTAACTAATTGATTCACATATTGATGTAAAATAAGTTTTATGTAGAATGAAGAAGTATGTAAAATGCAGGCATTAAAAATACGAAATTTTGTAAAAGCAATTACATTTTTATCAAAAGTAGTTAATAGGTTTTAATTATAAAATTTTAATTAAAGGCAATTAATAATTTTTAATTACTAAAAGTTTAATTAAAAGTAATTAAATTTTAATTTTTAAAATTTATGAAAATTTAAAATAAAAATAATTTAATATTTATTCGGCAAAAGTGTGCTAAACGCCCCCCCCCCCCCCCCCCCCAGTCGATTTTTGTTAGCGACGGCCCTGCTTTTATGAGACACTTTGGTAACTTGTTTTTGGGTCCCCTTAAAATTCTTGGTAAAGACAGACTTTCAAACCGGAAAAAGATGCCACAGTCTATAAAATTTACTAGTTTGAGAAGTTTACTTAACGAAAAGAAATACGAATCCGAACTCTACGACCCCCCTCTCTAAACCTTAGAGCCGAGCAGTCTGCTATATTCCTCCAGACCGCTTACTTACTGTGTTGAAAATAAGGATCCCCCCCCCCCCCCCTCCCCTCTGTGAGAAACGGTGGTACGTATCGAGTTTTACCCAGACACGGTCCACCCCCAGCGGAATGAAGGTTTTTTAGGAGAAAACAAGAAATGAAGCGTAAACACATAGGCTTCAGACAAACATCGTTAGTATAAGACCGCCGACAGAACCCGCCATTTCTGGCCGTTCACCAGAATTGCCGCTCCTTTGGTGACATGCGTATTGCGTAGTGGTCTTTTCTTTACGGGACTAAAAATTAAAAAAAAGATAAGTGGAATTTACTCATAGTTAACGCCGCCGAAATTTGCCGCCCTTAGTCAAATGCCGCCTGAGGCGGCCGCCTCTCTGCATCATAGCACCACACGGCCTGGCTGGCAACGTTCATTTAAAGTCAACTATAACAACGTTCATTCAAAAGTCAAACCAATTTAATTTAAATAAACATAAATCACACATAAGTTAATTATTATATCATATTAATATATCATAATAATAATTAATATATCATAATAATAATTAATATATCATAATAATAATTAATATATCATAATAATAATTAATATATCATAAAAATAATTATTCAATATAAATCATATTAATAATTTTACATAATATATCATATGAAGGGGTTCAAACATTGCGCCTATTTTCTGGAAGCTAAGTAAAGTCGGCCGTTCTTCCTTAAAAGTCAATGTAAAACCTCCAGTAATTTTCTGAAGACACTGAACGTTTAGTACTCAAAGTAACCTATATATTTATTCTTTCTTTATAGCAGATTCACGCTGTGAAAATATATTTTTTAATTAAAAAATAAGATTAAAAATTGATGGTTTCTTTTATTGGGAAAAAATAAATATTGCTAAAACCGATGACCGTCCTTCAAAATGAAATTATGATTTATTTAAGACACTGCATTATTTTTTTTGTGAAACAAAATTAAACATAAATTTTATGTTTAAAAATTGAACATGGATCTTAAAATTATATTTAGTGTTATTGATATTGATTAAATTTCCTACATATGATTTCTTTTTTGATTCAAATCATATTTTATTAAATGTATTAAGTTATTCTTATTTGTTTATTATAAAATTAATCTGGATTAAAAAAAAATTACTAAAAATTCCCTTAAACCATTTATCCAAACACTGAATAATTACATATTGAGTATATCAAGAGAAAATTTTACCATGCCATTTTAACTTCAACATTACGTTTAAAACGTAAAAAGTGTAATATATTATAAAGGCTATAGATTCGTTTATCTGTTCGTCACTGCCTCAATAATTATTTCAAATTATAGAAATTTGAATGTATGCATAATTTTAAATGGAGACAAGAAACAAAGAAGTGCTGAAAAAATAGCACTTTTGTCCTCTCTTTTCTTTGATTAACTACTTTATTTTAAGAAAATTTGATATTGATTATAATTATTAAGGAATTTTCTATATAATTTTGTAGAATCCAATGCTTTAATTTGTTGTTTAATGGTACACAGTTAAAAATGAGGATCTCAAAAATGGGTACTAGAACTCATTTTATGGTGAGAACAATATTCTCTAAAACAAATACTTGAAATATCAATTTTGTGATCATGAATGGTTTTAAATTTTAACAAATGTACCTTAAACATAAAAAAATTCATTTGTTTAAAAATTAAAATTTTTTACTACAAAAACATGCATTGGGCCTATATAAGTGCTTTAACAGAATTTTTATTTTATTTTTAGGTAGTTTAGTGTTGGATTTGTGGGCTTAATCTTAGTTTTTCAATTTAAACAAATAAGAAGTAAAAATTTACTCAAGATACATCACTTTTCCCTACATTTTAAAATTTGGTCGCCATTATGATTTTTCAAAGTTTATTGTGTTTTCTAGTGCTTTGTTTTTTTGTATTCTAGAATTTGAAATAATAATTTCAATTAATAAGATTTGTGGTGCATAACTTCACCTTAAGCAGTTGAATATTTTAACATGTACACTTTTAGAAATGCAGAAAATTAAATGGATGTCACTTTTGTTCAAGTGGAAAGACAAAAACATGGTTATTGTATTTTTTTAAAACTAAGTTTTTAAATGTAAATAATAAAGTTATGTGTTTGTTATATTGCTACAGACTTTTAGTATGTTTATTCCTTTTAACTAGTTTTAAAGATTTAAAATAAATTTGAATAATGGGGTGGGGTATAGAATAAATATTCATTTGTTCTTTTTATTTCTTACACTAGGGGGCTCCACCCCCTGCTCGCTATCGCTCGGGCTCACCAACCCCCGGATTCCCATTGGCCGCTTCGCGGCTGGCTCGCTGGTGAACGTAACTTTTCCAACCCAACTTTGCACAGGCCTATGCATATTTTGCAATCAGGTCTGTATCTATACAAAATTATGTCGAGCATTGGTAATATAGTTAGGTATATTCAGCCGAAAGCTCGCACCCTAATGATTAGGCTTCAGGCACAGAAAGCAGCAACGCGATTGTTGAACTAGCTCTTCTCTTTCTTTCAACTTCATTTTCCTAGCTTTAAACAATCTGCAGACGGATAAGGAAGGGAACAAAAAATACACTTCTTTGGAACTTGTGATGCAGCGAAAAGGTCTGTAGCGCTTGGTAGTTCTTTTACACGATCAGATTGTCTACCTCTCCTCTCTCCTTTTCCGGGTTGTACTAGGTAGCCCCTAGAATAACCTCTTCGTGGATATCTCGATTTATGTTGGATTAGACTACATGAAGCTAATTCTATACGTTCTTTTGCCTCGACTTCACCTTGCAAGAAATCTAGAATACATTCCAGCTCACTCTTTTCTCCTTGACTAGAAACAGAATCTTCTAGAACTCGTCGATTCACAGCTCTGTAGCGTTCCCATGCGATCAAAATTCCTTCTGGCAATGACTACTCAACGAGTGGAAAGAGCATAGCTGCATTTTTTTCACTGGTGACTCCCAGCAGCTCTAATGAACGTAGTTTAGACACTAGGCTGTCATACAATTTTCTCAGGGAAAACTTAGCTATGTTCTGTCTTTGCAGTGCCAGCGATAGCAGGTCTCTAACGCATACTTGTATGAGCAATTCTTCTCTTCCGAAAGCGGGCTTTCAACTGGTTTAACGCCTTCTCGTAACTCTGACCACCCGGAGGGAAACTTTTCAGAAGTTCATCTGCAGGACTGCCTTCCTTCATAGTTTGAGCCAGGTATGCAAACTTGTCGTGGAGATCAAGGTTAGGGTTTTGTCTACCTTCTCGAACTGTCCCCAAAAATTCAGATTATTTCGGACATCTCCGTCGAATGTAGGCAGCTTAATTGTTGGGTAGCGTAAGGCATTTTGTGGTTGACCGGAAACTGGAGAAGATTCATCAAGGACGGGGTTGTATTTACTAATTTGTTCCAAGTTCAGCTACTTCTTAAATACACGTGCCCGGTCGATGTACGCCTCTATTTCACCAAGTTCTTTCTCAAGTTCAGTTTCATCGACTTCTTCAAAAACATGCTTCTTACAGCTTTCTTCACATGCCAACATCGCTTTTGCCTTCTCTTCAATGATTTGTAGCCTTTCAACTCTCTCATTAAGTTCAAGGTCTTTCGCAACTTTCTCAAACTCGTTACACGCCTTCGTAAACAACCTTTTATATTGTGTACGTTGCGCCACAAAATCATGTAACAGGATTGCCGACAATTTTCTCATCCTGAAAATATGCAGACTCAGCCGCGGAACGAATCCGCGATCTTGGGCTTATGATGCGGGTACGTAATACCTTGCACCAGAGCCATGAAGTGTGAATATTACTTTCCAAATAAAACATTGCTTGTATACCACTTTTGTTCAGATATTTTGTCGTCAACATCACAAACAGCTTTTTTTCTTCGATAAATATTAGTTAGGTAACTCCAAAAACCATCTTAATGGATTTCATGCCTTAAAAAAACATTTAATTAGATACCTAAATGAAGAGTATAACTGTCACAGAAGCAGAAATACATACAAAACAAATCGGTGTCCGCCATTTTGGAAAATGGCGTCTAAAAAACTCCTTCCACAATATGGTGATGTCTACCCAAGTTTTTTTTTACTTTCCTATACGGGCAGTTCTACCATAATTTTTAATTTCAGGTATAAAAAACTGGTGAAATTTATTTTTTCAAAATCACTTTAAATAATTGTAAAGAGGTTTATAACGGTCGTATCTACCAGCCACAGGATCAACCTTGGATAGCTTAATCTAGCTTTAGTGCTCCAACTGGCTTAAATCGTTGTCCCTATCCATCCAGCGCAGGATTAAGTTATTCGCAGATTATCTTCCGGAAGTCTTCTTTGATTGGCCAACTGCAATTTCGGGCTTTATATGATTGGTTGGTTGGTATGATTGGTTTTTGCGCTTTGAAGAATTTTTTTTTGTGTGGTTGTATCTCTGGGCTGCAGGCTCGCAGCCAGGATTTTTTAAAGGAGGGGGCTGAACTTCAGAAGGGCACTTTTACAGAATTCCTTGTGTGGGGGGTCCAGGAAATTTTGGAAATGTTAATCTTCCAAAATGCTATTTTTGAAATACATGTAAATATACTAAATTTACAATCATGTTTTACAAACTAGACTGCTAGGAAAAGCGCTTAAGACAGTGAGTGGCTGATAAAAATTCCCAAAATGAAACTGAAATTACTGGAATTCTGAAAATGGCACAAAAATTGTTCTTACACCGGAATTAGAATACCAGGGAAAATTATCACAAAAAAAAATTCAAATTCGTGAAAGGGGGTGAAAAGGAGTGAAATGTTTTAAAACAATTCTGATATCTGTGTCGTGTTTTGACGTATACGATGACATTTTTAACAGCGATTCTTTAAAAATATGTCTATAAGTTAGGTTAGTTAAAAATTCTTTCATCTACCTAAAAATCGAATGAATTCCAAAAGCTATGGGATAAAGGAAAATTACTAATTTTTTACACTTTGCCATTTCCGTTAATTGTTAAAAACAAACCCTCGTCCAAAAGGTGCATTTAAATTCAAAAGCATGTTTCAAGTTTCAAATTAAATAATTTATAAAAGATAAACAGTTTTTTTTATTATTATTATTTAACGATAACTAATGATTCAAAATAAATACATATAATTGTTTGCCTGAAACTGATTTATTTTGTGTGCTTCAAAACAGAAATGGATATGATACCAGGAACACTCAGTTTCAATCGCTGATGTTGACTTTTGAGATTAGTCAATTCTTTCCCACTTTTTTTCACTCATAATAATTAATCGCTGCTCAAATCACTCGAATAAAATTTCACAGCCCCACTTATATCATCAAAAGTAGCCTTATTGCAGTAATATGGAAGTAAATACTGAAATTTTTGATGAAGTAGCCATACTACCTTCAAATCTTATTATTTGGTCAATGTACGAAATAAATAAAGACATTCTGTAATATGATTCGGCAGTTTCAGCAGATTGGGTTTCCCTAAATTTTTGCCGTTTGGCCATTCGGAGAACATTGATTTCAAAATCGTGTTTTAAACTAAGGGCTTCTGCCTTTTTAAAGATAGATGAAAAGTGTTCTAATGCCTTTTCGCATATGTTTAAAAACACGTTTAAAATCTTTCACTAGTTCTACAGCCTGAATAAGTTCTAGAGACTTCAGTTGTAGAAACCTAGAAACAGGCAAAAGCAACTTTTTAAAGCTGTCGTCCGTTTAGTCAGTCGTTTTGTATGGCAATCAGTATCAAATAATTTATTTTGGAAAGTGATTATGAGCAACGTTTTTGGTTCCGTTTTTCAAGAATATTGTGCAAATTGGTTTTTTTGCATAAAATACATTTTTGAGGATGTCAGTTTTTAAAATTACACAAATTTGGACGAAAGGGCATTTTGTCACAGTCAGCGCCCCCTCCCTGGCTGCGCGCCTGCTGGGCTGGTTGTGTTTCAATTTCAAATTGGTTTTTTTTAGTTGCTTCGTGTGAAGGGGACCTGCTTTTGCTTTCTGATCGCCATTGAATAAGATTTAGCAGATTTTTTTTCATAGAATTACAAAAAAAGTTCAGCAAGGCTCATTTGAATTTTTTTACAAAAAATTTAGGGATGGCAGTTTTTTTTTGTAAAAACCTGTTTCAAAGAAACCGGTTTAAACTGGCTTTATGAAAATAACTAATTTTCAATAAAACCGAAGTCACGAACAAACCGGTTAGTCTTAAAAAAAGGTTTCGGTTTTTCTTCCCTAAGTCATTGTGACGGTTAGGAACGGAAGGTAAAGAACGGACGGTGAGGAAATTCACGATGTTTTCCGGTCTTTTTTGTGTTGAAACTAACTCGTTTAATAAAAATGGATTTTTTTTACTCCTTATACTCCACTTAAACATATTCATAGTAAAAAATTCCAATTAGCAAAAATTAACCTTAACCATGGGGGATTGTAAGGAAAGTAATAAAGCCACGCAGCTCATTTTACTGGGGTGTTTTACTTTTGGGCTTATTGGTGAAGTATAGCAAAAAAAATGTGGCTACTAACTGAAATGCGAGTTTTCTGCTATATAGTTTTCATGATTGAAGAATCACTGTAGCTCCATTTAGCGCCTCTCTTCGCCACTTTAGTAATGAGGTCAGTGAATTTTCCAAAACCCAGGGACAAAGTTAGGAGAAGAGAAATACACATTATAAACATTAAAAGCCAAAATTTTATGGTATGAATTTGTTAAGATATAGTATTAGTTCAATTCAAAATCCAAATGAATGTACTTTTTAGCTCAAAAATGTGTTAGTTTGAGCCCTAAACTAAAATTTAACATTCAGGACATGGGAAGGTAAGGAATTTTCTGCATTGTTTTGTGTCCTAAATTTTTTTTAGAGTTTCTTTGCTTTAAAATTCCGTTTAGCAATTATATAAGGACCAGTCTTTTTGTATAATAAGAAAAAATTGAAAAGAAATATTAATTTTTTTTAAAGGTATGCTCAAGGGACATAAAAAAGGTTAATTAAAAATTATGGTAGAATTGCCCATATGTGCTGAACTCGATTCTGTTGCTTAGACAAATCAGAACGACTCTATTACAGGTATACTCTTTACAGCTTTCAATATAACTGACAATTAACTGTATTGAAAATCGCAATTGGAAATATTCTGGGTATGTGAGATTTCCAGTTATTTGTACATTTACTGTAAATTATAAAAACAAATTCAGGCTAGTATGGGAAAAACCATATACCTTTTTTTTATTAAAAATCATAAAACATATAGAATAACATTAAGAACAAGCTCCTGCTTTCTTAATAAAACCATTTGGTTCTTACTACAAATAAGACACCATTTAACTATTAAAATACATATAATTTATTAAATACTATAATTTTATAAATCAAATCTGTACATATTAAAAATATATATCTTATAATTATAAAAACTTCTTAACATATTTATTTTAGCCATCTACACCTTTTCCTAGACCTGTCCACCGATCAGGTATCCAAAGGAAGTAACTATCCATTGCTTCACTAAAACGCATTTTGTACAGTTCCGGTGAAACAACCGTCGGAAGCTTTCCATGGCCCCCTAGAATACCTGAGGACTTGATTAGCATTTCTACTTTCTTGTCCCATGTGAACGTGCGAATGTAATCTAGAAACATTAAAAAAAAGGTTATTTTTCATATTTTTAGTGATAAATTAGGTATGATTTGACAAGAAAATGATTTGTTTGAAGAGAAAATGTTTTTCAAAAATATTAATTGTAATCCTATCAATATTTCCACAGATTTTTAAGTTTTATTTTATTTGGTGAAGAACAGAAGAATGAGGCTAATAAAATCTCCAATGGATGAAGCTAAACGGTTATGTCCAAAAGAAATTCCCTATCCATTGATCTATTTGAGGACATGTCATCTGAACTTAATTAGAGATATCTCTATGTGTTATAGAATTTTAGATTTTTTTTTCTTTTGCTCAATTTATCAGACCAGAAGTTATAAGTTTTTAACCATGTCAAGCTGGAATATTCAATTTAATAAATCTCTATATTTTAGCAAAACCTATGCAAATATTATGCTTATTACTTAAATGTTATGCTTATTTGAAAGCTAATAAAGAGAACCTAGTGTAAGAAATCGTTAAACATGTCTAAACATACGTAGAAAAGTTATTTAAAAAAAAACACAAGACAAATGCTGATTTAAGTAATTCATCATATTTTTGAGATGTATATCTTCAAAATTGGTCTTTTTTTTAGTTATTTCATATATTTAAGATGAAATATTTAAACATTCATATGTTTCCAAAAGAACACTTTTGCAAGAAAAAAAATGAATGAAATGCACTAAGATCATTTATAGTTTTTATGTTCTCCATGTACTGAAAAATAGCAGACTGGCTCCCACAATAGAACTATATTAATTTTAAATGATACATATTCTTTTGAAGTAAAAAAAATATATACCTATAATGCCAACAACAAGTTGACCTTTTTCTTCCTCTAATCCCACGAGAAGGGAGTAATCCATCACAGACTGGTCGACTAGAAACTGAGTGTCATTGCTTATAGCTAACGTGAGCACTGTTTTGGAATGAGGTCGGACATAGAAGGGATTATCACAGGTAACTGAAAAATTATATAACATTAATTATTTGTACAGTATAATTAGTATAGTATATAGTATTAATAGTATTATTACAACAATGCCATTGTTGTAATAATTAAATACTATTCTAAAAATTTAATCCATTGTATACAAATGTAGATATTTAAGTTTTCAAGACAGTGATCGTTTTCTTTATTCTTTTAAAATGTAAATTAACACTTACATTATAATCTTTATTTGATTTAACCGAACTCTTAAGGGTGATTTCCAGTCTTTTTCTGCCCCATAAGGCTAATGCTTAACTTCATTACCCACTGACACAACATTGTGAAGAAATACAGAACTACAGATCATTTCACAGTTAACTTTATGCAATGTGTCCATTAAACTCATAGTCTCCATTTAAATAAATTTTTGAAGCTATATTTCTGCTAGAAATTTGCATTTGAACTATAGGTAAAAAGCATGACTCACAAGCTATATTCTGCAATAATAATATAATTTAGCATTTGAACTATAGGGTAGAAAAAGACATGACATCACCCATCATCCTTACCCATTAATAATGACTTTTTGAGTTCCATTAACACCTTAATTTTGAATAAAAAATGTTTACTTCAAGTTTTTAAAATTCTTTCTTTGTTTAACTTAATTTGTCATACACAAATCTTTCAGGACTATGGTTGTCATATGGCTTAGATTTTATTTATTTAAATAAACTTAGCAAAATGCTCATTTCCACACGTTAAATTATCTTGCCAACTGTTGTTATTTGTTTAATGAGTTTGACTTATAATCTCTTCACTATTATAGCATCATAAGTGGAGAAATGCCACATCAAAGGCAAGAATACCAGCGATTCCACTAGGGAAGACATGCAATTAAAAAATATGAAATCTAAAAAAACATGGCATACTTTTAAGCAAATTCTCATCTAGAAGCACAATATCTTCTTCTTTGCTACCACTTGTGTTCACAAGTCTGTTGCGAATGCTACCTTTCAAATCATATTTTTTAGTGATATTTCTCTTGTAAAAAAGATTCTCCATCACAAGCAAGTCCATTTTTGTAGCAGCATTAGTGGTAGTGTTCTTAAAGCCGATGCGGAAGATTCCCACAATCTTTGCCAGCAAAGTTGGTTTCTGAAAAGTAAAACATTCATTCAAATTAAATTAACATAAAACAAGTCAAAATATAAGTTTTCAAAAAACCGGGATGCGTTTTTAGCAGACATAAACATATTTCCCAGAACTGAGAGCCCTTTTTATAGAACCATATAGGCAGTTCTTGCTACCAATTTTGACTCTCAGATTACACTGAATTTCAGCTCGAGCTCTCAATGGATGTTAAAGTATTCAGAGATTTTATTTTGCTGATGCAGAGTATGACATCCTCGTCAAAAAATGTGTGCATCAACCTTTAGGTTGGTTAAAAAGTACATATTGATTGACTTAATTTGTTTCCTTTGTCAACATCTGTATAGTATTAATCACTATTGAGAACTGTAAACAAGCGACAGTGGCCATTTCAGGGATATGGCTAAATGATTCTAGCATTAAAAAGTTTTAAATAACAAGAAATAGCACACAAATTTCCAAACACATTAAATTATTTAACACTTAATACAGGGCATTTAATTACTTCCTTTGAGCATGTGTAAATATGGCTATATGGTAAGATACTACTACTGAATACTATTAAACTAATTTCTGAAATAATAAAAAAATAAGTCAATATTTAAGTAATATTTTGATAAGGATCTGAAAGAGGACTTACTTGTTCCAAATAGGCTTTGTTTAAATATTGAAAGTAAGCAGGTGCCAAATCCATAAAAGATTGAAGCTCTAATCTGGGCATTTGTTTGAGGATAAAGCGATCATCTATAATAAAAAAAATCCACAATATTTATTTTAATTAAATTTAAAAAAAAAAGATATCTTCAACTTAGTCAAATACTTAGCAATTGCCCTCTGTTCAATACATAAGAGTTGTGTTTTAGATAAAATTAGTAAAGTTACTCAATAAAAAAACGAAATAGTTAAATTAAAATATAAAATAAATTTACTTTTTCTTACTTAATTCTACTTTTCTAGGAATAATCTTAAGAAATAATCTTTTTATTAGGAATTAATTAAGATTCTTATGAAGAATTTCTTAAAATCAAATAAAAGGGTTTCATGTAAGTGAGATTTTGATACAGTTAAAGCCTGGTTGTGGATATAGCACTCTTTTTATTTGTGCCAGGATAAAAGTTTGTTTTTATAATCCCTTATACATAGAATTCATTGTTCTAATGTTTTGATTGCACCTTCTTTTATTAAATAAATACTTACATAGTTCTGGTAAAATAAACATTAAAGAATATTGGTTAAATTAAAAAAAATAAATTTGGTGGTAAATCACATAAGTAATAAATTGGCAAGTCTATTTGAAGTTTACAATAAATAAAAACTTCAATCAATAAAGCTACATGATTTAAGAGTGGGTTGTGAAAGTGCAAATTTTACAATAATAGAACTTTGCCCTACAAACTATAATCATTATATTTTTCTTTCAGTGACAAGTTTATTTTTAATTATCAGGATTGATTCAAATAAACTTTTATCAACAACGTTAAATTTTGAGTCTACTTTTTTAAAATTTGAACGAATTTTTTTTTAAAAGTCGATTAGCATGCTGAAGATGTCTATCTGTAACTCAAAAGTCCTTTTACTCCCCTCCCTTTTCCAAATTTGGTTTTATCCGTCGTACGTTAATTATTTTTCTTAGATATTAATGAAATCAAAGATATCTATCTTTTTGACTTTTTATCTGTTTGTTTGTACGTCTGGAAGGAGATCTGCCTACCCATCTGTCATCCCATTTGAATAGCATTGAAATTTTATTTTTATTTATTCAAATTGCTGTTGACAAAAAAACAACCATAGCACAAGAAACTTTATTAAACATTTATATTTGAAAGACTTTTTTTTTGTTATACTAATCAGTTTGGAATGACATCAATATATGAATGAAAAAAAAAGCACAATGTGATTCTGTGATTGTTCAATATTAGTAGGCTATTTTAGTTCCTTGTATTAAAAATCAATTATAGTGTCAGATTATTACGATTTCCTAATTATCATGGTCCTTTGTATGGGACTATAACCCCAGTCAACTGCATAAGTAATAAATTAAATAAGCTGTAGATACTTACCATGTGTCTTACAGAACATTGACCCAGACTTTCCTCCTCTAGCGATCCATTGCACACAATGGGACAAGGATCGAATAAATCGTTCTTCACCTTCTGCAAAGACTATGCTCCTCAGTTTACGGAATTGCTCAGCATAGTAAACTCGGCAGTAGAACTTGGTTGAGGTGTCCGTGAACTGTACTTCAAGATGCAGGTTGGAGGTTACTTTATTGGCTGGTTTCATGTTGGATTTGTCAAAAGACTCAACTGAAAAATCTGAAATGTTAACAAAAAATGAAACAATAAAATTTATGAAGAACAATCCAAGAGTTTTGGGGACAGTTGTGGTTTTTGATCTTGTGATTTGCCGCAAACAGTAACAACACCTTTGTTCGTGCTCTGTTCCCCTGTTCAAGTAGCATAAACAGGGTAATTGTTTTGATTTGTAATGTTTCATTTTTGTATTGCTTATTTATTTCATATAATAATTAGCTTTAATAAAGATTTTTATTAAAAAACATATATATAATAAATATGGCATTATAATAATAATTTTAATTAAAATATCAATATTCAATAGAATATAGTCCCCTACAATAAAGTAATTCCAGTAATTACAGTTTTGCAAAAAATATGTTAATTGAAAATTGTTAAATTATATTTCCATTATTTTTAATAAACACATTTTTTTAAAGAGAATATAATTTTGCTTTGCAACTTTACTGTTAAAAGTAAAAAAAATAGATGGATAGAAGCTTTTTACAAGCTCTGTCGTTTAAGTATTTATAATTCGTTCAATAAACTATTTAAAACATCCTATAGATAAAAAAAATATATTATAAAGCAAAAACAATAACTTTTTTTCATTAACTTACCGAAAGTATCATCACTTGAAAAATGAGAATCGGGTCTATTTGTATTCTCTGTTTGAACTTTGGATCTATGTTTCAAAAGGGGACTGGATGTTAAGCTGTCTTTCTGGGAGAGGTTAATTGTGTTCAAATTCAGTTTGAGTTCTTGAAGCTTCTGTTCATAGTCTTCAGTTGCTAAAGCATATGCAATGATGGAGCTAGGTTCTTCTTCGTTGACAATCACTGGTAACTGAAAAATTAATAAGCAATCATTTTCAAAAATTATGAACGAAATCAATGCATCAAATTCAGGACCCAGTAAAAAAAAATGTATTTTTTTGTGAGGTAGAATCTCTATTTCAATGACTTTGGTTAGTGATCCCAAAATATCAACCATTTTATCTTAGCTGATCAAGACATTTGAGAAAATAAATCAAACTATTAAGTAGTTAAAATAAGCAACTGAATTAAAGATCATAGTTTTAGCTTCCACACTATGTCTATAACGTAAAAAGTGGAAGGTATTATAATCGTTCAGTCCGTCTGTCGTCCGTCACTCACTTTCATAGCCAAACTACAAATGCTACGGATAAGTGTGATACGTCAAAAAATTCAGCGTATCGAAATTAGAATACATTGAAAATTTCAGAAAAGAATTCGAAGTACTTCAATTATTTAAAAAATTTAAACTCATTTTAAATCTCATTTTAACTCATTTAAAAAGCATAGGAAGCCATTTTTATTAGAATTTAATCACCATTGCCATTCGCAACAATCGCTCAAGAAACTTTAATTCTTTTAGACAATAAATTAAAATAAATTTATTTTTGCGACATCGATCAGTTTGAAATGAAGTCAAATATATTTCACTGCGAGAATCTTTGTACGTTGATATGAAATGTTTTCATTCAATTTAAAAGCGAGGAATATCAAATATTTTTTCTTTGAAATATAAATTAATTTTTGCAAACGATAAGTAATAATTATTGAATATTCGAAATAAAATAACTGAAACTAGCCAAATTTAGCATGTAAATGTTTAATATAGAATATCAATGCTGTGTTTGTCGCCTTTTTACCTGTTAAACACAATTGTGGTGTGGAAGCGGGTTAAGTGACAGATTCTGTTACAAAACTACTTTTTTTTACCGAAACATTTTTTACAGTCCCAAACAGTATAATAAAATGATGTGTAGTAGATAATATAGGCAAAATGATCAAAGATTTCCTAATGTTAGAAGTTTGTATTTATTGACTGAGAGTATTGGGCTACAGAGACAGTGAGGGTCTGTTGAAATCTAGCGAGTTACATATGGAGACAAGGATAAATTAAAATATATACACCACAATTTGGTGGAGTCATCTTATGGTTTCACTACAGAATTCATAACTCTTATATATTTTAATTGTCAATTGGATTAAGAATTTTGTAAAATAATTAAATGAATGTTACACTATAATAACTTTTTGCACACTCAAGATTAATCTATTTTGTATATTCTGTTTAAAATTATTATAATAAAATAAAAATAAATTATTTCAATATATAAGTATATATTTTAAAATCTTGTTGATTAGCGAAAAAATATGTTTTTTAAAACTATAATAAACATCTAATATCCTGTATGAGTGTGTCAGATCTTTGAAGTAATACATTATTACAGTCTTGATTACTCATAAGATCAATTTTTAATGAAAGTATTACATTTTTGGAGAAAAAAAAATTCACCAAAAATAATTTTCATCAAATTAATGTTCACTATTAACCTGTTTATGATATGGAAAAATAAGGAAAAATAAACTTAAATTACCTTTTGAGGAATCGGTAACAATAGATGTTCTAAGTTTGAAAAGGGGTTTTCAATTTGGCTGAAAGTAGAAGACGGTTTCAGCTGACTCAGCAAACTTTTAACAGTACGCTCCTTTTTGTCTGTTTTACCATCAATTGAAACTATATAAAAAAAGCATATAAGTACGTAAAGCCTTTTATTACTTAATTACTTTTCCAATTTACAAATGTAACAGACGAAAATTTAAAAAAAAAACTTTAAGGTGTAAAATATAAAGTTGCCTAAAAAATTATGCATTTTTATTAAGGTTATGAATATCCAAAAACTATTATACTCTGTTTTTCTGGAGTGTATTTCGATCCTTGACTGCTGTAACTTGCTGCAGCTTCGGTTTCAGATTTAGAGCGTTCATGATGTTTCTTATGAACCGGGGGAGGAGTAGTATCCTCAATGCTGTCTACAAAAGTGACAAAGAAAAAAAGCTGTCAACTTATTTGTAAAGGGTTCTTTTAATAATTAAAACATTATTCATGAATAATTATCACATGATTGACATTTATTAATTGTAAATGTTACCTTTGTAAAAATGCTATTTAGTCGAATAGAAAAAAATAACTACACCTGTTAATCTTAAAGGAGCTAAGCAACATTTTTCGAACTTGAGAAATGTGTTTCTGAGGAAAAATTTAAGGAAAGTATGTTGCATAAATATTAGATCAAATCCTGTTTAATCAATCAAAGATGTAAGTGCTAGGATTTTTGCAAAACTATAATTACAAGAAAAAGTAATCAACAATGATGAAATGCTATTAATTAGTTAATGTGGTCTCTTTTTTTTTATTTCAAATTTTTCCAACACAATTTTTTTTCAATTCCTTAGACTTACATTAATCAATACTTTAGCACTGTTTAAAACTCCAGAAATTATTTTATAGGTCGAAACCATCCGAATCTTAGTAAATGAGAAAAATTTCAGCGGAAAATTGCTGTTATGGCTCCCATGATAATTCATATTAGTTAATTTTGTTAAACAGGTTATTAAAAGGGTTTTGACACTTAATTGAATTATTTACCCTGCAATTTAAAACAAAATATACAGAAATTCAATTTGTATACCTTTGTGACACACCACATAGGAGTCGTAATCTTCTACTTCTGAAGCTTTTAGCCCTGCACATATACCAGGTGTAACACCATAAGCATAACATGAATCACTACTTGAAATACTACCTTCCCCTAAACAAATACATAATTATGTTTCATTTATCAACAAATTAAGTAGTACGTATTAGAGTTTTTAATAAAAAAATCCTTATTAAATAAGAGTCTCAAAATAAATTACAACAAAAATATATCATTTTTTTAAAAATTAAATTTATAAGCTTAGAACTTATTTTAAGCTTTAGAACTTCATTTGCTTATCTCTCAAGAGTAAAAACTTAAAAAAAAACACCTGAAAATACATAAATACTTACAATAAGTAAGTCCACCACTGATTGCAGTAAAACTACAAGACTTTTTATGATAAATGCCTTAATTCCTTTATTACAATTATGCTTCAATGAGCTGTCTCAGCTATACATACTATGAACTTTTTATATATATATTTTTTTAGCACAACAAAAATCTCAACAAACAAAATACCAAGTGAAGCACAGCCAAGAAACAGTTTTTACTCCTGAGACCGATACCTATACTGACAGTGTTTGGGAAGTTGCAAATGAACCAATAAAAAGAATGACAATGACTACAAAAATATTACAAATTCATGTAAAGACTAAATATAATAACAATTTGAATATTAAATATGACAAAGTTGGGATCTTTTTTTTCCAGAAAAAAAATTAACAACAAAATAAAGACGTGATACAGAAATGTAAAAAACATATTTCAATAATTCTTATTTTAAAAACTATAAAAGGATGCTTTGTAAATCAATAGGTATAGAATAAAAAAAAACCTTGGGTCCAAAACAAAAAAATATTATTTCAAAACCTTTCTTTTTTTTTTAAACTAAGAAAAGAATGTCACATATAATCTCTGTTCCTCTATTATTCACGATTTTTTTCAGATTACAAACTGAAGGATTCCGTTTAAAAAAGATACAGCTTCATAAAAACCCAGATGTCTGATTGGGAGTTTATTAATTTGAATATGTAACAGAGATACATTATTTATTAATCTAATAAGTAGTTTAAAACACTTATTTTTAGGAGAAAATAAAACATAAATTTGTTTTGTATTTCCTTCCCTAAAATAAAGTATCATAATTTAATATTGAATGAAACCAACAATACTTTAATATCTAACATAAGGAAAAGGTGGGGGGGGGGGGGGGGGGTATACTCACTCTGAAAAAACACATTATTAAATTCGTCTGAATGGCAAACTAGATAATCTGGTTCGCTTTTTGTTCTCTTGATCTTTGGTACATCAAGCATCAATTTTGGGATGTCATTAATGCTGCCACTTGACATCGAACGAGCTGGCGACGAAAACCGCTTGCATTTATCTTTGAAGGCTTCCACATACTTTTTAGTATTTTCAGATTTCACCTGTGGACACATTCTAGTTGTGAGTGAAACCCTTTTTGTTTCATTAATCTTGGAATCAACAGCACTAATACTTGGAGAAGAGTTTGGCATAGGTTCTTCTGAAGAGAGGCCACTTGATTTTGCTATGGAATCTCCCTATAATAAAACGAATGAAGTTTGTAAACACCAACACATTTTTTATGTGCCTTCAATATATAAATATATTAATAATAATGTAAGTTAATGATATTATACATCCAAAATATAAGGACAATATGAAACATGAATATATGTTACATTAACAACTTTGAAAGTTTGTTCATAGGTTACTTTTAAAATTTGTTTTTTAATATTTGGTCTTTAATACTAAGTATGTTGCCAAATTGTAAGAAAAGAACAAGTATGTATTCTACTAATAAGTAAGGTTCAATTTTGGAAAACTATAAAATGCAATCACTCTTCAATGAAATTCTTCAAGGTAAACTGAACAAAATGCTTTGAAAACAGTTTAATATGTAATTTCAAAAGCGTTAATCAAAGATGAAGTTCTAAATTGGTATATTTCCTACCTCCGACACACGACTGGTCTGGGCATTTAGTTTTGCATGTACCTTTTGCTCTTTTTTCCTGGCTGATATAAACTCTTGTATTCTAAAAAGACATTTGATAGCATGCAATACATTTACAATACATGGTACAAACAAATATTAATATATCTATATCTAGAAATTAAGAAGTGCCTTAGAATATTTAAATGAACCAAACTAAAGATTTTACATTGGGTATCCAAAAAGTAGGTTGTGTATTGCAAAAGAACTAGAAATGTTTAATATTAATATGGCATTAGTTGTAGTCTTATGAGCAATACGTCTTCTTTAGAAAAGTAAAGAATCAATGCTGACTGTATATAAAAACTTAATCATCTTAATGTAAGAGAAGCTAAAATAAAAAATTTGAGAACTTGACCACCATTTGTCTGAAGAATGTAATGAACAATTAAGTATGTTGCATTATCAATAGAAAAAAATCAGTTTAACTCCCTTACATAATATTCACCTTTATATTTCTTAGAGAAGTAAGTTCATAAAAATGAAAAGCTATAAAAAAACCCTTATTGTTTTATCCTAAATATACTTTTTTTTAAAAGTCCTTTGTACTTTATGAGGGCAAAAAACAGTGTATATAGTAAAGATCCCAAAAGTATTTGTATAACTATAAAAAATACCTTGTATTCCAAACTTGCACAGTATCAGCAATGTGGAACTTAAGAGCATTAACTTGGTCCTCAATGTTCCACATATAGGAACAAACTTCTAATATAAAAACATATATATAAGAACGGTGTAGAATAAAAAAAAAATTGACTAGTTTTGGCCAATAGTGACTAAAGAAAAAAAAGGTGACTTAGTGAGAATATAGTGACTTGGTAGGATAAGTAAAGCTATTTTAGAAATATGAATATAAAAAAAATCAGCAAAAATAGATATTAAAAAGTATAATCTACAGAAATATATGCATACAAATAATTACAAATTTGTTTATACATCATTTGCAGGCATTTCATGAAAAAAATAATGATTTTTAAAGAACAAAATGATTAAATAAAAAAAAATATATATATTTCTAAACTAATGATCAAAAATTTTAACAAAACTAATCTATAATAATAAAAATGAGGTTTTGTATGTATGTGTGTGTGTCTTATAGATTCATAAACTAGACATTTGTTTGACTCAGAACAAGGCACAAATACGTAGTTCATACTTAGATTATGATTTTTGAACTTTCAGGTTTCAAAATGTTCTATTTTTAAAGAAAATTCGAATTTTCTGAAAAAACTACACCACTTTGGCTCAAATCTGATCTTTTTTTACTTTCCTGATGCCATCGGCTGAAAAAATTAAATAAAACTTTTAACGAAAACATTTAAAATTCAAAATGTTTATTTTATCCTTTTGCCATTACCTTCAGAAACTAAATTCATTATTTGAAAAATAATTGACATGTTTCAAGTGACGTAATTTCGCCAGTTTCCATTCCCGGATTTTATTGTGGGTTTATTTGATGATTTTTTCATTGATTTTTCTGTTGACTGTATGTATGCATATTTAAGCAATAAATGTATAGTTAAGCTATTACTGAACTATGATGGTTAATAAAGGACATCGCACTAGAGCTGCATATTAATGCTTTATATCTTTATTTTTTTGCCAAATACGTTGCCAAACTCACCAAATTAATAACTAAAACTCGCCAAATGGGCAATTTCTTTTATAAATAATTTATAAGCTGGTCCGTTGTTCGCAGGTGTTAGAGCTGTATAATGGGTGTGTTTGTAGCTATATTTATTTTCTCGCCAAATTATTTCCCAAAACGCTCCAAATGAGCCTAAAAGGTTATATGTATTTATGAGGGAATTATGATGACATTTATGAGTGCATTTTAAAGCGTATTTTTCATTTTGGAATTTTAAGGCAATGAAACGGGATTTTATACTTTATAACGAGCGGGAACAATAACATAAGTTTATGATCCTATAACAGGTTATATGGTACACATATTTGGAAAGATTTGATATTTTTTAATCTGTGCGAAGAACGGGTATAAATTTGCTAGTATTTAATAAAGCTAAAGGGATTTAATAATTACAATTTATTATTTAAGAAAGTTTTTTTTTCTTTCCTTTATTTTCATTCCATGTCCAATTTGAATTAAACACATTGAGTTCTCTTAGGATTTCTTTTTTTAGACTTTAACGGTCTGTATAAACGGTCTGTAAAAATTTGAATTAAACACATTGAGTTGACTCTTAGGATTTCTTTTTTTTAGACTTTAACGGTCTGTATAAACCATGTTTTGGAGTTTGAGAATACAAGAATGCAATTTTTTTTTACATTTTATAATATATAATGATAGTACTCTCCTTTTATAGTAATTATAGTTAAATTAATTTTTTACACACTATGAAAATCACAACAAAAATAATTTTTTACAAGAAATCCATCAATTATATATAAATATAATTTGTCCAATTTTAATGTACAAGATATTTAAAAAAAGCTGAATTTAGTAAAAAAATACCTTTGTTGTGCTCAATATCTTCAGCAGATTTAATTTGCAAAGAATCTAGTGTTGGTGAAGTCATATGCAATTGGATTTTTTCTATTTTTTCACGAAATGGTAAACTTTCAAGCTATATTTAAAATAAAAAATAGTTAATAACTGTATAAACAATCATAAATCTTTGAGCAATGATAGAAAGTCATTATAAGATTGAATTTCTGCCACACAACTACTTGTTTATTTTCCCATTAAATTAACTAAAGAAATTATAATATTATGACTGGGCAATAACGATTTTTTTTTGCTTTCTTCGAATGAGATTTAACTCTTTTCTTATAGCCACTTAATAAATTGAATAAAATTAACTGTTAAAATTTTTTGAAAATACATGTTTTTTAATAACTGAACACCCATCTAATAAAAGCAAGTTATTCAAAAACAATTTTGCAATAATCTTATTGCCCCCACAGATCAGTCACTAATTTTGAAATTTGAACAAAAAAAAAAGATAATGCCAACCTTTAACATATCTATCATATCTTCAATGAAATCATCACAAGAAGGATCCCCATACTCTTCTCGCAGAGCAAACAAAGTAGTTAGAAGATCACTGTGTATTCCATGACCCCTAAAAGAGAAAAACAGTATGCCGACCAAAAACAGAAAAAAAAATACAACAAACATTTTGATTTGCAAGAAATGAGTCATTGAAAACAGTTATGAATTTAACATACAAAACATATCCCTGACAATTAAAGTAAATGTAACCAATCATAAAAGAAAATGGTAAATTGTGTTATGGTAAATGCAATTTTAATTTTCATTTCAAACCTATAGCAGAGATGTCCAAATGCTTTAAAAGTAATGTACTATATAAATAAGTTATACAACCCTTTAAGAACCTAAATGAAGTAAGTTAAGATATGTTTTGTAAAATAATTCCCACAACTTACTTCATAGCAATAATTTTTATTTGTTCCACTAAAGCAGCAATAGGAATAGCTCGATCTATAACAGATATGATGAAAGCTGGAAAGACTGCCTCCCAAATCATCACAGGTGTATATCTAAAAAAGTTTCATAAACATAGAGTAGATATCAAAAGAAGGTTAAAACATTTATGTATTGAAAGAAAAATATTTCATGTATATATTAAATCTATCAAATCTATTAAAATAAAACTGTAATAGATCTGAAACTTATAATTTGGAGATGTGAATTATATATATGCTGTCCTTAAATTATTAGGCACCATTTAATCGCTTGTGTTTCACAAATGAGGAAAAAAGCTTGCATATCATTAAACTATAAAGATTACAATTTATAGTTTTAAGAAAATGCATGAATTTTCGAATAATACATTTCTTATTTTTTTTTAATACAAAGGTAATAGATATTGAATCCAGTTTGATGACAATTCTGTACAAAAAGCATCATAAAATAAATACTTTGTAAAGTAATTGTAATGTTCTTGTTATTCTTATTTTTTTTTAAAAAAAAGTTTGATGTTATTGTTGTTTAATGTTGTAAAGTTTGATGTTATTTAAATAATTATTTATGTCATTTCAAGTATATTATTAAGTTATAGCATTACATGTATACTCACTTGAAAATAGCCACAAGGTTATTTTGTGCAAAGTACTGATAGTGGTTATGATGCAAGGAATGACTGCATGCTTCGTTATTGCCTCTTCTTTTATAGCTCTCAGTATAAAATCGGAGCTCTAAATATTTTGCAAATGAGAAAGACCAGGTGTCCTGTGACATGGAAACAACTGGAGTGGCCTGTGGAAATAAAATAACTTTTAATTCAAATATAGATTGCTTAATAGTTTTGTTACACTAATTGAAAAAAGTTTAATCTGATTCTATATTTAAAATAATTAGAGAAATTTTTAATGGAAGAAAACACCATAATACGATACAACATAAGGAAAGTTACTGTTATGTAGTTTTGAATACGAGTAATTGTAAAATGAAGTAAAATATTACATTGAGGGAAATTAAATTATAAAAAGTAAAATTAAATAATATGCAATATTTACTTTGACTAATAATATATCAGGAGACACTCTGCCATGCACATTAAATATAGCATTTGAAAACATGATAAGATATTCAGGGATTAACATGGGCACCCATTCTACAGAGATCTATACAACTGCTAACTTATGCAGATGACATTGACATAGTTTCATGAACAAAGTGAGGTTTAATAGAGTTTTACTGCTCTTGAGAATGCTACCAAAGATATGGGTTTAGCAGCAAACAAAGAAAAAAATCAATTATGGCAGTAAACTCTGGAGTACATAGTGTGCAATCACTCAGAACTGGAAATTATACTTTTAAAGGAGTTAACAAGTTTTAAGTACCTGTGAACTCTTTTTACCATTAAAAATGAGATAAAAGTGAAAGATAAGAACAGACTTTTAATGGCAAATGAATGCTACTTTGTTCTAAAGAATCAATTAAAATCGAAATTCCACTCCATCAGTACTAAATCAAACTTACGACCCTAATTAAACCAATTATTCTATATGGAAGCGAGACTTGGCCAATAAATTAGACTTGAAGGTGTTGGGAGCAAGCAGTTAAAGTAAATTAGATACAAGCCATACTGCCTGGGGGAAGCGAATTGAGAAAACTTTGCAATGCCCTAGGCTATAGTGCTGATGTCAAATAATGACACATCATTTAGAGTGTTCAAAATGCTTAAAACACTAGGTCTTTGTACTGTTTATTTAAACAATTAAAAACTTAAGAAAGTTAAGTTATAAATAAACTAAAGTAAACTAAGTAAGTTAAAGTTATAAATAATTTTTATATAGACTTTCAAGGAAATATATATAATTAACAAGCCAGCAGGTATTTTTAAGAATGAGTACATTTTATTAATTGTCTTGGGGACGCTTTTCTTGCACAATTGTGATCAGACTGGAGGTTAAATGAAGAGTAATATCAACTTCATTCTGCAGGAGGATATTTTTGACAAAAGTGGATTAATTTAGCAATAGGATATTGTGAAAAAGATAACCAGAAAAATACTTCTTGAATTGATATCTTTCATTTGAAGTTGCTTCATTAGAATAAGATCATGAAAAAATTAAAGCGACATTACAAACATTTAAAGATTTTTCTTAACTTACAGTAGCACAAATATGACACCAACTCCACATTAAGATGTCACTCTCTGATACCGGAACATCAGAACTTAGTTCATGGAGCAAAATGTGAACACACCCTGAGCCATGCACAAATTTGCGCACATGTTCAGTCATAGGTGTGACACATGTTGTACTGGGGCAAATATAAGTAGGCCTGAAAATATATATTTGAATACGATTTTAATTTAATTTAGAATTCTTTTTACATGAGTAATACTCGAGTAAAAAAATATGTTATTACCTAAAACAATAGCGATCTAAAAATCCACCAAGCGTGATGTCATTAGAGCCATAAAATTCCATTTTTACTACCCTACAATTAGAAAGAAGAATATAAAAATGTGGTATAAGTAGCAAATTTTCATGAAACTTATCAGATACCAGATATTTTACAATCAAAAGAAATATAAATATTTAATAATGAAAGCATTAACAGTTTTAGCAATATAAGTAAACTTTAGATAAATCAACATTTTATAGATCATAAGATAAAATAGGGTCTTAACTATAATATCACTGGATTAATCGCAAAAAAATTTCAAGTGCATAAAACATGAGAGTATTCACGAAGGAAACAATGTAATTATTGGCGCAAATAGTTTATTTGGTGAAAATTGTAGATATTTCAGCGAGATCTGAGGATTGCCATCTTCAGCCTTTTCCGGATATCATGTTTCACAGCTTCTAGCCATCGCCTCGACCGTCAGTTTGTGTATATTGCACATGTTTCTTGCGCAAAGTTGAAGATATTTTCTGAATATGCATAAAACCTGTTTTATTAATAATGGAAAAAATGCAATTACTTTGAACTGTGGAAACCTGACATTGAACCCTTTGTATTTCTCTACTAGGTTTCAATTTGAAAATATACAATCGTGGTAGAAAGGTATGGAGAAATATTGATTAGGTTAAAAACTTCTGAAGGATCACTATTTACTCATTGGTAGCTATCACGCTATCACACCCTGTGATAATGCCTTGTAATGTAATACGCTTATAAAATAAAAATAAATAATCTTTATCGCTCAAACTTGTTTTTCCATAATTAGGAGAGATAGGAGCACATTATGAGACTTTTTTTCTGTATTTTTAATTTATAATTGTATTTTAAATCCCCTTCTCTCCAACTTGTAAAATACTGTGTGTGTGTCGTAAAAAAACCGACATTAACACTTTTGAACAATACCACATTGAAAAGATAAGAAAAAAGAGTATGTTAGAACATGGTTGGTGTTTCGACCTCAGCATGTTCAAGTCTACTATCACCAAAGCTACTGCCAAGCCTATCACCAAATATTTTCTATCACTACTGTACTTGAAATTTTTCTGTGCTAACTAATGATATAAAAATAATAACAAATTGAATTTAAAAAAATCTACATAGAGTACCATGGGCTAACACAGTAATTTGGAGCATTTTCAGAGGCACAAGAATAACTAGAAAATAATACAGCCAATGTTTGATGATTATATGGATCCAGAGCATCAACCTAGGAAAATGGAAAATTCAAGATTGCAAATTAAAATTAGTTTTGTTAACATATGCACAAAAGCATGAGATAAATAAGTTATTTTTTAGATCCACAGTTTAAATAGAAATCATACCGTAACTTTTTACACAATTTTTTTTTTCAAAAAATAAATATTATTTGATCTTCACTGAGATAGAAAGGAAGTTTCTTATTTAACTCAATTCTTCTTTAAGATAAATTATATATTTCTGTAAAAAAAATTCACAAAATATATTTTTCCCTCATAAAAATTTACATTTTGCTAGATAACAAAAAACGGATAACTATGTTGTCAAATAATTGAATATAAACTATCGATGAATGAAAAAAAAAAGTTACACAAATGAAATCCCATTATTTAGTTTCATTTACCTTTTTCTCCCAACATAATCCAGTATTAGTATTTGCATCCGAAGATTTTGTTCGGTCTTTTAAGCTTTGGTGATGACTATTCTGCTTCTTTTCTTTTTCTTTTGCTGCTTTTTCATGCGGACAGAGGAACTTGATGGTGCCTCCTCTAGCTCGAAAGTCGGACAGTAGAGCTTGCAGTTCATGAGACGAATCCAGTACATCAATAATTTTGAAATTTATAAGTCGATGACTATCTAAAATTTCCACATTTTTGCTATTTATCAGGTTTTTTATAGGAACATTATCTTCCGTCAAATCAGACTGCGTTTCAACCTGGTGAAGTTTCTTTACTCCATTTTCAACTACAAAATGGCGGGACCAGTAAATTTCTTGGGGGAAAAACTTTCGCAGTTCACATTTTTTGCCCACCTCGGACTCCAAGAATGGTAGAAACAATTTCACATTTAAGGATGCACACAAAATTATATCATCTAACAATTTACTAAAAGTATTAGCGGCAGGAAGTGCATTAACTTTCAAATCACATGATTCTGGTGGGAAGACATCATTTTCAAGTTGAAGATAGGAATGTAATGGATCGCTAAAGTCGCTGATAGATTCTGTTTCTAATTTTCTTCCAAGATCATCCAATTTGTTCTTTTTTGTTGTATTTTGAGAATTTGGTGCAATTTCATCCTTTCTTGATGTGATCTGAGATGCTAGCTGAGGTAAGTCTAGGTTTGGTCCAACCTCTTTTGTGTCTATTTGTTCAGCATTGTTCGAAGGTTCATCACATTCTACTGACTCTGTTTCAGTGGATTGTAAGTATGCAAACTCATCCATTAAAAATGATCGCTCCAAATTCCAATTGTATGCAACATAAATCATAAATTGGACAATTTGCTTTACCTAAAAATAATTTTTAAAATTACTATTTATATAAATACAGTTATATATTTTTATCTTCAAATTTTGAACAATGGAATTTAGAAAGATAAAAACAAATATATAATTATGCTTGAATAAAAAACATGTACTTGAGATTCTATGTACACTTAAATATTATATGTATGTAAAAAATGGTATTTTACTAAAAATATCTTAATATACCTTTTTCAGTTCATTTGCTGATCCGCCACGTAAGAGAATGGTGCAACCTAGATTTTCAGGACACCCATCAAAAAACATAAGTGTTTTATGTTTTCCTAAATTAAAACATTATATATATTTAGGTGTCAAATAAACACAATGATTATGTGCACATTTATTAATTATACACTGCAATACATCTTTTAGCGTCTTTGGTGATCATCTTTAGCCGAATACTGGGTCAATAATTACGAGTGTAAATGACGTTACAAGAATTAAAGGATCAAGTTGAAGTTTGTATAATAATATTATTGTATCTTCCATTACAGTTTCTATAATTAATATCACCTTTATGAAAAATACTAATAGATATGCTCATTATTGTTTGATTTTTGCATTAGCACCCATATGCATGATTAGCATAGAGTTAAGAAGAGCATGGAGAGCTGCTGGGCAAAAATCAATGCAAAAAAACGGTTTGCCAAGTGAAGCCAACAATTGCTTTGTAGTAAGCCTAAACAAATGCTCTCGGCGAACAATTTGGCACTATTCTTAAGTGGAGTAGTCATAGATATCATAGTTAAAGTATTAGATTGGCAGATCACGTGACCTCCAATGCTAACGACAGGATACGCATGGAGGCCAAAAAAAGAGGGCAAAATGGGAAGTGTTGCTGCCACTTTAAGGAGAAAAATACTACAAAAAAATACCATTTAATTCTAAAATTAAAAAAAAAATAATAGAAAAGGATTAAAGTCACTAAAAAGTTTCCAAAATGCAGCTAGTATTTTTACGATATTTTTTTGTAATTTAAGAATTAAATGGTACTTTTTCGTAGTATTTTTCTCCTTAAAGTGGCAGCAACACTGGACATTTTGCCCTCTTATTTGGCCTCCATGCACGTCCGGTTGTTAGCATTGGAGGTCACGTGATCTGCCAATCTAATACTTTAACTATGATATCTATGGGAGTAATGGAGTTTGTTTGGTATTATTACATAAACTAAAAGATTTTCCGACTCTCTAATAAAAACTATATTTACAACATATTTTTCTTACCTGTGAAGGGAAAACTTCCATCTTGTAAAAATTAAGATCTTGTATTTCAGTGTACAACTCCAAATCCTTTTTTTGATTTTTAATTAATGCCTTTAAAGGAAAAATGTGCGTTCAGAATAAACTAATATTGAGTGAGCAGTTTGTTTAGGCTTACTAGTGTTGCTTGGCAAGTTTTGGACGGCTGCACTTTTTTTTTATCAATATATCTCCATCTTCTTCTTAGCACTATGATTATTAGTAAACTAAATGTGTATGGATTTAAACTGAGTAAAACATAGTTTAAACTCAATTACATTAATTTCACAAGAAAAAGTTCTACCTCCAAAGGAGTACGTTTTCACTTTATACTTTTCACAGGTTCCGAGCTGAGGTCTTCCTAAATGGGCATCTACAGTCGAGACAATTGCAGCCTGGGTGCACCTAGCAACTCTCTCCATTACAGACTGGTAGAAAATATTTCATTAAAGAACTGGTATTGGATAATAATAATCATGGAGGAAATGGAAAGATGAATAAAACGGTCATATTTACTTACTGGTTTCACATTAAGTGCGACAGTCACTCCAAGTGCTAACAACATTTCCTGAGCAAGCCGAGAAACAGTTTTCTCAACTAACAAGATATCCGGCTTAAAAACAGTAAGTTTTCCAATAATGTTCTTTAAATATTCAAATTCCTGTAAATGAAATGACCTTAGAATAAAAAATATACAGAAACATTGTGACTGGTAATTTTTTTAAAGTTAGATTATATTAAACCTTGTACAATTAGATTGGAAAAAGCTTAAAAATTAAAATTGAATTATGTACCTGCATAATAATGGGATCCAAAGCCGAAAGTTTGTTCTCTACTCTTTGGTACGAAATAGCTGAACTCAGAAGTAGAATTGTTGGATTGTGAATTTTTTGACGCATCTAAGATGAATTAAAGATATTTAAAACATGTGAAATGTTATCAAGTTTTATACAACAACAATTGGGAAAGTTTTGAAGAATTTTTTTAAAAGAAGTTGTTATACATACCTTTTTATGAACCACTGTTTTTGAAAATACAACACCACTTATAATACTGCTTTCTGATTTATTGCCACCAGGAATCTGCAATTAAATTAATGGAAATTAAAGCAACCTCCATGGGAGAAATTGATAGAATATACAACTCACATTGGATTTTTATGTTCAGTTCCAATTTTTTTAAACATTTAATTCAGATAAAATTCAAATAACTGACTTGTCATTTTAATTTTTAAAAAAATAACAGCTGACAATAAATTTATAAGAATAAAATGTATTGCTTTATAAATGAAGAACTATGTTATGTAAAAAATAATTACAAAAAGTTAAAACCAAACCAGATGATTAAAAAGTTTTTTTTTGTCTTGCTTTACAAGCAAACTAATAAAAAATATAACACTAAGTATACTATTAAAAAAACATTTTACAAACCTTTTTGAACTGAACATACTGTCTGATGTCCATGTCATCTGAATCGTTTTTCACATCAGGATGAACTGAATCCACAACATGATGAATGATTGGCAGAATAATTTCTGACCATGCTAAAGAAAGGCCTTCATTACTTAGCAACTGATTTAAGAGAGTGGCCTCATGTACTTTGTATAGAGCACTAAAAATGAAAAAAGCTTTAGATATCATACAAATCATAATTACTTAAATATATTTGTGATTTTAAAACACAACTATTAAAAAATGTATTTTGTATCAATTGAAAAAAAATCTGCATAAAAATTGTGTTTCTGCTTCCTAAAAATAATTTATATCATATTATACTTTAAATTATAATCTTTATAACTTTTTCATATTCATAAACTTCTGTTTATGCATCTCTAAGTTTCTTTGGACTACTTTATTAAATTACAATGTAAAAAACAAACCTTCAAATTATCAAAACATTAAAAAAAAAAATTATATTAGAATGTAAAATATGATTTAAAACTTGTCTGAAGTAAATATTATAACTTAATACACATACTTAAAACTTTCAAATGAAGATTTTTCTCCATTATCTTCTCTGAGATGTGAATGATGCCAATTTCTTGACATTATAAATGACTTCATAATTGAACTATCTAAATCTTCTAAAAGTAGAGTTTTAACAATGAATACATAAGCATTAATTGCACTTCATTTATGCTGCATGTAAATGTATTATAAAAGACAGGCACATTCATTACAATTAATGTTAAGTAAGATATTGAAAATAAAAGCAGCCATTTTAAATTAGTGGATTAATTTAGAGAACAAGATTTTTCTAAACAACTGATATATTCAACAATGACTTCACTTGTCACTTTTCGATTTGATTTTTATTAAAGTAGCAATTGAAAGAAGTTACATTAATAATATTAACTATTATTTTTTTAAAATTGTTGTTCAGTAGAAAAGCGTGCCTAACCTTACAATGGTGAACTACACTTTTTTTACTAGGATATAGATTGGGTAGAATTAACACACTAGAGCTGCATGAGCGCTATTGACAATAGGAAACATAATTTTGAACCGCAGTCCAAATGCTGCTACCCTTACTTGGCAGCAATGTTGTACTCAATATAAGGACTTTGGTATTTAATCTGTACAATGACAAATTTAATATGCACCAGTCCTGTATACACAGTTTTATTATTAATGAGACTTTTTCCTTGAACAATCTGTTGAATGATCAATCTATCAACATGAAGACAGAATCGTCTAAGGTAATCTTTGTTGCAGTATACCTCAATTCACCAAGCCACTCTGGCCCTAATAAAGCATAGAACTGCCATATAGCTAAACCTGGATTTTCTTTTTTTAGCATCTTAAATGGTATAGTCCTTTAAATTGACTATAAACCTTTTTATCATTTCCCGATAAAACTTTAATTATACTACCATAAAAAATAATCAAAACTTAAAAAATAGGGCACAGTTTTTCATTGTATTTTCTAGATCAATCACTACTGAAACCATCTGATCATGATCCCTTGTAACTTGAGTGATTCAAAATATAAGACATTATTTTGCGGTCTTAGATCATTTGAACCTGAATGAGGCTGCTTAAACCAACTTTTTAACTTTCAGCTTGGAATATCTAATATATTTTGTAGCGTCCCTTGTATCATTATGTCCTCTAATTATGAATCACTTAAAAGTTTCTATATCTGGGTTATGCAGTACCTGATTTAACACCATCATTTCCATCTTGTTTAACACCATCAAGCATGTTTATGTTCCCAAAAACGTTTTCTGTTTCCGTGTCTCTAGAATCTAAAAGTAATTTAAAACTTAGAATATTAAGAACTAAAATGTTAGAAAGAACATTAACTTAAAAATAGTAAATTTTTTGCAATTTTGTTACATGAATTCTCAATTGATAGTAACTGTATACTTAAAAAATACTGTTTTACTTTATGCAAGAATATGGTTTAAACATTCAACTTTTTTATTCATCTACTTAAAATGACACTGAACATGCATTTACAAAACATCAATAAAAAAAAGAGACAAATTCAACAATAAAATTATTAGAAATAGATATTTTTTTTACAATTTTGTATGATAACTATTAGTTTAACATTTAAAACATTTCCGAATAATATTTAATGATATAAACAAATCATTATTTCTTAAACACATATAATTAAAAATAAGAACATACCATTTAAAGGTGATGATATTCCTGCATTCTGATCGGAAAAACTGCTTATCTTAGAATCATTTTGGGACTTGAATATGCTCACTTTAGACTCCTTTACATCCAAATCCAAATAAAACATTGAGCTTGAAGAGGAAAGCCTGGACAAACTACCTGTGAATCGAGGACCATCAGGTGATAGTGTAACTATGGAGGTGTCTTTAGAAGCATCTAAACATCAAATGTGAATGATTTGTAGAAAGATAATGTGAGCTATAAAGTGTTATTTGATTTTGGTTGAGTTACACTACTCACACTAAAGCTACACAAGTTATTGTTGATGAGCTTCTTAATTAAAAGACATGGTCAAGTGACAGGGCGACATATGAAATTATATACAAAACAGCCCTATAGTGACATAACACACAGTGTCAGGACATTTGACTATAAGATAACAGATTTAACATTCATCAGTCCTAATTATCGGTTATTTAATGACAGGATTTTGTGCTTAGTTTAGAATGATCTGTTTAAACGATAGCTAAAATAATTATACAAAAGTCACAAGGAAAACCTCTGTTGCATGGTGTTGCAACCAGTCAGAACACACCAATAGATTATAATGTATTAACTTTTTTTATTCAATTACTGTTTTGATAAAAAAAAATGGAAAATAGAATGATTGGCACCTCATATTTATACTTAATGCAAAATAAATTGTATGGTAAAATGAGGCCAAAGCTGCAGATTGTGTTTTAGCTTATACATAGTTTCTGGTATCCTAGACTTTTTGTTTAAATATTCTTCAAATATTCTTTTTTTTTTACTTAAAAACTATTAAGTACTACATATACTATCTTAATTTTTTCTAATCTTAATGATCACAGTATTTCAGATAGATAATAAAAGAATATAGTTTTAGACAAAGGATTGAATTATTCTGACAATTGAATTTAAACTGATTGATTAAAGTTAAGGATGTTAATGCTACAAACACATCTGTACATTTTTTTCAAGTAAAATTACGTCATTTACTGGAATTTAGTCAGGAGACTATTTGTAAGAACCTAAGTAGTACATGTCATTTAAAAATGTTTTTTTGTCAGTAACTGGATCACAGGTAGAAACTGATATTTTCAACCTTAATATAAACAGGAAAAAGTTGATAATTTCATAAATTTTTTAATGAAATGATGCAATGTGAAGTTCTCGGACCAGCTTCTAAACAATCCGAATGTTTCAACTTAAAAATTTAAAAAAAACCCAATTAAGTGCTCCACAAATAATCTCATTATATAAATGACAAAAAATATTTAGTTAAATAAAAGCATGCATTTACAATGATTCATTTTTTAACACTTTAAACTTTAAAAGTCATAACCAAAAAAAGATTAATAAAGAAATGATACCTTTTAGAGTATAAGAGTGATTAGGTTGAATTTCTTTCACCCATAAGGGTTCCACGCTTTCTTGAATTTCATTGGAATTTTCTTCTGGATTAGAATGTCTTAAAAGAGGTTGCTACAATGGTAAATGAAAGATAAAGTTATGTAAATAAATCACGATACAATTTTGACCAAAACAAATGCTAATTAGTATAATAAAATAATAAATAGAGGGTAATTTTGTTATTTTTTCCTACTTCTGACATCAACAAATTATATTTTTCTTTTAAAAAAGCTTTCGAAATCAGTATGCTGTGCATACATAATTTTTTATATAGGATTACTTTACACTTATATATTGTAAATTCATATGAATGCTAATTACTTATACTTAAAACCGGAAAGGTATTAAAAGCTATTATCAATACCTTAATAACATTGATAAAAAATTATCTGCTGTTTTTAACCATATTAAAAAGTTATATTATTTTTATGATTGAAACTTTGGACAAACACATGTGACAAGTAGAATAAGTAGTTTAATGTATGTCTTGATAAATGGTACAATCAATATAACATTTCTAAAAAATGTAGCAAGTCAATTAGTTATTTAAAAATTAAACTCTTACAGATTAAAACTAAAAGTTGGACACATAAATACATGTAAAATAAATATATTAGTTTTCCAACAAAATATTAACATAAGTCTTTTAGCTGTGAAAAACATGATGCATTTTTTAAAAAAAAACTTACCACTAATGGTTTGTATAAAACATTTCCATCAGTAAACCTTTGTTGAGGCATAATACATTCCAAAAGTTGAATATCAATAAAAGCTTGCCCAATGTTAACAGCATCAGTCCTAGAAAAACAAAACCTGCGATTAATCTAAAATCTAACAGTTAAAATATACAAGATGCAGACTCAACTGAGGTAATATTATCTTCCCAGGCTCACTGATTTAGAGGCAGTAACATTTGTCTCACAACACAAGATTGAAGGTTACAGCATTTTCAAAATGGAAAAATTGTAGACACATATGATTATGAGGCATGTAAGACAGCCTTTAAGTAATACCTTGTTATGGGTACTTTTGGCTAGCTTAAATCTTGGCATACTTTAATATACACTGAGAGCTCAGATTAAGTTGTATTCCAAGGATCAAAATTAATAGAGGAAACCTCGTAAATAACGTTTAGTTTTCAGCTCTGCAAGTAAATTTTGCAAAACAAGGGTGCAAAAGAAGAGTGTGGTAATCATTATATTTCAAACACAAATCTAGCTTCAAGATAAACATCGACAAAATTAAAAAAAAAAGATATTTTAAGAAGATCTGTGAGGACAAATATTCAGGCTAAATTAATACTGGGAGAAGTTCTGGGAAGTCTTTGTTAAGTGAATCCGTGTTAATAAGGTTTGAACCGTCAATATGCCTTAGGAACTCATAAGAAATATTTCCATGCTTCTTTTTAAACAAAATGCAGTATATTCATTTAAAAAGTGGTACCTTGTTAATGTGGCATCGTGTGCAACTAGCCAATCTACAATATCACATCCTACAATAACCTTGGTATGATGATCTTTGTATTCCTGCTTCCAAAGTGACACACTTTGCACTGAATTAAGAAGTTTATGCAGTAACTTCTTCAGGTGTGCTTGGTCCTAAGAGAGATGTCGGAAAGAAATATGAAAGCAGACATTAATAACAAATTATAAGCATTTTAATCTTGAAGAAAAGTATATATTTACGCAAAACTTTAGAAATTACAGTGATTAAAAAAAATCAATAATTATCCATAGCTATTTAGATATTATAGAATAAAATACTAATTATGAAAAAAAGTAAAAATATATAACTTCATACAGATTTTAAAGTTATGTTAAAGTTATTTTAAAGTTATAAATATTAGTATAAATAAATAGCATGTACAGATTAAGTGTGTATATTTTTAAGAAAAGTACACTAACATAATTTTTACCAATTTCAATAATAAAGATAAACATGAATACATAACTCTAATATATTAAAGTATAATAAATGTAAACAAGATGTAATAATAAAATGTAATATAATGAGCGTAATGAATAAAATAATACTAGATGTATGTAAAACACTTGTGTACTGTTGAAATAATATTTGTAATTTTTTTTAAAAAAATAGAATGCTACTTTACTAACTTGAATTGGTCCGTCAATTTTTGAAGGCCGTTCTCTGCAAGCTATACTATCTAATGTTGACTTGAAGGGTCTGAAAAAAAATGCTGTTAATATTTACTATGCTACTCTATTTTGTTGATAATTTAAAAATATTTTCTAAATTATAATTATTCAAAAATGATGTTAATAGAAAAAATACTAGTTGCAGCTTCCAAATGCGTTTTGACACTTTATTAATATAAATAGGAAAGTTTAAAATGTAGACATATCTCCCTCTGTCTTGCATGCAATATATCAATTAAAGTGTCACAATACAGAATGGATTATAAGTTTTTAATCTCATATACACATACAAAAAAAGCTTGATTAAATTTTTTAAAAGATAGATTGAGGATAAGGAAGTATTGGCCATGTAACTGACTGCAGCCAAATACGAAGAAGCCTTTGAAACATAGTACCAGTATATAAAACCATTAAAAATATTCCTACAAATAAAGCAGAAGTTTTGAAATGATTAAAATTCATAGTCCCTTCACACAAACCCTGTGGGCACCAGGTTTTGAGGGTCTTTACTGGCAAATCAGTGAATGTGTCCTTGAAAATAGTGAGTGATGCCCATTTAAAATTCTAATGCTGACTAAATGATTTGTCTTTGTAGATTCATAAGGAGACAATTGAAGAGCTTCGTGGAAGAACATGCTAAGTGACAAAAAGATGAAAACGAGAAAATGAGCTTTAAAGATTTTAGTTTGTACTCAGATATGTTGAAAATGGTACTTGTAAACCGTAAAAAATATACTACACTTAAAGTTAATGAAAACGGGGAAACTTGGTATCATTAAAGAAGTTAGTAATCTGTTCATTGACACAAAAATCTAAATTTTTTCAAAAATGCTACTTGGCATGTTCTTCCACTAAGCTCTTCAATTATAAAGCAATATAATTTTTTCATCATTTTCCTGAGCATTGCATATTTATAAAACCAATTGTAAAAATGCAAGGAAGCAAAAATAAAAGCTTTTTGCAATCAAAGTTCTCACTTTGCTTTAGCAATGTCCTCTTCTCTAAATCCCATGACAGAACTTTTTCGGCGAACTGGAGAAACAATGCTTTGTACTCGGTTGCGACTTGGCAGAGACTCAGACAGAGAAGAATCTGACTTATTAACCTTGGCCTGCTGGTTTTCCCGAAATGACTGTGGGGAATCTTCTGTTTGGTTATTCAAATCCAGGGATTGGACACAGGATAAAACCATCTTGCAGCAATAAGAACATACTCTTAAGTCATCTAAATTAATACAAATAAAAATTAGTGTGGTTATATAACTTCAATTAACAAAATATTGTGTAATAACATTTTAAATGCTAATGCACTCAAAACTTTGTAAAACCAATTTTTAAGTCTTATAACTTAAAACTAAAATAAAAGACAAAATTTATATAGAGTTAAAAAAGTAGTGTTAGACACTATAACTTTTTTTTAACATAGAAATTTATATTTTCATCTAACTACAAAAACATACTTTTTTATTCAGAGAAGATAAATTGCAAGGCAGCAATTTAAAATGTGCATTTGGGCAAAAATTGCATAATTTAAAACTTAAATACTCCTCAGTTTAAGTTGCCTGATTTGTCTTGCATTGTGCAGAGATGCAAGGGTACAAAATATAACTATAATTCATTTTTCTGACTACAACAGGGGTCAAATTAACTTTTTATGCCAGGTGCACGAGTGCACCCAAGTCTTGTGACTTAGGTGTAAAATAATAGTTAGGTATACAAATATAAATATATGTGCACACATATAATATGTGCGCACATATAATATAAATAACAAGTTAAAAAACAAACTATTCTTCATAAAAATGGACTAAATGCAGGGTTTTCTTCCACGCATATGAAAAGTCATGAATTTGGACATGGGGTAAATTTTGTCATAAAAAGCAAGGAATTTGAGCAAAAAAAGACCAAAAAGTCATGAAAATCTATGTATTTGAATCGCTGGAGTTTCACAACTTTCGGATCGCCGGGGTTTCCCGATTTTCGGAACAACTGGATTTTTGCGATTTTCGGATCCCCGGAGTTTCGAGACTTTCGGATTGCCAGAGTTCCGCGACTTCTGGAACGCAGGTGCACGTCGTGCACCCAAGTTGAAAACTTATGTGCACAATTTTTTCTTTTTAGGTGCACGGTGCACCCGCTAATTTCGAACCCTGGACTACAATATTGTCTTCTCAAAATGTAGTAATCCAGAACATTACATATGTAAAAATATGGTTAGAGTTAAATCCCTGAAAAATAGTAAAACAGGATTTGTTACAATATTTAATCTATTAATATTGTGGGTACCCAACGAAAACAAAATTGTGTTATGGAACAATTAATCACATAGCACTATGTCAGTACACCTGCTGTTTGACTAATTCAATTCAACGCTTCTTTAGAATAAATAATAATAATGGCAGGGGATGTGTGCATAGGCACTGTTTTATCACATAGTACATACGGTAGCATCTGTGCATGCTCAGGATGGGGTTAACTGTAACACTGTGTGCATTGTGTGCACAGGCATGAATGACGACCACTTAAATTATTCAAAAATGCAGATACAAATTTCAGGAAAACTTTAAAACTTGTAAAAGGTTAAGATGTGACTGGGTAAAATGAAAAGAGAAAAAATCATAGAAAAAAATATGGTATTGGGCTGAGAGCTGGAATCAAACCAGGAGTAAATTATGTTAGTATGAGCACTGTACCACTGAACCAACCAGGCTACAGAAAGGAATGACTTGGTAATGTTTAAACTTCTAACAATCCTGGGTCCACCCTGGGCATGTACAGTTACTACCTGTATCTGCAATGCATGAATAGTGTGTATACACATAGTCATTTTGAATAATAATATACCAGTGTAGCCTATAAGATCCCCAGGTATTTCTTGACTGCAACATTTCCAGCAAAATATCTGACCACAAACTCGGCAATGATGACGTCTTCTAAAAGTAGTGAACTTATCTCCACAGTCATAGCATACTTTGCAGTTGCTATCAAGCATCCAGTATTGCTTGAAATCGCTATCTTTATAACTTTGTAGCCCCTATAAGAAAAATAATAAGTTAAACACAATTTATATAATATTAAAACTTGGTATTATATATATACTAAATTGAAACTTTTTATGCATTAAACTAGGGTAGTTAAATATTTATTTAAAGAGTTGTAATATTAAATAGCTATTTTTCTAGTTAAAGAAACAACATTGTATCATGTTTGTATGCTAAGTTTAAATTTAATAAAAAAATGTATCTATGAATTTTTAATCATTGCCATTTTTTACATGTTTTCTAGTACTTTTTAGAGAGAAGAAAGACTGTTTTAAAAAACACAGTGTTTGAAAAAAATCACTATTTTTGAAAAATAAACATCACTTTATAAAATTAGTAGAAGAGTTTAATTGCAAAGCTTACATTCTAAAAAGTATAAGTTATATCGACTGGTCCATTCATGGGCGAATTTTGATAATGATAAACTTAGATTGAAATTTCGCATAAAAGTTATACTTTGGAGAATGTGATTTATGAAACTAGACTCTTCAATGACCTTATTAAGCTTTTCGTGTCTGTCAATATTGCGTACAATTAAAAGGCAAAATCATGCATGCGTGGTTTAGAATTTATCTCCAATCAGGTTTTAGAAAGCTGGGTATCTAGTTTTTACTTATAAACTTTAATTACAAAATATAAATGAAAACCTTTTAAAATGATTTAATTTTTCTCCAAACTTTTGTTATTTTGGAAAATTACAATTAAAATAATTTTTAATTGTTAAGTACTGCATTTTTGAAGTGCTTTTTGTCACACCTTTTTCTTTTTATGTACAATATTATCCATGATCTTTCCAAGAACTCCAGACATGATACGATTTTCAGCACCCGGTAACCCTAAACTCTTTCCGTCAGAAAATTCTGTTTTGTCGGATGAATATAAATTAACAGGGGGATCAGGGGGTCTTGCTTCATGTTTTTCCACATCAGGTGTTTTGTTTTCTGCTGAAGAAGATTTATCTGAAATAATTAAAATCAATGAAATATTTTTAAGCTCTGTATCTGTGGAAAAGGAAAATACATTACATATGTTTCAATTGAGTTTACTTCTGACATATTGTATGATTTTTAATTAATGGTTACTAACCTATAATTAAATATATATGGAATAAATGAGTGGTTAAATTTTAAATAAAGGCAGATCCAGCAAGTTCCGATCAAATAGAAATTTTAAAAAATGGAAGATAAACTAAGGCATTAAACTTTACAAAAAAGTAAATTGTTTAATTAAAGAAATCATTTTGAAAGCAGCTTTATTTATTTGATTTAAACTTTACTACACATCACTTTATTAATTCATTATGATAACACAGTAACAGAATAAGTTAATAAGTATAACATATTAGCATAATCTGCCAATGTAACTAAAAGGGTAAGCCACTTGGTAGCACTTGTGTAGAGATAAATAGCAATACTCAGGTTCAAAACATAGCTTATTAAACATAAGTTTTGTGTCCAAAGTATGATAAATATGCCTGCACTTTAGAAAGTATTATAAATGTAAAAAAAAAAAAATATAGTTTTCACAAACAATTGCAACTTTCATAGTTAAATACTCAGTTAAGTCATTAAGATTCATAGGTCACAATGATTCTATTATATGCATAGATACATGTAACAAAATCATAGGTTATATAGCACATTATATTGAGTTAAAATAGTAGAAGTATTCTACATACAGTGCAACATATAATTATTACTGTATGCGTAAATAATTAAGTCTAGAAAAATCTTGAAGAGTTTTTAATTTATCTTAAACTTATTAACTTTTTCAATAACATTCACTGCATAGAATGTGCTATATATTAAATGTTTATCAAGCAACAATAATTACCTTTACTTCTCCAGAAGATATTTCGAATAGAAAACGACTGTGATTTAGACTCTGGGCTGAGTGGAGCAAACTGTGTGAGTGAAGTACGAGAATCCTGTTTTTTAGCCATGTCAAGGAGTTCTTAACTATGGAATAATCATCACAATTATTCTATAGTAACATATAACGTTAAAAATTGTTTAATGTAACAAATACACACATAGAAACTACCAGAGATACCTTGAATGATGTAAAAAAAATTGTAGTAGTTATGCATATTCGGTTTACATTTTTATGTCTGCATTTACACACAGTCTTAAAGCTATTTTAAAAAGTAACAATATTTTTTCAGTTTACAAAGATAGAGGGTATAGACAAATATGTCATTGAATTTCTGCTCTATTTCTTAAATATCTCCTGCAAGGTACATTCCAAGGCACAGCAATTTAAGCCTTCAATTAACTTTTTAAGTCTTTAAGTTTGTAGTACTTTTACATTGATAAAATTTAAAAATTTTAGTTGCACAAGGTTTTTTAACATTTTTTTTTTTTTTTTTAAATCTTAAGGAAATAACATTGACCTGTACGGTTTAAGTAATGCTAACTTTGTGTTTTAAAGAAAAATAAATATACTTCGCATGCACGACAGTGAGATGAAAACAAGATTTACTAATAATTAGGTTCCCTACACTATATTTTTTATTATAAAATAATTCATAGATAAAAACATCCTTAGACAAATGGTTTAAAGGTATTGCTAACGATTTGAGAGTAAATACATTTTGTTTCAAAGCAAAAGCAATGTAATATTTTTCGTGCGAAACTTTGCATTGATTAAGTGTATTATCATTAGATTTCGTTAAGTGTTAAAATAAAAGAAAAACTAATTAAAATCTCTAACATAATTATCAAATCATGTGATTTTTGCATGGAAACATTTTTCTCGTGTGACAAGCAGCCTCAGTAGTCAGTAGCAGAAGACAGAAACAAAACATAACAGTACAGCAGAAAGACAGAAACTACTTGGTTTGTTTTGAAAAATTTCCTATGAATTTTATGTTTTAAAAGAAAAAATAAATTTAATGAAAAACAATAACTCAAGAAAAAAACATAGGTTTTAAAAAGTGACTCAAAAATCATTTGCGATAATTATAACTTGTATTTTATTTTTTTGTACCATAAAATATTTTACTAAAGTTTTATAACCAACTTGGCAATTCCATAGCTCTAAACTAACACGGTTTGCGGTTACGAATTTAAAAAGTTTGCTTTGTTTTTGTTTGTTCAAATTTCAACAATTCAAGATCATGTCTTTCTTTAAAAAAGCCAATCAGATTTGTTTGCTGTTATTTATTTTTTTCTCTACCTTTTCACATGTAGTTTTATTTTCAGAACAAAGTACTTCAGGTTATTGCTTTTTAAATAATAATTCATAAATAACAAAAGTAACAAAACCGCTGTTGTTCACTCAAGTACGGTTTTTTTAATAAGATAACCTAACTACGTCCTTTTAACTTAAACAAAATGCATAAATATTTAAAAAATATGCGGGAAAGTAACCTAAAAAATATCTACTGTTCCTTTCAAAATTATTTTAAGATATAGTTACTATACCTATTTCCTACTTATTCATATAAATTATGACGCCCGTCGCCAATAGCCTCGTGTAGCTCTAGTGCGACGATAATTCAAACTAAACTAAACTCCTACTTAACTATTAAATTACGATGCCCTAGTTTGTGGATAAACAAAATGGGACAAAAATGGTGATGTATACTGTATGCATCCAAACATTTATTATAGCATAATATACATTCATCACCTAATTCAAAAGCTAGTTATCGCATCCTTATATAATACTTTAAGAATAAAATGAACGTCCTAGTTGCCAATTCTGTTTTTAAATCATAAAACAAAACTCCAAATATTGAAATATTAATGCTTTGTTTAGTGTGTTTTGGGGGCTATTTATGTTAATTTCCCTTCTATACATCAATTGTTTTTAAAACGTATTTCATATTTTTTAGGTGTTTATTAACTATCATTAATTTTGTCATAATAAATGTATTTTTGTTTATAGGTGCTTCAAATGTTGTGCAGTTGAAACCCAATGAAATTTTACCTAAACAAGATAACATAAATTTCAAAATCTTTTGCTACAATAGTATTCCAAAGTCTATCTTATATTTGTGGCGAACAGTTCATGTAAATATTTCTATGTTATTTCATTTATTACCTTCTATAATTGACTTTTTTTTAACTTTTGTTTAAACCACAGCTTAAAATTAATTTAAATAATTTAAAGCATCATGCACCTTCTTTCTTCTGTGTTTGATAATTGTTTCATAACTATTCCTAACTTGTACATTTTATTTTATCAGCTTGAAAGTATGTTTATATTATTTATTACTTATTCTTAACTAGTGTTATGAGTCTGTTAAATACCCAGTTTGTAGGGTATTTATAAATTAGCCAAAATTTGGGTATTTATTACTTTAAATTATTTCTATGCATAGAATATTGAATTAAAATTTAATGATTTTATAATAGTTTTAAACACACATAATTCACCACCCATACAGGCTAGCCTGCAGCAAACTAATTGATTTTCCAAAACATGTTGTAAAGTACATATAGTTGAAATATTAATGCTACAAACAGCTTTATAGAAATTTAATTTATATAAATTTTTGCAATAATTGTCTATCGTATATGCTAAATTGTTATACAACTTTTCTTGACACCTGAATATATATTGATTACAAATCCAAAATAAAGAAAAATACTAAAAGTACTTTTTTAAATATATTTTGTTAAATATTTGAACTAAGTTATTGTAATAATAATGTGCCCGAAATTATCATTTAAAAATATAAGTACCCTGAGCGAATCCGACAGGGAGGAAGGGTATAATAAGTAATAGGTAATTAAGTAATATATCAATAATAATAGAATGTTAAGCAAGATAATCATATTTAAGTTTTTTTTTATTCCCGAAACCCTCCAATAATGTTGCAAAAATAAGGAATAATTATTAAATTTCAAAGAAATGAAATCTATATATATATATCTTGCATGGCTCCCACATTTCCTTATATTTCTAACTCAGCAATGGCAACAATCGAGTTTGTTTACACTTTCGCTCATGGTAAAGAGCAAATGCTCTTGATTTAGTCTAAGCGTTATATTTGTTATTAGTCTAAAAAAAATCAACTTTAGGATACAATCAGTAAGTTTAACTTTAAACATGCATAATATTGGGGACGTTTAATGTGTAAGAAAATTTAAATTATAATTTTGATCGACTGAACTGCCAAACACTATTGTTAATAAAAAACGTTTGTAATTCACGTGGTTTGCTGAAATCCAGTGACGTCAATAACTCAATATATTGTTCACATTATTTCCTAGTCGAAAAGGAAAAATTCAAATTGTTTAGCACATAGAGATAATTGTTAACACATAGTTTCTGAATGTTGACAGCTACTACAGTTTCCAATTTAGTTACAAATAGATCTTAGTCAAACAGCAAAATATTTTCGCAATAATATTAGCAGGAGAATCGCAAAAAGAAGCACAGTTAAGGCTAGACTAAAATATTTCGCTGAACGGTGAGCGAGCGAAGCGAGCCTGGATTGCAAAGCCACCCAAAGGGAGCTGCGCAATCAGTTCCTGGGGGTTGGCAAGCGATAGCAAACAGGGGGCATGCCCCCTAGTTTTTAATAAAAAAAAAATATAAATTTGACATTTAAAAACGTAGTTCAGAACTAAATGCAGTGTTTGGCAGATTTTTTTTTTGAGACAGCAATTTTGTGTGGAGGAAGTGTTTCTATTGCAAACCTATACTTGTTTTTTCGAGTAACAATTAAATTGCAACATTGTACGTTTTACAACTGCCTGTACTAAAATTATCCAAAAATCAAAAGTTATATTGTTTTGTGTGAATTAAAACTTTACAATTACTCCTTTTTTTTTTTTTTTTAAGATCTTAAATTGTGTGAAGATCTACGCTATGTTATGTCTTCGTCAGAATTTATATTGATTCAATCTCTCGCAGTTGGTTTTTGAAAAGGTGCCTTTATCATATGAAATATTTCCTGGTGTGAATGAAACAGAAGTCGAAGATAAGCATGCTGAAAACTCAGTATGGTTTAAGCCATCTTGGTTTTCTGGACAACAAACTTATGTTGACTTCCCTGCCTTTTCTAACTACTGCCTGGGAATATCAACTGAGGAAAATTATGCAATTCAACTCCAAGTTCGAAGTAAGCTCAGCATAAGATTATTAGGACTTAATAATTATATATTTAGTTATTTTTTTATTGTTGAAATGTTTTTCTGTTATTTATATTGTAGTTTTTTTTATTGTCATAAAATTACAGTTCTTGTTTGTAATTAACCAAATTAAGTTTTGGATATTTGAATTTAGTTAACATTTCAATTGATATCCAAGTAAAATAGTACCAGTTTACATTACATTTTTATAATGTATATTCTTTAGATTTTGTAATAATTACCTAATTTAAAATAAATTATTGTAACTTAATAAATTTTTTTTAAAAATGCTACTGAATGTTAAAGCTTTAGTGTAAGAATTTGTGTTTTATAGAAAATTTTGGGGACATAACATAAGAGCTTTATTCACTCTCTTAAACTTTCGCCTATTAGATTAAAGATTAATAAGTTTGAGAACTCAACTATGATGGTTGAATAATTTTCTTTGGATGAATTCCCAGTCATTTTAACGTACCTGGGAATGAGTTCTCATGAATAATGTCCTCAACCACTATTTGACATACATTATCAATGATCTTTTTCCACCATTATAAAGTCAACTAAGAGGTATATGATATGATGGTTGGTGTTCAAAACTTACATTCTCCAAAGTATAACTAAGATACAGGAGGCGGCCTCTTCATTGTCGATTTTGTCCAATTTAATTTACAGTTATCAAAAGTCGTCGTAGTTATACTTTGGAGAATGTGAGTTTCTCAACTACACCTTTCATACATAGGCCCTACTCGGAGGAATTGATGTAAAAAAAGAAATGTGCGAGAAATTACTCCACAGTCCTGCTCCTGTGGCTCTCCCCAAACAAATCTTTACTGCAAATTTAGAGGGAATGAACATTAAATTTGACTTTGGTTTTAAATTCCAACGCCTTTCGCTAATAGCCCTTGTGTAGCTCTAGTGCCATGTTAATTGACACCTTCAACGCATCAGCATTAAAGACACACCTAACTGCCCACTGTATTTCTCAAGATAGAGACATTGATTGAATTTCAATTCTTAGATACATATTCCCCAATACTATTTTTACATTTTTTTCTATGTTTTATGTTACCATTGACAACTGTTTCAAAGGCTAGTTTGTATGCAGAAACTTGGCTTATGATTAAATGCAACCAAGTCGTTAAATTCATAAAAAAATAAAGATTTGTTTCATTGTTTATTGCAAAATAAAACTGTGAAATAGTTGTAAGGCTATGTCCTGACTATGCCACAAAGGCAACAAATGCCACAAAGGCAACAAAACTTGGCGACTTGGCAGAGTCAACCACCATGCTATTGCATTGCTTGGCGCGCTTGGCGGTCGCCAAATTTTGTTGCCTTTGTGGCGTTTGTTGTCGTAGTGAGGACATAGCCCAATGTCAATCAAATTTTGTAAAAAAATAAAGTAGGTAGGATGCTATTACTATACATATATAGGTGAAACATGCAAGTTGTCCCAAAAAATACTTATTGATTAAATTGTATTTTTGCATGTAAGATAACTATATAATTTAATAATTTTTTTCAGCTATTAATTATTGGAGGTTGCTGCAGTTTATTATTGGATTATTATTGTTCGTAAGCGCTCCTTCTTTGAGCAGGTCAGTATGTCTTTAAAAATCACTTTGGAATTTACAATTTTTTTTAAAGCAATGTTGTGTTTAATAATACCTGTAGCAATGATGTCTAAAAGTATCTGAGTAATAGAACTAAAATTGCCTGAGTAATACTTAAAAGTGCCTGTAGTAATAGTATCTAAAAGTTTACAGTTATAGTCAAGGTACATGTCAGTGGCGGATTTAGGTTTGAGGACGCCCTAGGCCCAAGACAATATGGCACCCTTTTTCTTTTGTAACACAATATGTATGTATGTATGTATGTATGTATTATTGTATGTATTATATATATTATATATATATATATATATATATATATATATATATATATATATATATATATTATATATATATATATATATATATATATATATATATATATATATATATATATATATATATATATATATATATATATATATATATATATATATTTCAATTTGTATTATATTAAAAAATTTGCGCCCCTCAAAATTTGCTGCCCTAGGCCCGGGCCTAAGCCTAAAACGGCCCTTGACATCAGTTAACTAATATTGAAAAGTAGATTGGTATATTTTTGGGAACTAACTTTTGTAAGGAGTGTATTCTGTTAAATATGTTTCTGTAAAAATTTCTTTTTATTTTATTTACTTAATTTTATTCTTCCAGGAATCCGTTTTTTCACTACACATCAGCTATTTCCTTGGGAGTCCTTGGATCTGTTCTTGTCATTCTTTATGTCATTAGTAGATTTATTCCAAAGGTTGATAGTTTAATATAATTTTTTTGTTGAATGTATTCTTTAAAAGATGAATATAAATTCAATATTTATAATACTAATGTATTGCAAATTTGAAGCTTTTAAATGTATATTTCATTTATGATATTGGTATTTAATAGTTAAGTAGTGATTTTCAAATTATAAATAATTTATATCCATCACTTGTTAATTGCGAGTACATAATTTTTTTTAGGAATGATTATTCTCTGAATGGGCTATTGACATACTTTTTTTTAATGTTGCATAAGTTTAATATTTGACTTTTACTGTTTCAGAAAACAACATCCTATGCCTTGTTGTTCTTTGGATACTCCTTCATTCTATACATATTTCAATCCATTTGGAAAGACATAAGTGAAATCATCAATAGAAACTTGGATATAGTTGTAGCTTACTGCTTATGTGCTGCATTGATAAGCTTTGTGATATGTTACAGATTTGGACCCGTAGAAAATGTTAGAACTTTTAATATAATTCAATGGTCGATGCAGGTAAACTTCATGCTTAAAAAACTAGTATTTCAAGTATATTTAATTTTTACTGCAAGTAATACATCTAATTGATTTTTGTTGTTCAAGAAGTTTAATCCTATATGTAACCAATTATATGTTAGGATTTCATTAAACTTGATTTCTTTATTGATGAATAAATCAACAGTATTTAAAATATTATGTTTTAACATGTAAGCACACTTTATTTTTATGTACCCAATCGTTTAGTTTCATTAAGAATATATAAAATTTGCTTTTTATTGTTTTGATACAGGTTGGCAAATATTATGACACTACTTATTTTTTATTCTTGGTCTAGCCTAGACGAATTATGGTACCTAGGCAATGAAAACAGTTTGTAAACAGAATTTTTTAATTTAGGTTTTATCATAAGACCCTGTGGCTGCCTTTAATTTCCATTAAAAATGTCTTGTTAAATTTAATTATTGTAGTAGAATTTTTTATTGTTTTCTTATGGTGTTATCAGTGTTTTTAAATCATATACCTTCATATGAGATATTAACAGTTTTCCACACATACATATTTTGAATTATTTTTTAACTACTAATTTACAATAATTTAAATATATATTTTTGCAGACTCTAGCAGCTATTTTAATTTACCTGAGCTCTGAATATCGTGAAGTATCTACTGCCATAATCTTAATTGTGATTGGATTAAGACAAATACCTGGCAAATGGATAAAAGCAATACAAATGTTATGGTAAGCATTTTATGTCAAATCAAGTATTTACTCTTTGCAAATGTGATGCTTTGTGTATTTTCAATTTTGTCAAGTTATGAAAATTAATCATACGACTTTTTGAAAAAAGTGAAAATCATTCCAATTTCAATAGAAATTTTATTTGTAAATTTTAAATTGCAGTGCCTTCCAATATTTTAAAACATATTATATGTTATGGTGTCATAATTTATATGTTGCTGTGTTGCTGATGTGTTACTGTAAGTAATATTCAGAACATTAAATTAGCATCCATAGAATTTAGCATAAACAACGCACAAATGCTTTGGAATACTAAAGTCAAAATCATTAAATTTTAAGAAAACAGGATTTTTTTGTAAATTCTTTGATTTTCATAGTAATATTTTTTATTCAAAGCTTGTTGTCAACAATGTCAGTAAGTAACTACCTAAAAATGCTATTTTAGGTACAGATATTTTCCACCAAAACGAGCACTACTATCAAAAGAGGAGTACATTCATCAAGGGGAAGTGGAAACAAAGAAGGCACTGGATGAGTTACGAAAATACTGTAGTAGTCCCGAATGTAATGCTTGGAAAACAATTTCTCAATTACGAGATCCGATCAAGTAAGGCTCATATTATATTAGCGTAGAAAACATTATGCTTTTTTTTCATAGTTTTTTTTTCTAGTTCCCGAGATTTAAATAAATGGGTACTTTTTCGTTACGCACAGACCAGCGGGCAAAAATCAGAAAACCTTAGTCCCCAAAGCAAAGTTAGAATCAAAAGTAGCAATTTCATGTTATCATTTGAATGATGTCGGAATGCGCGGAAAAGTGATGTATTCAGAAAAAATCTTTTCAAAAAATGCTATACTGTTCAATTTTTAATATCTAGCGATTAAAGAAAATTTACTGATAAAGTTAAGAGATTCGTTTATTTTCTATGACGAAATGCAATGGAAAAATATACTTCCGACAATTTTTCTGAAAAACTACCTCTCTGCTGATAGGTATTCAACTTTTCTGTGCATGGTGCGATATGTACAAGTTAGAAATGAAATTAACAGTTTTCACTACTTCATCACTTTAATGTTGCTATAATTATGTTTTTTTGTTTAATTTTGATAAAATTGTCTACCCATCTGTCTCTCTTTCAACTTCTGTTGCATTAAAAAATTTTTTTAAAGGTGTGACATCAGAGAACTATTTATTATACACTTTTTCCAAGTGGTCTGTCTTTCTCTCCATCTGGTCTTATGTCTGTACACAATTTATCAAGATACTTTCTAACTGTCCGTTTTTTGTTTATTTAAAAAGAAATGACATCAGATACCTATGTTTGTACTTTTTTTTATTCTGTCTGTCTGTACTATGAAAATATTTGCAATATTAAAGTTATAGAAAACAAGGTTCTTTCAGTTCTTTAAGAACTTCTTGTTTTCCATAGAAAAAATAAAGCTGAACAAAATCGGCGGAAAATATAAATTTAGCTCATTCAGTTTAACATCTATTTTGTTTGTATACTAATTTATGAAAACATGCATGCTGAAGGGAATTTTCAACTGAAACTTAATTATAGAAAAGGTAATTATTAAATTTCTTGCAGTTTTCTTCTAAATTATCAAGTTGTTGATACAGCTGATAGTTTAATCTAGACTTTAATAGTAATTTGACACTTTATCATTCTACAAAAAGCTGTCACACAACAAATTTATAAGTAGCTTTTTTCACAGTTATACCAGATTTCTATAATTAACTAAAATATAACCTCTTTGAGCCACTTTTGTCACATAATTTTGTTCTTATGTCACATAATTTTGATTATATTTTACTTTAGATTTGCAGGATTTATTGAGTCAGGCCACCATGTTTCCTTTGAAGATTCATTTGCACATGCTGCTGTGGGATATGATTGTGAGACTGATGACGAATCTGACGCTGAAGAATCCAGCTTCAGGGGAAACGGAGTTCTTCAAAGTGGATGACATTAATGTACATCTAGTTTCTAATACAATTGAAAATCTCATTGTAAATATGTTTCATGTCATATGAAGACTCACCAGAAATATATTGAATTACTATGTTTTGCCATTTTGAGTTTTTACTCTTCTGCCTATGTGTGTGAAATTTTTAATTATTTTAGATTTTTGATTTTAAACTGGCTATACCATAACTTTATTTTGTGTTTCAGTTCAGTGTTTATTATTTGTTCTCTTAACTAAATTTGATTTCCTGTTTATGTTTCTTTAAAATAATAATAGATGTTTTTTGTGTGAAGTGAGTCAGTTTGCCAGTGAGAGATGTGTTTTTAGATTTGTAAATAAATAAATTGAATTAAGTATAGTTGTTGTTAATTTTTGTACACACACTTTTTTTAAGACAAAAAATTAAGATTTTATTTCATGTATATTTAAATTATATAGAATATCACCACATTTTTTTTAATAAATAGCATTTGTTTATTAATGCAGCAATTAAAAAGTAAATGAAACAAAGAAAAATAGCATTTGTTGTTAAGGGAATAAACTACTGTATAATGCTTTGTTCCGTTTCCATTACAATATCTATGCATTGATGAGTTTATGCAACTATTCATGAGGAAGTTGTGTATCAAGCAGGATGTTAAAGGAGTGACGAAAGTTTAAAAAAAGATTTCATCTAAAATAATTGTAAACTGGATTTTTTTTTAACAAATTCTATTTTGTTTAATTGGAACCTGGTGTTCTAAAATTAGGACATTTCTTAATTACTTTTCTAATTGTACAAGTGCTATAAAATTTTGTATTTGAGTTACTTGTGCATAATATGATAATTCCAAAATAGACCACTCAGAGTTTTTATATGCTCAATTTAAAATTCAGGGCTGAAGAGATTAAATCCTCCAACCTGAGGCCACATGCAGCCGCTTACTCAATTTTTCGTGCTCCTTGGCCCTTTAAAAAAAAGACATTGAAACAAGAACATTGTAAACGTTCTACAAAATTTAAACTTAAAATATGCTATTTTACATTTGTGGATGGATACCAATAGGACAAAAATGGATACCAATAGGGGTCTTATTCTTGAATTCCAAATTTTAATTATGCATTTAGTTAACCATCAAACTAATATGTTAGCCAAATATGTTTCAAAGAAATGAAACATTAACGGCGAATGAGACGGAATGGCCACGGGTCTCCAATCCAAAGTGCTTGTCTGTAAAAAAAACTGATTTTCTAAGCAATATTTCTTCTTCAACTGTTTTAATATTTCTTTTTGTGATAAATGTTGCTTACTTACAGGGCTCTATAATCCCTGGGTGTTGGGGAAGCAGTTAAGGAGTTCGCCTTACATGGGAAAGGTCCCAGGTTTGGGTCCGGGCAACGCCAAAATAACTGGCGTTCTATAAAAGGCCTGTGCAGCCAAAAAATGTCCGACAAATAATGTAGTACGAATGCGACGAATAATGTAGAGGAAGTGCACGTTAAATATGCTCCATAATCCCGACGCTGCGTACGATGTCGCTCCTAAAAGTTGCGTTGGGTGCCTATTTGGTGTCGGCTCGTCAATTGAATGTGGTTCTAAATTATGACGCCCGGTCGGAAATAAGCTCCGTGTAGTTCTAGTGCGACGATGACGTAGCTCTATAATCTCACTTTTTGAAATTGGTTCGAATATTTTGTAAAATTATTTATTGAAAAAAAAATATTCGAACCATTTTCAAAAAGAGGGATTACAAAGCCCTGTAAGTCAGCTACATTTAGGAAAAATAATTTTATTGAATTTCATTGGGATTTTTCATACATTGTAAATTGTGAATTAACATATTGTTATTTGGAATTCATTTATATTGAGAATATTGTTTATACATTGTAAGTCAAACTTTGTTCCAGTGTTATAATATTCCTAGAATATGTTGGTAAACCATCCAGAGTTCTCATTAAGCCTCTCGAGTCTCGTCCTTTTCCTAGTACGCGATATGTAACATCTTTATTACAGAGTCATCCCGCTATTGCGAAACCGGGATATAACGGTCCTCCAGTCGTAAACCTATCAAATAACGTAACTTTAATAAAGGCATTTTAAAACGCTTTTAGCGATCACCGGACGCCATAGAGATTCTTGTATAGGCCCCCGTTGCCCTCGGTCTCTAAAAAGCTTAAGTAATGGGCACAGCAGGTCTTTACCCCATAGGGGCTGTCGCGCCATTTCGTTTGAGTAACTACATGTTTTAGAAATAGACTCGTCCACTAACCATTACGTCATCCGAGTGAATATGCGAGCATATAACTATACCCTCAAGAAGTAAAAAAAAAGTCAGAATCTTGACGTTACTTACGGTTCGTGGATTTTCTCTGCTGGTATTTACAGAGGTAGACGAATCGTGAAGAAGATAGCAAAGATGACGGAACTTATTTAATGTATCCTCATCCAATTTTATCGATCGTAGAAAACCAATAACCCCTATACAAAGACATATCGATAACGATTTCCTTCCTAGATAGAATAGAGTTGCAGGAATTTAGTATCTTGAGCATTTTGGTCTCCAACAGAGTATCCTTTTTTTTTCAGAATACTTTTATTAAAGAAAAAGCTTATTTATAGTGATAGCAAAAAATAATGATTTTTTTTACCACACTACGTTTATAACGTAAAAAGTGGAAGGTATTATAATCGTTCAGTCGGCCTGTTCATCCCCTCTTTCATAGCCCAAACTACAATTAAAAAAGCCTTAGAAGTCTATTTTTATTAGAATTAAATCACCATTGTCACTCATAACAATCCCACTAGAAAACTTTATTTCTTTTAATTAAAAAAAATGAAAGGAAATTATTTTTGAATATAAATTAGTTTGAAATGAGGTCACAATTATTAGGTTCCATAGGTGATATTTTGTTTAAGTTGCATGTTGATATGAAATGTTTTGCTTCGATTTAAGAGCAAGGAATATTAAATATTTATTCGTCGAAATATAAATAAGTTTAGCAAACGATAATGAATAATTATTGAATTTTCGAAAGAAAATACTAAATAAACTAGCCAAATTTAGCGTGTAAAAGTTTAATTCATAATTAATATTGGGCTAAGCGCTTTTTTCCTGCTCAACACAAATGTTGTGTTTAAGCGGGGCTAAGTGATCAATTCTATTACAAACCTACTTTTAGCTTCCACACTACGTTTATAACGTAAAAAGTGGAAGGTATTATAATCGTTCAGTCCGTCTGTCTGTCCGTCACCCACTTTTGTAGCCCAAACTACAAATGCTACGGACAAGTGGGATACGTCAAAAAATTCAGCGCCTCGAAATTAGAATACATTGAAAATTTTAGAGAAGAATTCGAATCAGAAGTACTTCAATTTAAAAAAACTGCAAAATTTAATGCTCATTAAAAAAGCATAAGAAGCCATTTTTATTAGAATTAAATCACCATTGCCATTTGCAACAATCACTCGAGAAATTTTAATTCTTTTAGACAATAAATTAAAATAAATTTATTTGGCGACATCGATCAGTTTGAAATGACGTCAAATATATTTCACTACGAGATGTTTTGTATGTTGATATGAAATATTTTCATTCTATTTAAAAGCGAGGAATATTACATATTTAATCTATAAAATATAAATTAATTTTTGCAAACAATATGTAATAATTATTGAATTTTCGAAATAAAATAAAAGAAACTAGCCAATTTTTTTTTCAATGAAGTCTTTGAGGTTCCATTCAAGAGTTTGAGCAAGTGCACAATACGTGTGTGTTATTTAATGTTTCTCATATATATTCGAATGACATACATCCAATGTTTCTAACATTCTTTGAAAGAAACTATTCTTTATGAATAGGTTGACGTCATAAGTATAGGCTGCTACCTATAGATCGTTAAATTTTTAAGGGGCGATAATTTTTGGTACTTGTAATATTCTCATCCCGTGGGACCTGCTGACGCTCGCCAAATCCTTGGGTGCTAGTTTTTCCTTGAAAAAATAAATTATACTTGTATCTATATACTATATTAAATTAAAAGTGTGTATAAAGTAATAAATTTAATATTTTTTTATTATCTAGAATACTCATAAGATATTAAATATTACATACATTTATTCACATGTGAAAGGTTTTTCAAACACGTATCGAGGCAGGGCCTCCTAGAAAAAGAAGCGAAAGGGGAAAATATTATTGTATTCGGGCCCGGCCATTGATTCTTGGCACTGAGCCTAAATGACCGCTAAAACGGCTTTTGCAATGCATTTGAGTTAGAATTTCCATATTTTCAAGCTCAAAAAACAACATCTATATTTGCTTAAATTATAATAAAATGCAGCAAACCCGATATTAGTATGTACCAAGTGTTCATATAAATATTTTAGTAGCTTTGGCAATAAATTGCATGCTGTTTTTAGTTGATTTAAAATGCGGTAGCTAGACTAATGATTTGGACCATTGTTGTAAAAAACGCAAAAACTTTAACCTTCAAGGAAATATATTAAAAGACTGATTATTTCAGATTAATAATGGCCTAACTCATTGTTGTAGTTTTTGCAGTTTACGGCAGTCTAGTTATTCAAACCCATCTATTATGATTTTTTTTAAAAATTGTATTATATAATTATTTTAAACTATTTCGTGTGTAAAAATCAATATAAATTATACCAAGAATGACAATTATGGTTATAGAAATACATAAGTAAAAAAATACGTGATAACTTATGATTTATGAATGTTATTACTTTCAATGACCTAATATGAAATCTAAGGTAATGGAAGTATTGCGATGGGGTCGAATATCCTAAATGGAGATTTTGTGTTTTTCTACTTGTTTTGGAGGGTACTGATTCCGATGAAGTGGATTTTGAAAATTAGTACGTCTCTTTAAAACCACTCTACAGCTTGAACTAACAGAACTATGTACTTCATTTTGATATACGTTATCTAAATACTTATCGAACGTCATAATAGGGTTTATGAGAAAATTGCGCATGCGCAATCGAAAGTTTCAATTGAACTTCTTTGGTATTAAAGGTATTACAAAAAAAAAGAAAAAAGCTACATGCTTCAAATCAAATAATAGTTCAAATATCTAATAATTCAAATATCTGGGAAATCCACTCTTTCTTTAGTGTTGCTCTGTATGGTAAGCTTTTACAAAAATAAAAAATACTAAAAATTATTTTTCAAAAAATATTCACAATTTTCTGTTAAACTAAATAAATTAACATTTGTCATATATTATTCTATTATTAAAATGAAAAATGAACCCATCGAAATCGTAACATACCGAGTAAAAACAAAAACTTAAAAACCGAAACTAAGGAAATTAAATGCAAATTTATAAGTGTTTTAATGGAGTAAAATAAATAACCTGTTATTTACTTTCTGGTAATACTCGATCCGTTTATATTTTGATACACTACAGCTTCTAAGAAATATCAAGAAAATATGAGACACAGGTTTATTGAGAAGTTTATGGTAATCTTACCTAATTAAATACGAAAATTTGGCTTTAAAAATTCTTTCATAAAGTACAAGATTTATATATTTTTATGTAATAAAGTTAATATTGATTAAAGTTTTAAACAGATTTTTATGTTTTGTCTTCGACTGTTCTAGAAATAGCAAATCAACGATACAAAAAAGACTTTTTAGCCTACTTTTCTTTTTTTTAATTCGAAAGAATTAAAAAAATGAAAAAGTAGGTATTGACATGCGGTCGATGTCCGTCTGTCTGTCTGTCCGTACCCCCCTTCCAAAATCGGTTCTATCCATCGGATCTTAAAAATTCTTTTTTTGTTAGAAAGCTATGACCTCAGATACCCAACTTTCATACTTTTTGTCCGTCTGTCTGTACGTCCGGACGGACATAAATCTACTATCTGTCGGCGAGTTTTCCATTGAATTATCATTGAAATTCAATTTTGAGTCATTTAAATCACTGTAGGTATTGACATGCGGTTGATGTCCATCTGTCTGTTTGTTCGTATGTCTGTCTGTCTTTCCGTCTGTCCGTATCCCTCTTCCAAAATCGGTTCTATCCCTCGGATCTTAAAAATTCTTTTTTTGTTAGAAAGCTATGACCTCAGATACCCAACTTTCATACTTTTTGTCCGTCTGTCTGTACGTCCGGACGGACATAAATCTACTATCTGTCGGCGAATTTCCCATTGAATTAGCATTGAAATTCAATTTTGAGTCATTTAAATTACTGTTGCCAAATCAACAATGGGATGAGAAACTTTATTTATTTAAACATATTTGAAGCAAAATAATATTTTCATGAATCAGTTTGGAATGACGTCATAAAATGTAGCACAATTTGATTATTTTGATTATTCATTAATTATCTACCAAGAAAGCGGCAAGGCATACTTTTGCATGCAATTATGCTTAGTTTTAATTTACATTTATTATTTTTTAATGCAGTTCGGAGTAGTTTCATTACTTTTGTTATTAATAAATATTTAATTATCTCGAACTACAAATAAATCACGAGCAGATGATAAATAATATTTAATTAATTTACGAAAGAATATTAAGGAAAATAGTTGATTTTGGCTTTTAGAAGTTTAAATTATAGCTGGGTGCTGTGTTTCGATTTTTTTTTTTAATGTGTATAAATCTAGTGTAGAAACGGCTGTTGATGATATTTACTTTAGGAACCTAGTTTTTTTTCCCGATTAGAACTTCAGTAAGTGTTTAAGTAACAAGAAAGTAGGCTATTTTAGTTCTTTATGAACTTCTTGTTTATTCTTTGTTTCTTCCCCGCTCGTATTCAGTAGCGATCAGTGCCGGTCGTTTAACGTCTAGTCTCAATGGCGGATTTCGGAAAGAGCCAACCCCTGTCTACTATTTCCCCCCTTTCTCTTCTTCTAGGAGGCCCTGATCGAGGATGATTTCCAGCTAGTTTAAATCCTGGCTAAATTTGCAGAGCCAACAAATCTTTTTTGTCTTAAGGCATCGGTCTTCTTTTTTGCGAAATGTGAATACATGTCCTTTATCGCCGTGCTTTCTTAAACCATAATTTGAAAACTTGGAATATATTTTTAAACTTAATTTGTAAAAATTAAAAAAAATTACATTTTTTTTATTTTATCGAAGTTGATATTTTTATGGAATTGCCCTTATAGTAATTTTAATATAATTATTATACGTTTTTTTTGCTTTGTTTGGGAGTTTCTTATGTCAATTATTATTATACTGGCTGAAAAATATTGTGTACCACGACCGCTGCAGTGATGTGCCCGCTATATTACACTACTATTTTCACATAGATTTTTTTCAGTTAGAGGGATTTATCCTTGAAGTTACACATGTTTTCTGTTGGAGGCGTTCGTGTCTCAGAAAAACTCCATTTTAAATACGAATGTACCAGCGGCCAATGGGGGCTGGGGAGCCCAGCAGGTTAGGCATTCGCCTATAGCATGCGAAAAGTCCCAGGTTCGGGTCCAGGTATCGCCAAAATTACTGCCGACCTATAAACGGCCCGTGCCGCCAAAAATGTCCGACAAATAATACCCCGTTCAGAAGAAGTGCACGTTAAATATCCTTCAAAGTCCCAATGGTACGTACGATGTCCCCCTTATCGGTTGCTTTATGTGCCTACTCAGGTGTCGGCTCGTCACTTGAATGTGGTTCTGAAATATGACGCCAGTCGCCAATAGCCCTCGTGTAGCTCTAGTGCGACGATAATTCAAACTAAACTCAAAACAAGCGGCCAATGAGAGAGGTCTCTTTATGACGATAAGGGTCCCTAGCTGTAAAAAGGTTAGAAACCAATGTCTTAATTGAAGCACAAAATACGTACAGCCAATGAGCAGTCCGTTTTATTGAGTAGAGATATTCATGTCATTCACAGGAACTGATCTACAGTAACTAATTTCTTGTATTCTTATAAGTATATATATTGTATCTAAAATACCATTCTTAGTATACTTACCTTTTTTAAATCAAAATATTTGAAATTTGAGAATTAAGTAGTTACATCTTAAAGACGTCCGTTTCTCTATCCGTACCCCTTGTTGAAAATCGGTTCTAACTGTTCGATTTCAAAATAAAATAAAAATAATAAATAAAGTTATAGTCATCAAACACCTATCTTTTATATATTTTGCTTGTCCGTGTGTATGTGCGCCTTTACTCCTGCACCTATGCATGTCCTTTACTTTATAAGCAGCTTAATAAGGTATGTTATATATATTTTTCTTCTGGCCGTCAAAAAATTCTCTTTTTTTTGTAAGAAAGATGTGACATTAGACACCTGTATTTTTAATAGTTTGTCTATCTATCTGTACGCTTTTCGTCCTGTCCATAGCCTCTATACGGTTTTTGTCCTGTCCATTATGACCGTCTGAATATCACCAAATAACTCTGTCAAAATCATTTGTAGAAGAATTTGATTTCAGATACCTATCATTTATACCGTTTTATCTTATGTCTATCTAAACGTATGCTATAAAAGTTCCAGTGCGAATTGAAATGCAATGAAATTTGGTTATCTAGTTTATTCAAGACTTCTTGTTATTGCTTCACTTGATACAAAACGACTCCATACGTCACCACAATGGATACGAAATTCAACACTGTCGTACGATTGATATTAAAGACCTCCCCTCCTCCTGTTAGCGTGCTGTTACGAATTAGCTGATTGTAAGTGAGGTACTTATTTGCTATACCCTTGACAGCATTAGGATTTCCGAATATCAAGTCCAATTTCGATGGCATCGCCGTTGAAGTGTATCGGCAGAAAGAGATACGCACAGAAAAGAGCAAACCATATTTAATGATAATGTAAAATTTTTGTAGGCATTGATATGCTCTGATCCAGCATCGGAAAAATAGGAGATATAACTGAAAACTAACAACCCATGGTTGATGAATACAATAAAAATGGCCGAAGACATGGCTTCTTCAAGCATTTTAATGGCCGACACCATTACTTGGTTTTTGTATAACACATATTTTGAATCTTTTTGTACGTCATTCTCGCTCAATTGGGGCTGCAGATACAGAATCAAAAGGGCAAAGTAGGAATAGAGGAAACAAGGAACGTAATGCAGAGCACTCTTCAAGAAAAAATATATCAATTCTATTACAAAACTGACAGCAGACGTTTCATACTTGATACAAGTTCGAGATAAGCATATTTTTGAATCTGGTGACTTGATAACAATGTAAAGTATCGAATTCACTAAAAGCTGTAAACATATCGTAATGAAAAGAATGTATAAAAATGTGACCAATCTCTTATTCAAACTGGAACATCGTTTTGCTTTCAGTTTACTGCACAGATATTTAGATAGTCGAATAATTACGTTTTTCTTCAAAACTATTGACCACCATTGAAGTATATTGAGACAATCTAAAAATAATTTAGTTACACTTGTCGTGTATTTTGTGTTCGCAGTAGGTATAATTTGTAGGATGGAGTAAATTATTAAAGCATGAAAACAAATTGTCAATATAATAAATGATATTTTTCCTCTACACGGTACAATAAACATGGAGCACATCAAGAAAGATGTCAGTTTTTTCACAAACTTGCTAGAAGTCATAGTTATTTTCTTTATAATTTTTATTAGAAAATATATTGCAAAAAGTAGCTTTAACTTAAATCATCTGCATTTTTTATTTCACTTATCATCATGAAATTGAGCTGAGACCTTTTATTGTGACTTTATTTGGTGCACTGCGATCGTGTCTCGGTGCAAATGTATTGATATTATGGTATGCACTGTTTATCAAACTATATTGATTGTTTGTTGCCCTATAAAACGCATAAAAACCTTGAATAGAAATCGATATAAATAGCTCGTGTACTTATAGAATGAATAGTTTAAATAAAGTTTACATTTCATTTAATGCGACCTAAAGTTTCTAAGAATAATACAAAGAAGAATTTAAAAAACTTGTACTTTTTTTCAAACACTATTGGTTGTTGTACAACAGAAATCAACAAATGCATAGTTTGAATAAAGTTTACATTTTATTTAATGCGACCTATGAAGTTTCTAAGAATAATGCAAAGAAGTTATAAATATTAATTTTAAAAACTTGTACTGTGTTTCAAACACTATTGGATGTTGTACAATAGAAATCAATTGATGCATAAATAGAAAATTAAATTGTTTGTTATGATAATATATAATAGAGCATAGAAAAATAATTTAGAAAGAATAGATATGAAATTTATTCAAGTATTATTTTGTAAAATGCAACGTAAATTTTTTAAATGGTTATTGTTCAATCAATAATTTGTATGATTTAGGTTTTATTATTTTACTTTTCTGTTATTTTTTTATAATACACTAGCTTTATAAACCCGGCGTTGCACGGGTGCACTCTTAATAACGGTGATTGTTTTCTATGTAAATATTAATTTTATACAAATTGATACCCCCCATTTTGATATAAGGAGTTGTCTGATTGTATCCAGGCCCTTCCAGGAGGGCTTTCCTATAGGCCCCTGTTAAAATTGTCAGAACAGCTATGATATAATGATCGGACTCGTTTTGGCGATTTGAGTTACTTTGTCAAGCAACAAAAATGCCCAAATATGGTAAACATTAAACTCCATTTTTCATACAACTCGATAGGGCTGGGGAGCTCAGTAGGTTAAGAATTTGCGTTGCTTGAGGAAGGTCCCGGGTACGGGTCCTTCCGTCGCCAAAATAACTGCCGACCTATAAACGGTTCGTGCAGCCAAAAAATGCCCGACGAATAACACCCTGTGTGGAGGGAATGTACGTTAAATATCCTCCAAATTCCCAACGCTGCGTACGATGTCGCCCTTAAAAGTTTTTTTATGCAAACTTTTATTTTATACCAATTGTTGCCTCCCATTCTGATTCTCCCTGTCCGATTGTACCCAGGCCCTTCCATGAGTTAGAGGGCTTTCCCATAGGCCCCGGTGTTCGCCTTGCACGCGAAAGGTCCCAGGTTCAGGTCCGGCATCGCCTAAATAGCTGCCTACCTAAAAGCGTAGCCAAAAAATGCCGAAGAATAACACCCTGTGTGGAGGGAGTTTACGTTAAATATCCTTCAAAGTCCCGACGCTGCGTACGATCGCGCCCTTAAAATTTGCGTTGAAAGCCTCCTCAGGTGTCTGCTCGTCACTTAACTGTGGTTCTAGCCCTCATGGATAGCTCTAGTGCGACGACAATTCAAACTAACTCTAATCCACACAACTGGAGGGGTATAGCTACCCTACGTTCAATTTTCAACTTCACCAAAAGGCGCCAATGCCAAAAAGTTGATCGGCCTTTATCTCAGTCATATCTCAGCTGGACCATGTGATGTGGCCCCCCCGGTGGCCGAGAAGTGTAGGCGACGAGCCTCTCACCGAGAAGGTTCTTGGTTCTGTCCTTATCCTAGCCATACTATAGAAGTATTCGTGCTGGTGGAAAAAAATCCTTTAAAAATCACAGGGGTGTCGTACACTGCGATATACGTGCTCGTTAAATATATGGAGTCGAAAGTCCCGACGGTTTTAGCGTACGATGTCGCTCGAAGTTCCGTTGGGTGCCCGCTCAGGTGTCGACCTCGTCAGTTGACCAGGGTTCTAAATTACTAGGCGTAATTGGCTGTGTTAAAGCTCTTAAAGGAGGCTAGAAATAGGCAACCGGAATCGATTACATATCATGTGATGCTTGTAAACATCAATTAAATTAAATTCGAATATATATTTACGAGAGCTGTTTTTTTTTTGCAACCTTTGATGGGCTGTAACAAAAAGACGGGTCAAGATACAAAAAAGATTTTTTTACCAAAAGTAAAGTACAATACTGCTTATTTCTCCACATAAACATCTTGGCGATTAAGGCATTTGTTATACATGTAAACAAGCTTTGAAATACTCTCTTCATAAAATGTAGCCGCCAATGATTGGGAGGGAGCTGTGACGGTTTCGTTTAAAAAAAGTAAATTTGGAAGCTTTACGTCATTTTTTTTCTGTCCTCCAAGCCACTGCTAGTCCATAATTCACTTATGGTGAACCTTTGAGTTTCCCTAAACACTTGGTCAGCTCGCTGAACAATACCGGTCTGCAGCGACAGACTTGCTTCCTTGGTCCCCTTCTTCATAAACATCAGTATTGTTCAGCGACTTGACCAAGTGTTTAGGGAAACTCGAAGGTTTACCATAAGTGAATTATTGATAAGCATAGTGGCTTGGATTGTAGCTCTTCCAAGTTGACGTGGAGCTCAAAGAAACCGTCACAACTACCTTCAAATCATTGGCGGCTACATTTTATGAAGAGGGTATTTCAAAGCTTGTTTACAGATATGACAAAAGCTTTAATCGTCAAGGTGATTATATGGAGAAATAAGCAGTATTGTACTTTACTTTTGTCAAAAAAAAATCTTTTTTGTATCTTGACCCGTCTTTTTGTTACAGCCCATCGGAGGTTGAAAAAAACAGCCCTCGTACAATCGAGTTGTTGGAAGCTTATCCACCATAAAAAAATTCAAAAGATTTAAAAGTAATAAATAAAATAAAATGATATTCAAATAACAATCCTACAATTTAAACCCACGTGTTCTTACGTGTTTAAACATAATTTTCGTTTACGCTGAACGCGCTGAAATTTCTTTTA